>VWZZ01003577.1:64217-84982 GCA_013399095.1 Psophia crepitans | reverse complement strand
TCTGGGGGCTGCAGCGAGCGACCGCACAACCGTGCCATGGCCCCATGGGCGGGAGAGCTGGTCCCCAGCATCTGCGGCCACGGCTCCTCCCCGTGCCCGGGGTGCTTTAATCCCACCGGGACTGAAAGGCAGCGTAAAGACAAAACAATTTTTCCTTATGAAAAGTAGGGGCTGCAGCCTCGCCCTCCAGCAGCGCTGCTCAGAGGAGTGTCCTGGCCAGGCACCCGCTCCCCAGGCGCTGGGGGCCCAGCCTGCCGCACGGGCCAGCGCGTCGGGGCATCCCTCCTCTCCCGGGCAGCAGCACCCAGGGGCTCTCCCCAGGCCCGGGCTCGGAAGGGGGGGTGGGGGGGTGGCTTTCCGCCCAACTGCGAGGCTGCCTCTCACCTCAAACAGCAGCACACCGCAACAACGCGATTCTCATCCCTTCTGATGAGCCATTTGGGGTCAGGAGGCCTGGACAGCACAAAGACTAGTGAGGAGCTCTCCTTGCAGCGAAGCTACTTGTACATCATGTGTCCCCAGCTCCGCGCGTGTCCCTCACCTCACAGGCCCTGATGGGGCTGGTCCCACACGCGGCAGCGGGCACACGTGACAGTTCCTAGCTGCCAAGAAGGGATGTGCAGCAAGTCCCCAGAACTGGTGTCCCACAGCAGCTCTGCAGTCCCGTTGCTTGGTGAAGCCAGCCTCACGGGATTTGGAAATGGCACCTTTTCCTGGGCTGCAGCAGCACCCCACGCAGGAGCAGCACGCTGGAGCACCCACCGCTTGCTGGACTGAGGAAGTACCTCAGTCTAGGAGGACGTGAGGACACTACTTCTCCTCACATTATGTATTTTACACTTACAGACAGCATATCAAACCTTAGGAGCAAACAAGCAGCCAGCAGGATAAAACGAACGCATTGTCTGACCGATGACAACGACTGAGGCTGCCTGAAGCAGCTGCTCTTTGGCAAACCTCTCAAGCACGAGCGGGCTGAGCAGCACTGCGGCACGGGGCGCACCCGCAGCACAGTCTGCAGTGGGGCAGGGCAAGTACACGGCCTGTTGCTGCCACTCTGCCCCGTGGAGGATGCAACACACATCTGGGTGAAAGGCTTGCCACTCCGGGCTCCACCAGGGCTGGGGTGGTGAGCCTGCTCTCACAAGCTGGAAGCAAATTTCGGAATTAAAGCATTCGAGAGCCAGTTTTGACCATAAACTTGTGATTAAGCACAAGAGGGAAAAGGTGCTTGAATTCACCTCTTGCCATGTCTGGAATACTGCCAGCACCTTCCCTTTCTACTCCACCTAGCTACCTCCCAACCCAGCCTCTTCTGCCTCCTCCCCTCTGCAGAGGAGTAGAAGGCTGGTCCCATGTCACCCTTTTGCAGTTACCTAAACTGCCAGCTTCTGGCTTGAACTCCCTCAAGGTCGGTTTGCTCCTAGTTTCCTTCCACTGCCCTCTCACTCCTCAGAAGCCTGCTCAGGTCTCATATGCAGCACTGATCTCCCTTCCCACCTCCCCTCCCAGCATCACAGGCTGGACATCTGGGGCAGGTCAGAAGACAGCCTCTTACTCCAAGGCCTCTACGCAACTGCCTCTCTAGCCCCTCTGTGTCCCCCCAGCTTTCCAAGGCAGGCAAGGGGCTCCAGCAGGCAGAGGCTGTGCTGGCTCTGGTATATACACAGGGTCTCCGGTAGTTTCACCTGCATTCATGAGCTGGGACTCCCACCCTGTTGCAGGTCTTGCTCCTTGCCCAGGTGCGCAGCAGGATGCCTCCCAGCTTTGCACGCCAGCAGAGGTGTTAGCCCGCTCTTCAGCCACCTCCATTAGAAGGAATGCTTGAACGGTCACACACGGCTGCGGTGTCATGGAATGCCTGAAGGGGAATTCAGGGCGAAGGGGAAGTTTAAACCACTTTTGCACCTGGTCACCCCACAGATTTAGCCTCTCAAAGCCCAGGAGTCTCCCCAGTTCTAAGAGAATTCTATCACTTGAAAGCCACATAAGACACTTAAAATATTTTCTCAATGGCTGTGTCTAGCCAACCACCACAACCAACAGCAAGCAAAAACCCAGAAGAGCTTGGTGGGTGCAGCTCTGGTACATTTCTCAGCCAAGATATCCCAGTTGCCACTAAAGAGCACTACAAACCAAACAGGAGCTAGATCCTTTCCCCACTCCTTTGTGGATCTGGTGTAGCCAGGAGGAGAAAAACCGAGTACATGTACATTTGAAGTTCCCAGGTCAGCAGATTCCCCCCCCAACACACAACAGGAAGGAGGTTGAGTAAGAGGTTGCCATTTTTTTCCATCGCCATCTTTCAGATCACTAACAGCTGCAAAAAGACTTTCCTGAAGGGAACTAGTAATATAACATGCAGAGTTAGCACATTTATACAAACTCACTCCCCACCCAGCCAAGAGAACATACAGTCTCCCTGAAAAGGCGGCACTGTGTAATAAACACCCATGCTGCTGCCAGCTGCCATCACAACAGGGAAAAGATCCCAAAGATCCTCCACTGATTCTCCGTTAAGGCCATGCGACACCAGGATACATCCAGCACATCCTTGCATCCACCCCAGTTTCTACTGCAGTTCCTTGTTTTGGCCACGTCAGGCCCTTGGCCTTCAGTACTGGTACTGGTTGGGCCCCTCCCTCTAAGTAGGTCGGGTTTTAGCATTTATACACAAATTGCCTGGGTCACTAATCAGGCCATGGCTCTGGAAGATAGCTGGAGAAAAACAACTAATTGACACGATTTCTTCCTTCTGCAAAACCGTACGAATTTATTACCTCATCCGCTCTGGTAGGTTACAGATAGTCATCTTCATACGTACGTTTCCAAATTGTACTGCTGAATGACCACATGAGATGCCAACCCAGTCTTCACAGACCTTCTAACACCTGGACTAGATACCTCTTCCTCAGATGTCAGGAAATGGTCGTCAGGAAAGTGTCCGTGCAGATGAAAGCCCTGCAGAGTTGGATCAGAAATCCTATCTTCCCTCTTCCCTCCTGTTTAGAGTTTGATTTCCACCCTACCACCCGCCATCACTAATCATACAAGATACCTTCTACAAAAGCAAAGAACCAACAAACTCTACCTTACTGCAGTTTCCAGATATGCTAAAATATTCCAGACAAACTAAAATACCAGTGATCTCATTTTCCATGGCAGCAATTAAGGTTTAGGTCAAAAAAAACCCAAACAAACCCCAATCCCAAAAACACACCAAAAAGGGAAAGGAATGGAGAAAGCTGTCCTCGTGGTCAAAACTTACTCACTCTAGACTCCGCTTCTTCTCATGAAAAAAACCCTAAATTCTGATTATTTTGTGGTTGTTGTCGGCCCCAAAGTAACAGACAAATCAAGGTCCCAACGTCTGCGGCTGATTACTCATTCTCAGAATTTCTCCCACGACCTAGAAAAGCTCAACCTAGAGTCCCCACAGCACAAATGCAAAACCTCGAAAGGTTCTTGAAATCAATTAATCCAGAAAATAAAAGTGGGGAATTGTATACCTGTTACCAGCACACCTAACCGTTAATACATGGGAAATGCACAGCAAGAACCTGATCCTAAAAGGTGATCAGCTGCTCTAGCGCCTACCAACTTGAATGCAAATTGCAGGTGTAACGCTGCCAGTCGAGGTGTACAGCACACAGCACGCTATCTAGAGAACAAAATTACTGGATCCCAGCATAGTGGAATATACATTTTATTTCTTAAAAAGGAAGGGTACTAACAGAATTTAATACAGTCAAAATTTTACATTTTAAACAAAAGCTTTTATTTTTCTTAAAAACCAGTTACGAGCAGAGAGGTGAGAGGATTTAAACTACTCACAAAATCCAAGCTGAAGACTTTGAGAATTCAAATCTGTGGTTTATACATTTAAAAAAGTGTAATAAATGGAAATATAAAATAATACCAACTCTGCAACAGTGAAATGCCCTTTCCTCATTAGATTGCTGTTTAAGCACCTTTATTTTCACCCATCAGCTGCCAGGAGTGCGTAGGTTTATGTACAAAATAAGCAGTTTGGGAAAGAGATTCATATATAAATTAAAAACCATTTATGGCATTACAGTTTTACCCAGCCGCTTTACAATCTGTATCATCTCTTTCATTTCTATAGAATCTTTCAGTCAGCATGATCGCAAATGCACTTGATGGACTGCCTCAAAAAGCAGCTACATTTACAGGAATTATATAGACATCCAAGAGATTAAACAACTTAATACGCAGTAGAACTAAGATTAGATTTTTATTTTATATAAATACCGTGCAGATTTATCATCCGTCCCACTGCATGAATGGGACAGATCAGTGTCACATCTGAAGCCAAAAAAATACTTTTATCCAAGAGGCAACAGAACTGCAGGCCATATATAGCAGATAGGAGTTCCCTCATGCTATTTAGTTAAAAACTGTCTCTGAAACAGCTCTACAGGAACAGTTTTCTGAGTAACTTGCACATATGGTTAGCTGTTCCATAGCTATTTTACAGCCTAGAGACACTAAGAGGGGAGGAAAAAAAGAAGGAAAAAAAAAAAAAAAAAAGATGCCACCATCTCTACCCACTAGAAAAGACGCTGTAGCTCTGTCATTTATGGAACACTGCAGACACAGCTCTTATCAGAGAGGAGACTGCTCCGGCACAGCATTAAAGACAAAGAAGTTACGTTATGGCTGGAGAAAGTCATCACAGGCCAATCACTTTAGATGAAAGCTGATGAATCAATCTCCTCTCCTCCTCAAAAACCAAGAGTTCGTATTTCCTAGCAAACCGCTCATGATTCTCAGCCCACTGTTTTTGTTTGTTTTTAACATGAGATAGAAAAGGTCATGAAAGCTGCTGAAAGTTCCAGCTGTGCAGCATCCAGTGAACATGCACTCAGCAAAACCTCAAGTCATTAATCACTTTCTCTCCACACCACAACAAGATACCTGTGTCACCTATGTACATAGTAGAACTAATAAAGATGTAAACTATCTAGGTTACAAATAAGCTTCAGTAAGTCACTCACTGTTTCATTGCAACTTGCTGCAGTCTGGCTGAAGGGTGGAGACAGATCTGTTCGAGCCAAAAGAAAAAACAGTTAAAAAAAAAAAACCTGAACCCAAAAAACTTTAGGTTTCCTCAATCACTAAAGCTTTACGAATAATTTAATATCGTCACTTTCCAAATGCTACTCACAAACCACAAATCAACTGTCCAGCTAACAGGATGGGAAGAGTACAGCTATGAATGTCATCAGTGACAGCTAAAGAAAGACTGGAAGAGAATCAATTCCCTCAAATTCTCAGTTTCTCTGCTTAAGTAGCTCATTATTATTTTTAAAACATTGTTTGTTGATAGAAAGCATCACAACTAGACTAGAATTCCACAACATCAATCTTTGATTTCTGTAGTTCTCTAGGAAAAAAAAAAAATCCCAAATCAAGCTACATGAAGCATTAGCAATATTCAGATATTACAATGGAAGCACTTATTTATTACTTCATAGAACAGATTAGTTTTAAAAGTGTATTTACATGTTCTAAGTTATACAAAATACAGTATTCCAATAATTCATGTTAATCACCATATTTCAGACAACTTCACATAAAAGTGCAGAGGATGCATCCATCCACGATCCTGGCCAGTAGCAAGCCGTCACCCGCAGCGTGACAGGTGAGAGCTGCCACCGTGCCCCCTCAGGAAAGCAAATCCCACCATACCTTCTCACTGAGACATAGCTGCAGATCTAAAAAAACATTCAGGCAGGTACACGAGCAAAGTTTGTTGAGACCCACAGACCATAAAAATCACATGCCTTAATTTACTAGACGTATGCAAAGTACATAATTTTTTTTTATTTTTTTTTTTTTACAGATGTTGTACAGCAAAGGGCTTCTGCTCATGCCTTAGTTGGGAAAATGAAGTAACAAGGGTGTTGGCTATGTAACAGGCACCCAAATTACACCTAATATCAACAGCCTTATAACTATAACTGGTCGTGTGTTAAGGACACAATTCTGCAGCTGACTGCCTAGGCAGAGCCTCACATTGAACAACAGCTCCTGTGAAGTCCACATGGTTCTCTACAGATACAGGGCTCATCCCATGCAGAAATGACAGCAGAATTGAGACCATAAAATATTGGGGCCTCAGATAGTAATTTCCTCATGACACAACACTATTAGTTCACATTGGCAGGTCAAGTCCCAGTGTGACAGCGTGCTTAGTTAAAGCAACAGCTATTTTTCCCTGCCTCTCTGCAGTAAATCTCCTCCCTGTCTGTATATTCCTTTCATTTTCTTCTGGACTGCGGAAATGAGATCAGAGAAAGGAGATTCCCAAAAGATGGACAAGTGCATATCTTCAGTATGATGCAAAACTGAGGGGATCCAAATTGGCCTAATATTGTAAACAGCGAGGCTTCAGTTCTAGTAGTCTTGCTCAGGTCACACTCTTGCATTACTCTTCCTGCTTTCATCCTTTACTCTCCTTGCCAAGTATCTATGTCTCTCTATACGTGTACCTTCCTCAAAGGATTCCTTTTCCCTGTAGCTGCTTGAAGTTTAAGAAGTTTGCATTCCAAAAGTGACTCACTAGGGGATGGCACACTATCAAATTAACAAATTACATTGTGTGATGAATCTGCATTATCACAAATTAAATCATTGTTAATTCCTCAATTAGCATTATGCCAGCACCTCCACAGAAGCTGAGCTGTGCCTATTCTTTCCACCTTTTCCCCCAGTCTTTCATTGTGAGTTTATCTATCTTCACCATGTTACAGTGGTGGACACACAGATCAAAGCGGTTATCTGAACATCTAGAAAGCCAGCCAGTGTCTTGCAGTGCTGCAAGGCAAAACACCAGCATTAACAAATGATTTTGCTGTTTATGGATTTAGCTGTAGGTTGCCAAAAGTATCATCCTGTGCTTAGCAGCTAAACCCATTAAGGGTGAACAAAAGCCCATCTGGATTTTACAAAAGTCTGAGATACCTCCACTCTCGCTAAAACTGATCACAAGGAACAAAGCCCTGCTATGCTGAGGAGGCTTACAAGGCTGAAGCAGCAATACTCTCTTCTGTGCAAGTCCACTATTTCTGCTGTCTACACAAAAATA
This sequence comes from Psophia crepitans, assembly GCA_013399095.1. NCBI lineage: Eukaryota > Metazoa > Chordata > Aves > Gruiformes > Psophiidae > Psophia > Psophia crepitans. The sequence continues at coordinate 77,871 of VWZZ01003577.1, read as the reverse complement.
TTTTTTCGACACAAGTGGTTTTATTACAGTATTCTCAAAGCTGCTGGCCTTCCACTGTGCCTCCCAACTTGAAATGAATTTGGTACAATTAGTAGCAGTCCTGCAGGTAATGCTGAAAGTCATTTCTACAGCTAGAACACCTTAGACTTTCAAACAGCACTGCAGGGAAATGAAGGGTTGTCAGAAAAGACATAAAATGTTACTAGACGAACTGCAAAAAGCCACATTTAACTTTTTTTTTTTTCCTTTAAAAAAGTGAAACCAGAACACATTTCTTCTCCCAGCAGAAGTTTATGGTACACTACGTTTTCACCCTGTCCATGCAGGGCAGGGGGTGGGGTGGAGAGGGAAAGCAGCATTCAGCTTATCTGAATATCAAGACTACCACTAATTGTGTAAATGAACAAGTGATAGGACCAGTCTGTCAACATTACACCTGCGATCTCAGATACATCCACCCCATCCCAGCACAGAATGCTCCAGAGTAAAGTAACGACACACATGACTCTGGTGCTTGCAAGAACTTTACGATAACATTTGAGAGAGTAAACTTTTTCCTGTGGGAATTAATGAGATCTTTGTTACTGACTTCAGTGAGAGCAGATCTTGGCAACAGGTGAAAGATTAAGCTTTGAGGGAATTTTTAAATACAAAACCGCATTATTATAAGGAGATCTAGCTATGCATAGATTAGAAGACTGTGTACGAAAGCAGTACTGTATTCAAAGCTGTGCATCGTTTAGTCATAGCCTGTTTCTTCTGTAGAATAAGACCTTGTTCACTGTCCACAAAGCTCGTCAACAGTTTATATATTTTCAAAGTCAGTACTGTGAAATGGCCATCTGGTGTCAACCCACTTTCTAATGAATGCACAGCCGTGTCAAAACCCACCCCCTTTACTGGCAATCCCTGCAGTGATGCTGAAAGGGGCGCTCCCTTTATTCTCTCCCCTTGGAGATGGTCCCTTTATGGCTGGAATGGGGTACGTTGGCATCAGGCACACTTATGGCCTCTACAGAGCATGTTCAGAGGCTAGAGAACTTCAGACTCTAACAGTGTCAATTCAGCATCTTTTAACATTCAAATTGAGCTAAAAGAATATTGGTCGTCTTATGACCACTCTGAAAATGTACCCAAGTTATCTAGAGCTAGGACTGTCATCCTAGTCAAAGAAACAAGACTATATAGTTAATTGTTCTGAGAGGAGCAGAGAGCGCTCTGAAGCAGTAAACAACTTCCTGAGACTGCAAAAACTGAGAAAGGAATTCAGCATTGCACACAATATTTTGTCTGGCAATACCTACACTCCTTTGTATAGTTACTACCTTCTCATCTACCTTTGTTGCTTCTCAGCAAAAAAAAAAACACCAAACCCCCAAAAAACAAACAAAAAACCCCCAACAAAACACATCACCACTACAAAAGTTAAGCCGCACTCAACCTAAAGAGTGATTTTCCAGTTTTGCAACCCGTAGACACACAAATCACAGAATGTGCAAATCTGCACTGCCTCACAGGGAAGCACAAGAGTTTGCTAACAGTCTTTTCTGAAAGAAAGATCTAATGAACATTCACTGTTAGTTTCCATTGTGTATGTTTTTAATACAATAGAAAAAGCTAGTAGAATTGGACATATTAATATGACTGAATATTTTGCTGTTAAAATAGCATGACATACTGCAAAACCAAAACCTCTGTATAATATGTAAGTATTTAAAAGGTATCCTTAAAGCAGTAAGACAGCAAGACCCAAACGAAGGACTAGCAACTCCTCGCCCAGTTACAATACCCCTTTAGCTTTGTGATTTCAACAGAAGACATAACTTCCAAGAACAGCCATTCAAAGCTAACTGGAAGTCTAAAAATGATAAATGCAAAAAGAGTTGCTACATTTACAGGCTGTCAGGGTTGGTTAGGGTTTTTTTTTGTGGTGGTTTGTTGGTTGTTTTTTTTTTTTTTTAAATAAAATTAATGGTTTGGCCTTTATCACCAAAATAAAACAACAACAAAAAACAGTACATACCAAAAATATCAGTCCAAATCGGCAATACTTGATACAGAGAGAGATATATGCTGACATTTCAGCAACACGGAACTACACTATTCATCTATTTGAAGAGAATACCCCGAGGTTATCTCAGAGATTTAGAATCCCAAATTATAATAATACACTCCTAAGTATTCTTTTGTAACCAGCAAAAAAAGTTAAAAGCACTTTCTTGACTTCAGAACGTGGTCCATTAAAATAATAGGGCAATAACGGCATTTAATGTATATGCTCTTTACAAAAGTTATGCCTTAAAAAAACTGGTTATGGATTCTGGGCGTTTATTATTTTTTAAATAAAGTTTACAACATTAGCTGCTGCTTTGCACCCTTTTCTCTTTACCCTTCTGCTCTGAAATTAGGGGCAGAATTTCTTAGGTAAATGCAAAGTCAAAATACTTGTTCAACATGATAGTGTTGAGTTTTGCTGGTAACTTGTTGTGCCTCAATTTCGACACTTGTGCTTCTGAAAGCTTTCAAGGTTATTTTTCTTGAGGTGCATGCTGTTTCTCAATCTCCAGGCACAAATACACTCCTGTCTTACAAACTCAATTTCTGGGAAAGTCGTACAGCCAAAATGAAGTACTCTGTTTCTTCCCACACAAGTTTAGCAGTTAAGCTTCCTTAATATAAGAGTAGATTCTTGTTATGCTGATGAAAATCTTACAAAGGAACTTCCACCTACTTCCTTCATCTTCTACACAGAATAAACAGCCCCACAATCTGTCCAAGCTTTCATCGACTCTCCCACACCGGCACAAGGGTCTTGACACTTAAGCTGCCCGTTGTTAACTGTGGGAAATCATTGGCTGTTTCGGTTTTATAAAACAGGTGAACAAACTACTCTTCTGCCACCGCAGTTCTCATATAGTCCAGAGACAGAAAACTGTAATGTGGCAGCTAATGGTCATTGTTTTGCAGGAGCTAATACTCATTTGGTAGTTTCGGACTGCCAAAAAGACATGTGGATCAGCAGCTCAGACTAGCACCTTTTCCATGATTGCTAAGTCGTCAACAGCAGAATAGATCTTGTGTCAGCAAGATACCATGAAAGAAAGCAAGCCTCGTAAAAGAAACAAAAGGAAAAGGCAGGTTACAGCAGTGTAGCAGGAAAGCAACCGAAGTGTTTTACTATTACACGGGTCATCTGATAGAGGTTTATTACTGCTCTTTGTACGGCACACTGTGGTGCTTTCTGGATTGTTTCAATACATCTGCTGTACTTTTCTGCACTGGAAGTCTCACACATCACAGACTGCTGTTTTCCTGGTGTCTTTAATTCTGGACTCGCAGTACTCCACAAGATGCTACACTGTACCAGAAGTGAGCTGCAGTATTAAATAAAATTCATTCTACTGCAGGAAAAAGAGTCTTAAAATATAGCAGTTCTTTATATATACAGACACTTCCATTTAAAGCTCCCTATTTTCTTCCACTCAAGTGCTAAAGCAAAGAGTCACTACTCACACAGGCCATCAACAGACTTTGAGACATGAACTTTGAGTATCTTGACAAACCCCCAATAAGTAAGCTTATTGTAGTTCATAATTACAGTGAGAAAGACAGATAAGAAAGCCATATACAGAATTAAGGAGACTTTGCACTTTTCATCATGCCCAGCCCTGGGTAGTTCAGATGGGGTACTTGCAGGCAAGCAGGCAGGCAGGGTCATCGTCAGTTGTTTGTGTTGGAACACCTCATAGATTTCACTGCTCACTCTGAAGACTGGCGATTCATGTGTGCTTTTTAGTTTCTTTGTTTTTAAAAGTCTTTAAAGTTGCATCACTCGGAATCAGATAAGTCACTTTAAACAAAGCAAAGTGTTAAGTGTGACAATTTATTTATGACATACTTCCCACCATCACCACCACACACCACCCTGTGAAAGAAAAACCCCTGCTGAAAGGGTGACAATTCTTAGTATGTTAGAAAGAAATGAGACCGACAGTTCAAGAGCCACTCTAGCTAAGAGTATAACAGAGGGGGAGATGGGTCAAAGCATACATTTACTTTAAGTGTTCTAGATCAGCCTGCTTCTCCGCTTCCTTAAGAAGTCAACACACAATTGGTTTAAACTCATACCAATTTCCACATTACGTTTAAAAGACAAGCTAGGCAAGAAGCCTTTAGTATAGAAAAGAAACCCCAATGCTTTTTTAATTTACTTTTCAGATTTCAACAGGGGAACTGGAAAATAGCCTAAACATCATCTATCCAACATTTATTCCCTAACATAAATATTAGCCCAGCAACTGTAGCCTAAGAGTTCTGATACAGCCACTATCCTAAGATAGTTTCCCTTGTTAAGAGGACTTCTAGACATATACTTCTATTAAGCTTCTGGTTCTTGCAGTTGTAGGTCATGTAGAAGGTCCCAACATCACACACAACATATTTTTTCTTTTAACACCACATACTGTAGAAGCAGCGCTTGGTGGTGAGAACGGATTACTTCCAAGAGGGCAAGTCTTGTGTGCTAATTTTGTAACAGGAAACACGCTGGAGAGAGAACCAGCAGGCATGGAGAGACCAGATATGCTGCTACACAGGAGATAGTGAGGTAAACTGTTCGTGTTTAGAGTGGGTGTAGCTTGTTCCACAGAGCGTTCACGAGGCAAAGGACCAAAACTCCTTCTCAAGCTCTTGTACAACAGGTAAGGTGCAGTAAAGTAACAGTGGCCTGTTTGCTTCTTAAAAAACCCCCACCTTCTTCCAAAGCATAAGGTACTGGCAATTCCTTAACAGATGCGACTCAAGGTTCAGCCTAATGAGCCAGACCTCTTTTTCTAAATCTCCCTTACTTCTCAGTTAAATGTAACACGCTGCTTTATCAGCAGTTCAAGAGGGAAGTCCCTCTAAGGAGAAGAGGGGGGGAAAAAAAAAAAAAAAGGGTGGTGGCAGAAATACAGCCTAAAACCCACAACAAATTGTTTCGTCTGTATTTGCAAAGTGGTAGATACCCCACTGTTCTCTCTCCTTGGTTTCTGGAAGTTATCCAAGATTAGAACCTACCAAGATGTCTGAGTAGTATTTTAATCAACACTGCACTGACTCTGGTCTGCATAACACTTGTGCATTAACCTCAAGATACCTCAGTTTTTACAAGAGATTCAATATTTTCCTGTCTTCCTGTCCTAAAGGTTCCCCTATTCCTCTTCAACAGGAACAGAGTACTATGCAACAGGTACTTTCTAATGCCTCTGAATGGGAGAGGAAATCATTTCATGATGCTGCCCAGCAACATCTACTTATATCTTAAAATTATGTTTTACAATTTGACTGGGAGGGGTGGGGTTGGGGTGGAAAGGGAGAAAAGAGCAGGAGTTTAAAAAGAAAAATTGCAAAGAGAGTCTCCTAGGCTCTTTCTCCGCTTAAAATGGAGATTAGAACAGATAGCAAAAGCCCTGTCCAGTCAGGAGGGATCCACATCTATTCCTCCACACAGGTGAATCTGTTCTACTGTATGACACCAGAAAATGCTCTATCAGTGCTAAAAACAAAGTTGTAAATAAGGACACTAAGATTTTGGGCAACACAATGACCAGGAAAGGGCCTGAACAAGTTGTGCCAACAGAAACAGGCTTTGGGGGTTTTTTGTGTAGATGCAAAATGGCAAAGCCTCCACAAACTTTATTTCTGGGAGTCTCTACAGAAGGCAAGAGGCTAAAACAAGGAGCCCTAACAAGGAAAAGGGGTGTGCTTACAAGGGTCCGTATCTGGTCTCGTATTTAGAAACAATATTCTTGCATCGTCCCACTTCCTTGCGCAGCTCTGCAACCTCCGTCCTCAGGGCCGTATTCTCCTTCTCAAGAAAGGCCGCCCGAATTGTGATCTGATTCTCCTTTAATCGCCGAGCATCACGGGAACGCTTTGCTGCCACATTGTTCTTCTTTCGCCTTGTCCAATATTTTTCATCCTGTAGCAAAAAAAAGGAAGGGGAAAAAAAAAAAAAGACGCCAACCTCACAACTATATCCAATAGACACCTTATTATTGTTATTATTTATTTTTCTATAATGACATTCACACTGACTGCTGTATTGAGGAATCTCCTTCATTGGTTTGCAGGGCTCCAACACCAAAATGCAGGCAACACAGTACTGTAAGATTCCATCCTTACACAAATCTTGCTTTAGGATAAACCAAGTGCACTGCTAGAACTAGGGAGATTAAGAGAGTTGGCTACTAAGAACCTGTCCGGCTGAAACTCTCCCTTTACTTAGTTTCAGTTTGGGAATGAACGTCTGCAGAAAATAACCTGTTCTGTTGTCTTGGCTCCTTAAAGCCGGATCAGACGTGATGCTGGGCACATATATACAATGGCCTTCAAAAGTGCTGCTGATGAGGATGTGACTTGATAGCTCTTCTACTTGGAATTTCTGTGTATAGCATGGTAAGTTACTCCTGCCCAGTAATTATCTCATGAGAGCAAACCAGGGAGAAGGGCAGCCAACCTGCCAATTCTATTCTTAGCAGTGCTTCTGCCCAATCATGTAGGTATGGCACGTTAGCTTTATATGTCAAAATGTTTGGACAAAGAGTCATAAACTTCGATCGAGGCCTAGAGAAGTTTGCAGCAATAAATCTGTTACCTTTTGCTCATCTGGGACAAAAACCTTCTTGGCTTTTTTAATCATTGGTTGTGGTTTCAGGTCCTCTTCAGTAAACTTGTGTTTGCGAGGATTGAAGAGCTCACCACCCGGCACGCTGGACAGCACTAAATCGGCAGGGTCAGGGTTAAAATTCACCTCAACTTCTACGCAGTCAGGATCAATGGGGCTGGGAGTATTTCTTTCATTTTGCGGTGGGGACTCTGGCAACAACAGGAAAAGTTACAATACATTCAGCAGAAAGAAGAGCATTAACTAGGAAGCCAACTTGGGTATCTCTGTTTATTGCCCTATTCTGGGCAGTGTTTAACAGTATTACTTGGTAATTCCTTAAGGCGTGCTTGGTGCTGTACAGCTCCTGGTACAGAGAGACGCTGCACAGTCCACTGTGTTACACAAACACATGCCAGACGAACAGACATGAGTAGACAGATGCAAGACAAGAGTTAATCCTTGGAAAAAACTACATGCTTTGTGCACTTAAGAAGCGAGAAACTTGTATCAGTCTGAGTTTTGTACCACAGAAAGCCTTACAGAAACAAGACTGCCCAAAGACCCTGGTCCCTGGGACCTTCAAAGGTCAGACAATCGTATTTCCAAACAAAGGACTGTGTAAAGGGTGGGGGGGGTTATTACAAATGCAACAGCATTCTACTTCTTTGCCACACCGAAACAAACGTCCCAACAGATCGTCTGGCACTGATAGCGTGCACATGAACTTTGTCCTATTTATCTATTGTTCACAAACTTCATACACATGAATCACAAGTGTCAGTGCAATTTGAAATAGAGATCAATGAATATTTTTTTTCACATACCACCTAGAAAAAAGCCACACCCTCTGTCTTACTGAAGGAATTCCACATTTTGCCTTCGTCTCGCAGATTCACAGAAGAGGCCCTGAGCAAAATTCTTTCTGTAAAGTCTGCTCACAAAATTGTTTGGTGAAAACTTAGAGCCCATCATATTTAAACTCCAAATCAAGGGCAGACTGAGCTGCCTAATTCTTTAATAGAGAAGATCTCCATACTACAAAAGAAGAGCAGAAGTTTCCTAGTACCATTTAAGTAGAGTTTTGTTTCTTTGTTCCTCCATTGCCACTTCAAAGCAGCACAGAACATCAAACTGCATCGTTAATACACCTTTTCCAACTGTCTGTTCTCACATTTCACGGGCTAGCATGAAAAGATTGCTTCATTGTTTTTCTGTTAGGCGTTGTTATTTGAGGTACATTAAGTGAGCATAAGTTCACCCAAGCAGACCAAGCCACCAAGGTAGCACAAATGACTTGTCACAAACTATCAAATCTGCTGTAAACTAACCTGGGAAACTATTTTCTCAATATGTCCAACTTCTCACTAGATGTGCAACACCAAGAAAGCAAATATTTTATGTTGGTGTTTCCGCTCTTCTAATTTCAAAAGAGAAATAGACTGCATGCTGAGAGACATTCACTCATTTTTTCCAGGAGGGGGAGAAGGGAAGAAGAGGAGAGGCAGCATCTTCACAAAGTGACACATGAACTAATAAAGCTCTGCATTGAGCAGGTCTGTGCCACTTAAGCTGCCACAGCAACACTGAGAGGTTAGCATGTCTCCTCTTTGATCTAAAGAGGCAGTTTTTAATAGGAGAATGACAGAAGTCCCTCAGAGCCCCATATTATTCCATCTACCTGTGCTGGAGGCTGCTTCGGATTGCTGGTAAACTGCAGTGGAAGAAGATGATGCAGGAGAACCAGTGGAACCACTGGCAGACTCCTTTCCTTCCAGCTCAGCCACAGGCAAGAGTGGATTCTGGTTCAAATCCAGGTGAGTAGGGCTGGAAGGAATTCCATTCTCCAGCAGGAACTCATCCAGATCCATGTACTCCAGATGAAAAGACTCGCCATCGTAAGGAATAGTTTTGTCCCAAATGGGTGGCATAAGGGAAGCCGAGACTGCCATAGTGCTGGCAGCTGCTGCCTCATCTTCCTCAAGCTTTATCTTCTCCTTCTCTTTATCTGAAAGATATAAGTAGGTCACTGTACAAGCTGCAACACAGGAAAGACTCAAGGTTTATGAGTCTAACAAAATCCCCATGAAATGAAATTCTGTAAGCTATAGTTCTGCCTCATGACATGACCTGAAAAGTCAGATGCTGAAAGGCAACATTCATACATTCATCTGTAACCCAGCACGGGATGTTCTGACTCCCTGTGATGGCTGGACCACAGATATTTGAGTAGCCTTGAAAACCAGCATCTTTGCTGTGATAACTTACCAAAGCGTGACATAATACAGCATCTAGCTTATTAACTAGTCACTGCAAAATAGCCCATTTTTCACAGGCTCATCTTGGAAGACAGTGAAAGTGAATGTCCGTAAGTAGGATTATATGGGAAGCCATTAAGAAAACTCCAAGGAAGCAAAGTAGTTTATTCTATGCACAAAAAAAAAGAAAGTGCAGAATAAATCTAAATTACAAACAAGAAAGGAATAGGGGTTTTCAGGTTACATCTGCGAATTAGTCAAAAGGTCCACAGGACACCAGGGACCTGGATGTCCTGCTTGGCATTTTAAAAGTATGTCTTTCTGAAATGACTCAGCATGTCCACACAAAGCAATAGCTCCAAATGCTGTTCACTATAGATAGCTCAGCTATAGCTACACACAATTTTCACTCTTTGGGGAGATGTCTAATAAGGCATACTCCCACACCCCACCCCCAAGCCATAAGAGACTGATGGAATTTTATCCATTTGCTGTGCTACAGCACACATATTACAGACAAATGGCTGTTTCCATGTTTCCCATAGCTACTGAATCTTAACAATTGTCTGGGACAGAATCCAAGCAGAAAACTCAAGTTATGGAATAATTACATAATTTAAGAGATAAAAATAAGCCGGCAAAAAAGAAAATCCAAATCTTTTTCCCGATCCAGTTCTCCACGTAGCCATGCAGTTCTACCAGCACTGAAGGAGGCACTGCAGAAGCAGTGCTTGCACTGCCATCAAAAGGAGCGGGCACCAGTCGTACTCCAACCAACTGCAAATCGGGTCTTTTAATGGCAGCTGACAAATACTCAGTTCAATGGAACAAGGAATCCAGGGTCATACACTGGACCGGTTTGGTTCTCCAGTATTTACACAGGTTAGCCCAACAAAATGCACAAATCTTTGGCATTAGGGTTTTCTAGACTGGCTACAATATGCTAAAGGAGTATTTTTCTTTATCGGGGGTGGGAGTGAAACTCTGCTCTAAATCAGAAAAGCCTATTTATATAAAACCTATTCTGACAGAACTGGCGTTTCTTCCACTGTTGCTTTAGCTGGTGGGGAACTGGGACTGAAAGTGCTTTTTATGGCTTAAAGAACAGCACTGCCATACGAAGCGAATTATCATTTTACCCTACCATACTCTGAGCATTTTACACAAAAGAAGATACCAATTTTAAACTAAACAGCTGAGAAAATATTCCCCAGCCACTGACTTGGGACTGAGAGGAAGTACCTAAAGAACACGTTAAATTCAGACCAGTGGCTCCTGGATCTGAGCCTTCTTAACATCATCTCGCAGCTTTTGGCTTTCCCCCTTGCCACTTCACACTGCTGCCTCTGAACGGCCATCTCCCAGCTCCTATCCCTGCTATAAACTCCTTTTTGCAGGGAGTTTTACAACTTTCCTACCCTTTACTTGGCCAAAGCAAATGGGCAGGTTAGCAGTAATGACCCAAATCGCTTGAATGTTTCAACAGCTGTTTCTTTTCTAGCTTCAAGTAGGAGCACCTAACTCTACTTTACATATAAGGATGACTTCACTCACCACTGAAGCACACCCCACCAAACTGGAACAGCCATTTTTACACCCTACTTGTGAATCAGGGACTGTGTATTTCCATAAGGTTTGCATACTGCCCAGCACAACCCAACCCAGATTTGCATTGAGGGTTGTAGACGACATCCTATAAAGGCATCACTAAAACAAATGCAAGTGACAATAATGAATTATTGGTAAATCACTTTATTTTTTTAATCGACGTGATAAAACACTCGTGAATGTTGAGTTGAAATGTCAAGGAAAAAAATAATCATTCTTTACTCTTGAAAACAATAGTATTCCATTACAATTTACGCCTGCTTTAAAGCAAGCCAGAGGTCCTTTTATTTTGCAACATCTCCAAAAGAGGAGAAAAGAAACCATAAGTGATTAGTTGACTAATTGTAAGGCTTAAAAACATTTTTCAGAAGGGAGATGCCAAAGACTATACTGCTGGCGTATGTGGCTCTTCTCAGGTCTTTCAGTACCTTTCAGGCGTGCACCACCATTCTCCTGTACTTCAGTGACCTGAAAAGACTGTGGTCCCTCCAAGTTCCTCTTGCTTTTGTCCCTGGCTCACAAAAGATTAGATCCCTTCTTCATGTAAGGCCATCTTTTTTTTTTTCTTTTTTTTTTTGCTACAACTGGACAAGCATTGGGCCCCCAGTGCTGTCTTTGTCTAGCTACACCATCTCTCTCCCCTCGCTTCTAACAGCAGTATCTGAAGCAAGTTAAAATAGCAGAAGATAACATGCATGTTGGGTGCGCATGTATGTCAAATGTGACACGTAAAAAGAAAAGAGTGTTGTATGATTATTTTTGCACTGACATTCCCACTGGCTTTCTTTCATTTCATTTAATGTTTATTTCTGCTGCAAAACATCCTGCTGGGTGCACAATATCTAATGAAACACTAATTAACCCGCATCTTGAGGGGTCAGTTTCCGCCTGCCCCAGCACAGAGACCTGAAACTTTAATTCTCTGAAGATATTTATAGCGTAAACAGGTATTACCTGACAGCAGAGCTGCAGTATCCTAAGAGGCTCCATTTGCAGTGATTCAAGGTCACCCTGATAAATCTGGACTGTACTTCTGCAGCTGATAGCTCATGTCCAATTTAGCCCCCTCATTCTGCTACTGTGACCTATTAACTAGGCTGTACATCTGCTGTTAACACAGGGGTTATTAGTTTATGCTAAGTAATTTAGATACAGCATTCCAGTTCCTGAGTTGTTGGAAACACTGCTATTTTAGCCAAAAGCAGCAGCCTGGCAAGAGCTTTATTCTACATCCTGGTTTTATCTTTTTTTAAACCAAACAAAAACACCCAACAAAAAAACACCCAAACCAACAAACAAACCAAACCCACATCAAAAGACATTTCGGCCACAACTGTCAAGTGCTATCCCAGCCACAAACAGAACAAACAATTCTCTGGCGAAATTACCCTGTTTCATAAAAAAATATTGTCAAATTTTACTGAAAACACTGTACAGACTGAGGCTGCTCCATAAATCTATAGTCCCACTTGTGACAACAGGGCAGGTTAAGGGCTCTGCATTCCCAGTGCCCATTACTGTGATGTTTGTTGAGGCATTCCTTCTGCCACAGCAGCACGCAACTGGCGATTAAGGCATCCTTCAGAGAGCATGCAGTAGCTCATTAATAGAATAAACCTATACTCCTGCTCCAGAATATTAACTCTCTTACCTTTTCCTACAGGGCTTTTTATAAAAATATTATTATTTTATTTATTTAATCCCTGCAACCTGCATGACGACAACTTGCAGCAAGGCCAGTCAGATATACTTGGTATATGGCAGGGCACTCAAGATGATGGCATTCAGTTGGAACTGGATGTCCTCTGTTGCTCAGAAGGATTAGAAAGCCTGCTTGCTTGCTTTACTGGGTAGTCAAATTACCTACAGCAGCTGGAAAACCCATAGGTAGCTTGTGGAGACTATAAATGGACACTGAAGCTAGTGATACCGTTTCCTGCAGAATAAGACTGAAAATTGTATTTTTGTCAACAGGCATACTAGGCAAAAAGGTATAGTGTCTTTCCTCAGAAAGCTTGCTGAAAGCACACATTCATCTTAAGTAAATTAGTAATTATTTAACATTTTGGCTGTGTCACTATACTGTGAAGAACAGAAAATAAACAAGGACCCTCTGAAGTCAGTGGAGTCGCAATCCTACTGACAAGTCTTTTGTAAAATTAACTACCTGCTAACACAGAAGAAGTTCTTCCTTTTGTCTTGGAAATATGCAATCAGGAAAAGCATCACAGATCAAAATCAACAGAAAGCAACAAGTTCCACAAACTGTGAAGTGCAACTGTGCAAGGTGGGCTAAGGGAACCTACGGGGAAGTTTTAAGAATGAGAAGAATCTGAAATTCATCACAGCGTGAATGGCGAGGCGTAATCAAGATGCAATGGGCTCGCCGGCAAGCTAGAGAATCAAGCTGAACGCCTTCCCAAGGAATGGGATAATCTAGTAAAAGTATCAAATATTTCTAACTTTAGAAAAACGTACTACCCCAAAACTGTACGAATTTAAAGTGTTACATTTCCATAGGTCAGATCACATGATTCTGGACAAGAAAACCACCCCTAAGACAAAGTCGCCATATCCCAGTCAGCCACCAGCATAGGTCCCACACATAGACTTCAATTGCTCCTGCTGGCACTACCCCCTTAAAAAAGGGTCGGGTGAAAAAATATCTTAAGAAACCCCACAGTGTTGTAGATTCCAGATTCTATGTACCGCAGCGCCCTGTGCCACAGCAACACAACTAAAGCCTTTACCAGAGGGTCTTTGGGGTTTGGTTTTTTAACAGAAAGGAGGAAAAAATACTTCCTGGAATCACAAGTCGGATACATTTACATGGTATTGTGCAACGTTAGACATCCAAAGTCAACGGGTCTGGGCCAGGATCCTCCGTGGGAACAACCTCGCCTGCGCTGGGGTCTACCCTGGGTATTGCCCGATGTTCCCAAAATACATTCTCAACCCCAAAACTCCTGAGTGTAAGGCCTTATTCTATCGCACACCAGCACGTTGGGCGCTACAGTGGTGCAGATAAACCTGAGCCTCCCTCGAAACCAAACCGACGCTCAGAAAGGGACAGATACTGCTGCGTGGGGGGGAAAAGAAGTGAGCAGGGGAGGTGGCGGCCGCAGGCACCTGCCCGTTACCG
>VWZZ01003577.1:2454-62839 GCA_013399095.1 Psophia crepitans | reverse complement strand
AGGATGGTGGGCCCGGAGGTCGCGTAAGAGCGTCGGCCATCGGGGGGGGCAAGGCGGGAGCACGCCGTTCCCGAACTGCCGGCGGTGCCAGCGCTCCAGCCGGCCGTTAAACACCCTCGTTTGGGATCCTGAGATCACCTTTCCCACATGAGCTGGGTTTAATCTCCCTCTGCCCTACATCACGCCAGCCGCAGCGGCGCGCCCTACATAACGTTAGCAGGGAGAAGGACTTCAGCTGCGGCTGGGCTGCTCGGGCCGGGAGGGGTTGTGTGTGTGCGTCCCTGCGCTTTCACAATCGCAAGCAGTACCTTGTGATTCCCCAAGCAGTCCCCCTGTTCCAGGAACAGGGATGCCGTGCTGGGATTTAAGCTGCTGAGCATACCAAGGGAGCTAGTGTTCTCAAGTTCGTGCCCTGGAGCGCTGGCGGATACTGAGGAGCTTCTGCGGAATGAATAAGCTGGCAGAAGTGACAGAGGCTACGGCCACAGGCTTCTCCCACCAGCGGCTGCCACCTCTTGCCGCAGAAGGGCCGGACGCAGCAAACCCACCACACAGCGCTGCGAGCAGGGAAAGGGCGCGCAACCTCCCTGGGATGGCCCCATCCCCACCCAACAGCGCCACGCGTGCCAGGGCAAAGGTGTCCTCCTGAGCGCCAGCAGAAAAGGGACCTCTTCCTCCTGGGTAGACGCTCGGGCATCTGCTTGGTTCAGCTGCCCCTCCACAAACCTCAGACATTTCATTTCAGTGGCAAGGCACAATCTGACATGACCCTTGCTGATAAACCCCGATGGTCTTTGTAACAGAAAATCAGGTCAGAGTTCCTCCCCATGCACCCCAGGAAAAGGAATGTCTCAGAAGTCACGCGGGGTAGGTGCTCTCCCCTGGTGCCTTACTGCAATGAAGGCCAGGAAACTTCTCCATCCAACCTGGGCAGACAGGGAGCTGCCCTACCTGCCGGCTATTTCCCTTGTGTAGGCTGGGAGGCAGAATCCACTCCCTCCTTCAAGGGGACAGGGTGGGACTCCTGACGCAACTCCTGCACACGTGCTGCCCAACTGGGAGCTGGGAAAGGACCGTCTTGCTAATACAGGCTGGAACAGCACAGGTTAATGCATCGTTTATCAAGGCTGATAAATCCAGCTGCAGGAAGCAAGCAGAACAGGTCATGCTCCGTTGCCCAGCGTGCTCCAGGGCTGCCGCTTGCCATCCACAGGCTCCCTCTGCCTTGCCAAGCTCAGCTGGCAGAAGGAAAAAGCACGTGCACGGAAAGGGAGATGCTGCTTCGCACGGGGCAACAAAGCACAGATGTTGGACCACACGTGACAGAGGCAGCACACACAGCTCGGCAAGGGGTAGCGGGCTCACAGCAAAGCTTTTGCCTGGGAAACAGCTGGTGGTAGGTGGTAGATAGAGGACACAACCTAGTGAGGCTGGGAAGGGGCAGCTTCCAGGGACGGAGCAAGGGGATGTGGCCAAAGCAGGGCAGGCTGCAGGCTTTCCGTTCAGTTACAGCTCTCATGGTCGCTTTGTTTCATTGTCGTTGATGCTGGAGGCCCCCAGGGATGACACTGTCCCAGTGCTGTACAGCGTTCCTTCAAGGAACAGGCTGTGTGCAGCCCCCTGCAGATCTCAATGGCAGCTGCTTTGCTGGGTAACATCCATATGAATGGAGGTTATTAAACCCACTCAGCAGCCTTTACTCCAGGGCTTTTCCCTTTTGATTGACCATGTTCTTCCTCCAGCACGTTTCCACCCACGGTCCGCTAAGGTTTGTTCTGCAGCACTGCTGGGTTGTGACTTTGCTTGGAAAGAGTTTAGCCTGTACAGTGCTAGCTGCCTGGCCCAAAGGCGGGAGGGAGTTCCTGGGGAGCATTCCTGTGGGTTCCCTCTCACAGCACCCTGCCTGGGCATCAGCTCTACCCTGCCAGCAAGGAAGGAGGTTGCTCCGACAGCTTTTCTCGCCACCTCAGGATTAAGGACGCAAGCCTCTGCCAGCAGAAAGTGGGAACTGCACCATCATCTCTACCTTCTTGGTTAAGCTGGGACCTGCCTGGATTATTTACAATTTCTTTTTTGCTCTGCAGCTGAGAAGGAGGAGAGGAGGACAATGAGATGTGAGGAGAGGAATGCAGTGGCCTTGGCTGTTACTGCTGGGCATCATGTCAGGGCCCGATGATGCAGAACAGCCCAGCTCTGATGCAGCAGGGAGGCAAGCAAGGAGCAGCCCAGCAGCAGGCAGAGTGTGTGTGTGTGGGATATACACAGCAAGCGCCACTGGGAGGTCTGAAGAGCAGAGCGCATTTCAGACAGAGGCCTGAGACCCAGCAAAGCAAGACGAGTGGTGTGTAGGTACAGAGACCCAGGAGGAGAGAACTGAGCTCTGTGGGAAGAAGGCCATGACTCAACACTGGCCCAGGGAGGGAGGTGGCGTAATAGGGACAGTTCTAAGGGTTACAGGAGGTGATGCTGAGAGGCAGGGTGGTCCTTGGGCTGAGGAAGAAAGCTGCCACAAAACAGCACCCTCCACTGCCAAATAAGCCACATTGAGCGAAGACTAAATTATTCCCTCTGCAAATCATTGCTTCTCCCCTCTACCCCCCACTTTAACTCCTGCCAAACGGATAGATCTTGCCAGCACTCCTCCCTCGGATTAATTCAATCCACTTGGCTGTGGAGACCAGAGATCCCAGAGAGGCAGCCAAGCTTCAGCTTAGCCACAGCAAGGCTCTGCACCACGGGAGCCTTCCTTGGCCGTTACTGCCTCCTCCCCGCCAGGTCTGCTTTCTGCCTGGGTATCAGTCAGCTCAGAAAACATGCCCTGGTCCCCACACACAGCTTCGTACTGAGTGATACGTAAACACACCCGTTAACAGGCAAAGTCTCAGAAACAGAGAGAGCCAGCTCGCAGGCGGCAGCGGCAGAGCAGTGTGGCAAAGTGAGCCCCTTAGGGGGTGGGTACGGCAGCTCTCCTTGCCCTGTTAACCCCTTTCCCACTGAGAGCTGTGTGGGTGCCACAGGGCTCACTGTATTCCAGCGGGTGTAGGCAGCTGCCTCTCCTGCCATGAATTCTTTACTGCTGCCCCAGCAGCCTCTTTTCCCATTGACCCTGGAGCAAGAGAAGGGTCCCTCTCAACATGGTGCATCTGGCTTTTCTGCTCCCACCTCCTGGATTACACTGCCTCTCAAGAATAGAGAGCTGTCTGCGTGTCCTGGTAGCAGCTCCCTACAGAAGAACAAGCTCACTGCATGTTTGTTTCTGTGAGCTCAACTCACTCGTGCCTAGACATGAGCTTGTTGAGCCAAGGTGTTCCCACACACCTTCCCAGCACTCTGCAGTGAACATTAAAACGCAACAACCAAAAAGCAGCTTGCCAGGGATGTGTGACATCCTATCCAAAACCAGTGAGTCCCCGAGTTGTGCGATGGGCCCTTGGAGCATGCCTGGCAATAGAGAAGTGGCCAGTCCAGCAAGAGCAAAGTGTTCAGCACAGCAGAAGCTCAGACTAAGTAACATCCTGGGTCCTATCCATTTGTTTTCTAGGATGCTGCACAGGGAGCGTGAGACCCTAGGAGTGCAGAAGTGCTCTTGCAAAGAAAACACAACATCTGCTGTCTTCTTGACCGTAGCTTTCCACTGATAAACTGCAGCATCAAACAAAGTTTGCACAGAGTCAAACCACGTGGGCCAGGCTCCCTGGACAATCTGCATCTGGGAAGAGGCAACATCTGGAGGCTCAGCAGTTATTAACCACGGGACAGCCTGGATGGCAATCGTGAGTGTTGCTCCTATGTGAGCATGGAAGTTTGTGCCTACAGCTTTGAGTGTTTCCAAGAAGTACCTGAGCACAGAGATTAAAAGGATCAGGACCTCAGCACTCTTGACTGATTTTGTAATCAATCCATTGCTGCTGTTTTTCCTCCTAGCTGCACAACACGCTTGCTGCCAGCAGTCTCTGTCTGACTTAAAACACTTGGGTAGAACACACCCTTGAAGGGCTTGCAGCAAACGAGATCTTCCGCCCCCTTCTCGCCCTGCAACTTAAGGAAGAGAAGGAGAAATCAAACCAGAAAACCCAGCATGCATTCCCTCAATCCTACCTGTCATCTTGTTGGTCCAGGGTAAGGAGTACTCCAGCAGGGACTTCAGGACTTCTGGAAAGTCCAGGGCAGCAGGGCCCCCGGGGCTGTTGCAGCTTGACATGTCCTGTCCCGGCACTGCGCTCGCACGGCTAAGGGAGGGCCAGGTGCCTGGCCACCAATGCTACACCCCACTCACCTGGGCGTTGCAAGAAGGGCTCGAAGGCACCCGGAGCGGGTTTGCCAAACTACTCGGGCTGAGAAAAAAACAAGGAGGAAGGAGAGCAGCCTGGCAAAGATGCAGTTTGCCCAGCTGTCTTCACCTCCCCCTCTCCCACTCTGAAGTGGCCAATTGTGGAAATAGCTTGCAGCCTTGCAGGGCTGGGCCGGGCGGCTGGCCAGCGTGGTTTTACAGGGCCTCTCCCAGCCAATCCGGCAGCAAAGAACTGGGCCAGTTATCTAACTTTGCAAAGGCAGCACCCTTTTCCTTCCCAAGGTGTTATAACAAATATACGCGTTGGGGGGAAAAAAAAAGCGCGCGCCATTCGGGGAGACACATGTCAGCTGCAAACGCAACAGCAAAGGGATCCTCTGCAGGGCTCTCAGCAGACTCTGAGGAGCTCTGAGCTGCGCAGGCTGCTCCGTAGAGATACACATGCTGTCTGCGTCTGCCTGCTAACTTTTCAGCTGATACGCAGATAGCGACAATATTTGTATATGATGCAACACTTACTGCGTGCCCCTCCTAAGTCAATATTGATAATAGCATGCGGCATCTTTCTTCTCAAGTGAGCATCATCCCCCCAAAATGCAGAATTTCTCTTCATAAGTGACACAGAGTTTTGTCAGAAAGCTGACAGCCTCCTCTCGGAGCAGTGATGTAAGGCAAGAGAGTTCACGAACCCTGCAAATACTCAGATATCAGCAGGTTAAGATCTTCAGCATGCAAAGCCCCTCGTCTCCTGTTAGTGAAGTTTTTTAGTATGGAGGGATGGATTGGAGACAGGAGGATATAGATCTGATCATCTTTATCAGGATCTGGCTTGGAAGGAGCATCTTACGTGTGCCAGGGTCTTCTGTTTTGCTGGGTGTGATCAGAGCAGAAGCACCTTTATTTCTCAGCTCGCTCCCATTCATTTTGCCAGGCTCAGTCTTACAGCACCGGTGTGAGTCGATAGGAACCAGATATTCCTGCACTGGTCTGTAAGCCACAGCCCAGCAAAATCATGCTTGGCTCTGAGCATTGAAGTGGCTGGAGAAGTCATTAGGACTTTTCTTGTGCCTGAAGTGAAGCATTTCAGTGGCCCAGCATTTAGAGCCTTAAAAAGTGATAGGGTTTTCCTCGCTCCCAATGGCATGGTGTTTCTGTCTGGTCCTAGAAGGAAATGCATTTGGTTTAACCCAATAGACACTAAAAAGAGAGAATTACCTAGCCAGGCTGGGTGGCTGGGAATTTCAAATTAGCTGGGGAAGTTTCATGATCTAGATCCCAAACTAATCAGGCTCAGAAATCACATGGTAGACGCTTTGGTAGAATTCTTAACGATGATAAAACTACATTACAACCTCTTGGGATTTTCCCTGTGATTTGCTCCCTGCATTCCCCAGAGAGAACACAAGAAAACAGCCAGTGATAACCATCGGTGGTGAAGCCATTCTGAGAGAACAGCCCACTAAGGTGTCCTCCACCCACCCAAGGCTGGAGGTAGCACTCAGACCCTGCAGACAGTCTCAAAGGCCAGTGGATACTGGCTGCTGGAAGCAAGAGAAGCAGTCAGAGAAGCAGCCGCATCTCTCCCTCCTGGAGCACAGCTTGCCAGCCAGGAGGTCCACGTCCTTTCCCAAAATATTCTGATCCATTCTGGCTGGTCAAGGCAAAGGGAGTGGGGTCACTCAATCCTGCCAGGTATCACTACCCTTTGGGACAGCTACTGTCATACATGCTTAGGTCTGCTTCTCATCAAATGATGGAAGGTAAAGTGACCGGGAAGGCGGTAGTTGTCCAGTGCCAGCTGAAGATGGACCTCCTGGTTTTGCCCCAGACTCAAACTTATTCTGAAAGCTGGACAAACATCTGTCCACATGTCTGGAGGGACCCAAGGACTTCACAGCTGCTGCAGTCATTGACTGACATTTGTGGCTTCAGAAAATGAAGTCATTAATTGAGAGGAAATTCATAGAGTCATAGAATGATGTGGGTTGGAAGGGACCTGAAAGACCATCTGAATTGTCACTTGGCATTTTGAATTATTAGCCTGCAATGGACATCTGTAATTTTTTTGTCTAGAGATCTGAGAGTGCACATCTCATCTTGTGTTTGCCATGTCCACAAAGACTCCTGCCCACACTGTGTGTCCTTCTTGATTCACAGTCCCTGAAAAATGAGCTCCCACGCAGGAGAAGAGCTTAGGTAACATCACTAGCAGGATGTGTCAACACTGCCCTGACTTCGGGCCCTGGGGAAGCAAAAACCATACTATGGTGTAGAGTCAGCAGTGGGGAGCATCGATCTGCCCTTGTGTCGCCGCCACAAAGAGCACTTGAGCTGCTTTAGCAAACGAAGTTGAAATGTTGGCTTTGGAAAGCTGCAGGCACGGACACAGAATGCATCGTTTGTGCTGGCTGCAGTGTTATCAGATCAGATCGTTATTTATTATTATCATAATCCCATGTTAGCGGAGGTCTCGGCAGCTCTGCTCCATCACTCAGAAGCCCAGTCAGCCCTTAACAGCACATTTTCTCACAGACTCGACCAGATGTAGTCAACTTACACTCGCCCTACGTGGGTGGCAGACAGAAGGGGGCACCGAACGTGGCAGAGAGGACCAAACTCCAGGAACCAGTTTAAACATCAGAGGCCAGGGCTACATCCAGTGTCTTTTCTCTAGGTCTCCCAGTGCAGCTTCCCACACTGCCAGCAGTGCTGCTAGGCCCCTCGGCACATTTCCCGGGGAGCGTGTACAGCAGTGCCGTGGCAATGCAGTCCTGAGGGGAGGAGTGGGGGTCTTTCAATGTTTGCCTTGGTCCATGCTCCCCCTCCTTTTACATTTTCATTACAAAGAGTCGCTTTTTTTTTTAAAGCACAACCACATTCTTGCCCTTTGCTTCCTCTTCCTACCCTGACCCCTTCACCTCTCTGTAGTGCTCAGGTACTTCTGTTGGTACCAGAGCATGTAAATATCTCTTAAAACCCTTCTATTCCTGTCTTTAGAGGGTTCTCTCTACAGAGGTCTGCCATCAGGCCCAAAGCACACCAGGAATTGCAGAGCACTGCTGCTCTGGTGTTATCAGTAGGTACAGCCTTCCTGGCAGCTTGAGACCCCAAGAATTGGTTTGAGCGTTCAGGCCTTTGATACAACCCTGGTCATTACAAGGAGCTGGGAGAGGGGGCTCTTTGTGCATCTCTCCAAGTTGCCATCTTTCCCTCAGTCCCAGGAGTGCTCCCTCAACTCCTTCAGGGGCCACATCTGCGGTGCTTCTGGAGCTGCCTTTCTGCTGCCTCCTCTCCTGACAGTGACTTGCAGCCACTCTCAGCCCCAAAACAAGAGCTAGTGGCATGCCTGGGTGCCTCCTCGGTCAGAAACTCCTGCAGATTGTTGCTGTGGGTCTTGTACTTGGTGGTGGCACTTGGCTGCACACCTAGTTCTGAGGCCACCATTACGGAAGGGAACTCGGTTGTTTCTTACGTGTGTCTGCATGCACAGCTCGTGGGGCTGCACCCACCAGCAGCAGTGACATTTGACCAAAGGCAGGCATTGTCGGTTATTATTACTAATTGCTGTTATCTCAGCTTCCTCCAAGGAGATGAAAGCTTGGCTTGATAATCTCATGGAATGTGTCCTCCTAGAAAAGAAAAAAAAATTTTTGTCTGACTTTCTAAGGACACAAAGCTCACCCAGCAGTATTATCTCTCCCTCCCTCCCCCCTCCCCAGAACATGCTACCCACCTTGGCAAAGGGATAAATATATTGTAAATGTCTTTTTCTATTTGAAAGATAAGCTAGGAAGAAGAGAGTCAAATTAATGCCTCCTCAGAGAGAAAACCTGCTGTTGTTTGTTCAGTTTGATCTGGGGCACGTGCATTGGCAGCCAACAGCCCAAAGCACATGCTGCCCCAACAGGCAGGGGACAGGCAGAAGCCACCAGTACTGAGGGGACTCTGTGGTGACAGGCAAGGTAGGTTGCTCCCCTGGAGTGTGTCTGGAAACAATGACAAAAGCCTGTAGAAATCTCTAGAAGCTTTACAAATCCTGCTTTCTTTTTTTCCAGTCACCTGAGACCATTCACCTCAGAAGCACAGCCGTTATTCAGAAATTTCTGTATCACCTCACACGGGGATGCCTTCTGCTGCAGGTCCCACTGATCAGACCTACTTCTCGTGGTCTGCGTGGAGGCTCCAGGCCCACTCACAGGGTTTAGTTCTTGCATCAAACCCACCTTGGTAAGTGGTTTCCTCTTTCTTCTTTTATCCAAGCAAACCCTTTGCCAGAGGTCATTCGCTGCCTCTTTGCAGACATCCGTAATTTTTTTTGTTGCTCTAATACCAGTTCCTAGGACAAGTTGACATTCCACTGACAGCTTCCAGATTTAACTATTTATTTGCATAGCACATTTGGCTTGATAGAGAATTTTTTTTTTCACCTTGGCTGGGACCGACAGGCTGAGTTTCACTGTGGCCCTTCTGAAAGGAAGCTTGTCCCACATCCCAGCACCTTGTCTTCTAGGGGCAGGATGCTGCTGCTAGCAGTGACTGACATCTACAGAGCTGCCCAGAAGTGCAGCAGCGGGGAAGGCCGTGGCCAGACCAGGGGTGTCTGCATCCACAGCGGATTACTTTAAGGGAAAAGGAATGGTGAGGAAGGGAGCAATGAAGCCAGCGCGGGAGGATGGACAGCTGAGGGTCGTAAAAATGGGCTGGGGCTCTGTATTGGCTAAAGACTGTGCCTGGCACCCGAAACGTGGGTGTGCAGCCCTTTAGGTACTTCTGATGGTATCAACGTGGGGCACAGACAGGCAGGTTTGGTGCGGCTTTGCACTGAGCTCCTTTCCCAAGGTTGAAGGGGCTGCCCTTTCCCCGGGCAGGGTATTGCATCCGTACATGTGCGTATGTGTGTGCCTGTCTCCCTGTACGGAGGAGCAGCGCTGGGATCCCTGAGTGAACGGTACAGCTTAGTGCAAGGATCTGCCTGCACCTCCCGCCGGAGGTGAAAGGATTTCTAAAAACTAATTCCCCAAAATGAGTGCCAAAAAGCTAATGAGCTTTGCTTCCCCACCCCCCCTCCAAGACATACACCCCTTCTTGGGGTGCTCACGTGGCAGCCGGGATTACCACAGCTCTCCTTCTCCGCACGTGGCCTTCCCCTGTGAGGTGCCATTTGCTGGAAAAGTGGGTACTAGGCAGGGAGAAAACGTGAGAAAGACTCTTGGGATCACCGGAAGTTGTGCTGCCCTGGGCAGAAGGACACCTTTGTGCATTTCCCTGCTCCGGAAACACTCTGGGAGCCCAGGCAGAGCTGGCTTTGAGAGCTCTCCAAACAAGCCGTGGCAGGAGACAGAGCCCAGGAGGTGCCAAGAGCAGCAATAATCCAAGGCGTTTAAAGCAGGATGGGGAAATCCAAGGACAGTGATTGCTGGGCCTCTGCCAGGGTCCGTGGGAGACTGTCAGGTGGGACAGCAAGGAAGATAGATGCTCCTTCAGCTGCTTCCTTCTCAAAACGAAGAAGCTGGCTGTAAACGACCCCGTCTATCCCTTGTCTGTCCCCTCCCAGGCTCACTCACCTCTCCTGGGAACAATGTAGCCCCAGGCGGGAGCAAGGATCCTGCAGCACCCTGGTCCAGGAGGTCAGAGCCCAATGGGCGGATACAGGAGTCAGCTGAGCCTGGGGAAGGCGTGTGGGCTGAAAGACAACCACCGATCCCCCAGAGGTCTGGACAGTCTGGCTGCTGCTGATCCCCAAAAACCACGACATCAAAGCCTGGGTCTGGAACAGGAGAAGATCCAGCCTACTGAGAGCCTCTTTTGAAACACTGCTTCTGTATTGAATCCCCATCACAGCTCCCACGGGCAACATCCAGCCGTGTTGCAGTTATCCTCAAGCCGTTTGGCTGAGGAAAACCAAGGCCATCTCGCTCCCGTGGAAGCGGGACTTTCCCTCTCTGCCTCTGAGCTTTGCCGGGGTACCAACAGGGGAGCATGCCTTGGAATTCAATTAGAGAAACTATGCAGCTCTTCATCCTTCCCAGCCGTCTGCCTGGAGGGCCACAGCACTACTGAAAGCCCACAGATAAGGCACAGGAAATCCACAGAGAACAAGGGAAACACACCAAAGAGCTCCTTCAGCGCTGAGTATTTTTCAGGTTCCAAGCAAGCTAAATGTACTCTGGCATCTGGGTTTAGAGATTTCCAACTCAACCCTAGGTAAATGTCATTTCTGGGAGGATTAAGCCAGATGGTAACAAATAACCCTAATTCCTGGGACTCTCTGCTATGTCTATGCCTCCTGAGGCTCTCAGGAAACAGTAGGAGTTTTCTGGGGTGCTGCCATCTATAAGCTAAACTGCACCCGTGGATGGGGCAGTCTCAGGAGCTGCCATGGCCAGGACTGTTGCAGTGGGGAAGGAGTCAGCTGGAGCTGTCATCTCATCTGATCCCTGCTCTTGTCCTTCTGCACCTTGATCTGCTTTCAGGAAATGCCACCCCTGCCCTGGGGGCACCAGGACCTGCTGCTTCTGCCTGGAGGGGGAACTGCAGAGAAGTGGGCGGCAAGAATCCATCTGGGAAGGGAGAGAAGTTACTGGGAATGGATGGTCCCTGTTCCATCCTCTCCCATCCTGGGGAGAAAGGGGTGAGGCTGGGTGAGACATGGCACAGAGCTCCTGAGCTGTGCCCACGGCTTTCCAGGAAGCCCCAGGAGCTAGCTAGCTCCATGGGACCTCTGCCCAGAGCCACCCTGCAGCCAGCCAACCAAGTCTGTTCAGCATCTTCCTCCACCCCACCCCAAAAGGCTGTCTGCTGCAGCCGGTGCTCCTGCAGCCTTTCCTGTTCCACTTCCACCAGTCACCCCCATCCAGCCCTCTTTTACTGCCTAGGACATCATGCTCTGCCCAATGTTTTTCTGTCAAATTCCCTACAGTGTTACCCCCTCTGTGCCTTCCACCCCAGCCTGTGACCAGCACACCTCCACAGGAACTTCTGCTGCTCTCCGTGCACCAGGCACAATGCAACATGGCCCCATGCTCGGTTGCAACAGCCGCAGCACATGCAATTAAGGGTGATGGCAGCATTTGCATCACCTGCTGTCACCGTCCAGAAGTGATTCCCTATAGAGTGTGGGCAGATGGACCCAGCCACAGCACTGCTTAGGAATCTCACCTGCAGCTTGCACGCTTTGCAAGGCAAACTCCCTCTGCCCGGCTGCCGTGCGATGACATTAGTACGTGTCTTCAGTACGAAGCCTTTCTCCCGCCTCTGAGGGGTCTCTGCCTCTGCTCCTCTCAATCCTTCACTGAATCTGGATCCTTCCTGGCTGACCTGGGGCTCTCCCCCTTGTCTTTGCTTCTGGTGAAGCTCCCAGGAGGATCTGAACACTGAAATCACCACTCCCTTCCCTGCCTCTCCAAAAGACAAGCTTATTTTCGTCAGGAGAGCTTTACAGCTGAGGCTCAAAACTGCAAGGAGAAGAGTTGGTTTTCTCCTCGTGCTTTGTCTGCCTCACAATTTGACAGTTTTGGTCTCCACTGCACCGGAAAAGCGACCCTCACTCTTGCCAGCATGGCCTCAGTAGTCTTTGGCATGTAAAGCTAATGCCTCTCACATTGTACGTACTCAAATGTCGCACCTTAGGAGTGCAGCGGTCTCCTCATTCCCGCTGCTGTAGGAGCCTGTGTTCTGGCCCCTTCTCCCTTGACCAGAAGGACGTGAGTCCCCGTGTCAGTATCTAGGCTCGTTAGGGAGATGCAAAACAAATCTGCTCTCCTCCGGTCTCGCTGGATGTGATCTTCAGGTCACTCTGCCAGTTTATACAGCAGTAGCAGGGTGTCTCCACGGGACTCCCTTGTCTCTGCTGCATCTCCAGTTTTGGCTTCATCAAGAGCCCAGATTGACCTGCAGGATTGATGGATTTGAAAAATAAAAGAGTTTTATTAATGAATTTCCTCCCTTGGGTACAATCTTCATCCCACAGCATCCTCATCGGGGGGAAATCTGCACAGACGCTTCCCACGGCCCAAGGAGGGAGCACGCTGGCAGGCAAAAGAACTGGCTGGAACAGAGCAGCCGACACAGCAGAACAATCTCTAGATGAAGGCGATTACAAGACCTGATTGCTGGAGGTTTCAAAACACAGGTTACCCAAACCCCTGAAACTACGTGTTAATGCAGAGCGTGTAGACTCCTGGTGCTTGGGGGAAAGAAAAAAGAAAAGTTAAAAATCTTAAACGCACCTGAAGTCCACCAGAACTGGGTGACCGGTGACAAACTGCAGAATGAGTTAACACACACCCATGCCATTTTCCACTTGGCAGGAAGAGCGGTAGCTTATGCTTAAGGGTGGCAGAAAGCGAAAGCAATGCAATGCTGCGAGTCCTCCCTTTGTTTCCCTCCTTGCAGCAGGGAAACCTGAAACCAAGATAAAAAGCCTTTGCGGGCTGTTTGAAAAATGCAAACACACACTGGATCAGGAGAGGGTTTAAAGTGCACACTTTTATTTTCTATTACAAAGGCTAAAAGAAGCAAGTTTGTTTGTTTTCTTTTATTTAAGAACAAAACCAAAAATCTTGTTAAAACATCTACATTATTATCTTGATACTAGACCTTATGAAAGATACTAAGTTCTTTTTTAATAGTAAAGCGTGGTATTCTTAAATTATATTAATACAAAGACATAGTAAAGGACTCGAAATCATTACTACCCAGCTCAGAACTGCAGCATCCCCTTGCTGTCTTTTCCTTTCACTTGCTGAAACCCATCCAGTTTTGACATACAGTTTCACACAAGCTAAGTAGGGTATTTTTTGGCTTTTTTACCTCCCCCTGTTAAAGGCCAGGTTAACTCCAACACCAGCACGCGTCACTTAAGTCCCTGCCCCTACCAAAGGATTCGGGAAAAGATTTTCACTAAGTCCTTCAGCATTTAACAAGCTGATCTGAATCAAACTCCTGGTGTGAGTACGTGCATCCGTAGCGATTTTACAGGATAGGCGATTTCCTTCGAACGGTATAAAATTAAAACATCGCTTCTTTTGTTAATAACCCTCAGATTTGCTTCTGCGCTGCAAAATGTTCTTTTTCGCCCTCACACGAATGAAGAGAAGAGCGCATTATCGCAGGGGCTCGTGCGCACACCGTGACAGCAGCCCTGCGGCTCATGGCTTATCTGCTGTAGGGCCGTGAGCGCTGAGCAGTTCTGCTGAGAGCACACAACGTGCTGAAGAAAAACCCCTCGGCTTGATAAAGCGAGCCTGGGAAGTCAAGTGTGAAGCTTCCTGCCTCCCACAATGTCTCTTTAAATAATATAAGCAAAGCCTTATCATTAAAACTTTACTCGTTAGTTAGCAGTTTCATACTCTTTCACTGAGATGGGACTGCGAGGGCATCCTAAGGGGTTTCAAAAGTGTGAACAGGGAAACCTGTCCCATCTCAAAAATTTATAGCTATCTATATAAAACCCTCCCCTCCTTGTTATTTCCCTTTCCCTAACCCAAATAAAAGTCTGCATATTTAAACTGGAGATGCTGCGTTTCCTGGCCCGAGTCCTTTTCCTTTACCCTCATTTAAAAGATTCCTTCGATACCACACACATATAATATTATATAGAGCGATATATTTAATACCTGTGTATATATGCTTCATGGGAGGGGTCACATATATACACACTAAAACAAGTCTGGTGACAAAGTACTGCAACACCACAGACCAGGTTATCATATCAGGGAAAACAAAGAGAGATACTCGACGCAACCCCCGTGACCGCGGGCCTCCCCCACCTCACACACGCTCGCCCTCTCCCCGCCTCGGCCCGGCTCCGTGCCTCCGCGCCCCAGCTGAGCAGCTGGGCTCTCGTCGCAGAGACGGGGAGAGGGGACAGCGACCCACTCTGTAACCTACACAAGTTATCGTATGAGAGATCACAGCGCAGCGAACGCTAGAGTCACATTAGAGATGCAGGTTTGTTTTAAAAATAAAAAAAATGCATTCCAACGTTCCCCGATCCAGACTCGCTTACTCGGCGTCTCCGCCAAGAAGAGCAGGACAAGATAACCCGGAGCTGACGCCCACCTCCTCCCCTGCCTCTCCGTTTACAACGCTGACCAGTTGAGCACAAGGAGCACCAGGAGAAGGTGCAGCTACAGCAAAGGGCGGAGGAGAAAATAGAGCACCCGGCTGCTCAAAAACTGCCACGACTGATACTGCGTTGGTCACTCTCTTTCCCCAGAGCACTATGGATCCTTCCTCACCTCCTCCTCCTCCTCCCCATACGTGGGCAGAGGCAGAAACAAGCGCTTCCCACCCCCATGCTCCAGATCTCCCAGGAGCCACCTGTGTTTCATCAGATGTTACGGACCTGGCCCCTTCCAGGCCCCACCTCAAGGGGCTGTCCAGCCAAGAAGGGAAGCTCGTTCCAGTGATCACCATCCACATT
Source organism: Psophia crepitans (assembly GCA_013399095.1). NCBI lineage: Eukaryota > Metazoa > Chordata > Aves > Gruiformes > Psophiidae > Psophia > Psophia crepitans. The sequence continues at coordinate 48,122 of VWZZ01003577.1, read as the reverse complement.
TTAAGGGAAACAAGCTCAGAGCCACGTTCTGCTGACCTGGACCACACAGCATCCTTGGAAAGGCCCAAGACCAGCAGGCAGCGCACCCTGCTCCTGGGCCATGACTACCCCAGTGGAGCGGATGCACCTACCTGGAGGCTGGTTTGGAAAGGTGCCCGCTGTCCCCCTGTCCCCGGCATCTCTGTATCTCCACATCCCATCTGTCTTGAAGCTGGGAACGCCGAGGATATGGGAGCGGGGAGGGAAAAGGGGGGCCCGGCAATACCAAAGCACCAAGCAGTGCACGGCCAGCCTGTGTTTATGCCAGCTATGGCAGGGCCAGCCCCGAGGGCTCTGAGCTTGCCGTCCTGGGAGACTGTACGAAAAAGGCCGGAGGGAGACATGTCTGTGTTTGCGCAGAGGGTGTCATCGGTGCATGCAAACCTGCAGAGCGCAGCCGGACTGCAGAAGAGAGGAGGAGATGGAAGCTCAGGACAGGACACGTGTTTACAGTTACAGGATGAGACCGCCAGAAAGGACAAGGCTGGCACACAGAGCAGTACTGCCCCTCACCACTGCCACTATAAAAGCCCCAAAACCCTGGCCCAGAGCTCAGCATCACCTGTTCCCCCATCGTGGCACACATCAGGCAGGACAGGAGCAGGCGCGTGGCTGGGTCCCACTGTGCTGCTCGCTCTCCACTGCAGTCCCTGCCCTGGGTCGCATCCTGGCTGCACTGCGTGTCTGCAAGCTCCCTGCCCCGGCTCTGGGGTGGAGGGGGCTGGACCTCGCGTCGCCCGTGCTGCTTGGTGGTGTCTTTTCAAATGGGTCCCCACCCAGTTCTTCTGGCAGTGCAGGGAAAAACGCGGCTCTAAATAACCAGTAACACACACCATTTAAAGAGCAAGGGAACCCCATCACTTCCCTCTCTCTCTTCAGGACACACAGCAATACAGAAACACAGGCTCCTTTCGGTTCCAGCCTTCCTCCTGACTGATACTGCTGTGTGGACTACAGGGACACAGGGTGTGTCACAGTCTCCACTACACCTTCTAGATGGCTTCAGTCTTATTTGCATCAGTGGCACCAGCCGAAAAACCAAACCAAAACTACCCACCCTGAATACCTGTCACACACCAAGAAAGACAGCTAATGAGAATTCAGTCACCAATTTGCTTTCTGGGCACAGTCAGCTGAAACAGTCTGAAGTCACCTACAATCCAGTTCCTGCTGCTGCAAGCAGTTTTAATACCTTGCTGTTTTTAGCAACACTTTGTTTTTACCAGAAGGCTGTTACCCTCCTCAGCGCCAGTTGATGCCTCAGGGCAATACAGACAGCAGGAGCTTAAGCCTAGATGTTTTAATCCAGATCTAGTGGTTTTCCTTATTTGCACCTCAATTCCTAATTCTTCTGGTACTGAACTCCCAGGAGAGCAGGCCAGCAGCAGCAGCAGGGCTTGCTCTGCAGCACTGAGAAAAGGAGCATACGAACTTCATGGTCACCTTTTCACCAAATGTCTGGCCCTTTCTCTCAGCTTTATCCTCCAGATCTCTGCAGCCACACTCCGAATTGAAGGGCAGGAGAATGACACAAGGAGAAATTCTCAGATTCGCAGCCCAGTACAGACTGGGTTCATTCCTTTGAATGAAGGACAGCGAAAATAAAAAGATGGAGAAGAGAAGGGTTTGGGGGAAGGAAGAGAGAGAAGACGGATCACAAACTCAGTGAGCATGGCATTCGCTGGCCAAGGAGAATCAAATTCACGATTTCATTCACCACTAATAAATCATCGTCTCATAATCTTAAAACGAAAGAAAAGAAAAAGTTCTCTTTGCGAGAGACATATCTCGCTCTCCCTGCTACTGCCACTCTCGGAAAACCCGCCCCGTGTTTCTCCAGCCGACAGGCTCCCCCTCCCCAACCCTTACTATACGCCATCCCGCAATAGGAAGTTGTATTTCCCGAAGTCATCATCCCTGGGGCAGAGCAGCATGTCCTTGCGGGCTTTGGCCAGTTTCTGTTTCAGCACCTCCCTCCGGTCTAGCCACTCGGTCAGCTCGTCCTGGCCATGGGCACAGCGGCACTCCTCTCCTTCGGGGCAGACCTTGCTCTTCTGGAACCTGCCAGCATAAGGACAGCAGTCAGGAGGGCACCCCCAGGACAGGGTGTTGCGCTCCCTGTCTGGGATGCTCAGTCGGCGCCCACTGAAACATCCCGGGAACTCTCCTTTCCGAGGGCGAAGAGATTCTGCTACAAACCTACGGGCAGCCGGGGAAGGCAATGTAGAGGCTGGGCACAGAAACAGAGCAGTGTACAGAGGAACATCTATGAGGGTGTTTAGTCAACAGAACAAAACAATGTGAGCTGGAACTGGGGCAGCAGGGATGAGGAGAAACCACCACACAAGAGAGGAAATGCCAGATAACAGCCATGAGAGATGGAGCCTTCTCTCTAACCAAAACGGCATTTCTAACCATCACAGGCCTCCTGAAGACACCTCAAGGAACCGATTCAGAGGGTGTGAGATATTCAAACCGCTTAACAAGGCACCTGGGATTCCCCCAAGCATCGGGCCAAGCAGAGTGTGCAGCAGACTGAGAGCTGAGAGCATGCTGGCTACGGAGGGCACAGGCGCAGACATGAAGCTCGTTCTCCTTTTCTGAAGACGCACGCTTGGGACTGTGTTTTTATCCCTCAGCAGTGTGGCTGCACACCTCTGGGGTCCAACAGCAGCCTCACCATCACCCAAACTGTCAGCTTGTCCCACTCCTCCTCCAAGCAGAAGTCCCTGGGGACTCTGTGAGAGGAGGAGGAGGAGGAGGTGGTGGTGAAGGAGGAAGAGGGATGATGGAGGCCCTGGGCCTGTTGTCCTGTCCCTACAGCAGCAGCTCAGGAGGGAGACGAGAAAACGGTACCTTTCACAGAGCCGGAATTCGCCCATGGGGAAGCGGTAGCTCCAGCAGCTGGAGTCACTGTCTGAAGTGAAGACCTTCTCCTTGTGCTTCTCCGACTGGATGTGCTGCTGCCATTGCTTCTTGCTGTTGCTGTTCTTCCCGCAGAGCCAGCAGTGGTAGCCCATCTAACCGGTGCAGACAGGGCAAAGGGCAGTCAGTGCGTTCACAGTCACACCCACTGACCTTCCCCATGCTGGCACAGCTCTCCCCCTCTCCTTCCAGAGCATCCTGGAAGCTCCACTCAGCCTATGACCTCGCACACTTTCCTGCCACGTCATCGTTAGGGCATCGTGCCGCCACTAAGGGGAAGCGGAGGAGATGCACTGTCGACGTCTACCTACAGCTCAAACAGGCTCAGAGAACGGGGCAGCTCAGTTCACTGACACGGTCCTCCTGCCGATGGCCCAGGTGGGCTCTGACCACAGGGCCCCAGGCCTGCAGGCAACGCAGGGCTCTTTGGGAGGACAAACCTCTGCACCAGCCACCACCCCTGGGCTAAGGGGACACATCTGCCTCTAGTTTTCCCAGGCCTTTCTGCTCCCGACCCAGCTCTTCTCCAAGTTTCTCCCTCTCTTCTGACAGGCCATCAGTGGCTTTGCCAGCTTTCCCAGGAGCAGGCAGGAACCCTGGGGACAGGCTGAGCCCACGCAAAAGGGACCCTAAGGTAGACTCCTACCGACTCGAGGATTAACACAAAAGCCTTGCTGACCCCAGGTCAATCTCTTCCCACCTCATCTGTGCTGCTCCAAGCTGTCCATTTAACCTACACGTCCTACAAGAGCAACGCTGTCCCTGCTAGCTCACACCTGCAGCACCGGAGACGGGCGGGCTGTCAGCACCGAGGAGGAAGAGGGGTGAAGGACAAGAGATCAGCTGATTACCATGATGTCAGCATAGTCGGTGGGCATCTGGATCTGTTTCTCCCCTTCTCGTGAGGTGAGTGGTGTCCCCTCTCCAGGCTTCCCAGGATTGTGTTTCTTTAGCCACATGTCATAGGTCTGCTGCATATCTAGTACTGTACAAAGGCGACAGTGTGTGTGTCTGTCTGTCACTCAGACAACCTCCCACACCATGCGCAAACTATGAGAAAACGACGAACGTTGGGGCAGCCCTTCCCTCCCCTCTCCAGCACAGCAGCACCTGCCGCCAGACCGAAGGCCTGTGCTCAGGAGGCCAATGTCACCTCCTCCGATGAGAGCCCTGGGGAGAGGAACCAAATTCACACCGCACCACCTGGCACGGGGCGGGGTGGGATATGTGTCTTCTGCAAGTCCAGGGCAACCGTGACAGCAGCGGCACAAACTACTCAGGAAAGAGGGAAAGTGCCTCAAGATCTCCAGGGAGTTCACCCCACGAGGTGGTTCTCCATCAGGTCTGATTCTGCTTGACCTCAGCAGACATCTCACTCCAGCCACGGGGCTAAGGCAGGGGCTGGATTCAGATCTGTCCCTTCCCTCTAAGCTTAAGCTTCATCCTCAGCTCAGGGGAGGAAGGAGAGCCCTTAAGCAAGCTGGCGACAGGAAGCACTGGGGAGGGGAGGAAGACCTAATGACCACTTGTCCCAAGTTCAAAACCTGCCCAGAGGACTGCAGCTAACGTCTGTTGCTGCTTCTGGTTTAAAACCCACTCAGAGTACAAGTGGGAAGGGAAATTTTGGGTGGAAGCTCTGACTGCACATCTGCCTTTCCAAGATCACCTCCTGAGAGCAGCTATGGAAACACAAATGTTTGCAGACACCGATGCGATGCTGTAAGCGTGATGCGTTAGTGATGTACTCCTCGCTAAACGGGTAATTGAGGAACTCAAGGCAATTGGGGATAATGAATGCAAATTCCCCCAAACTGAAACAAGGCTGTCATTTGAAGATTCGTCTTCGTGCTTGAGCAAACACAGCCAGACTGGCCTGATGTGCTTTGCAGGCCTCAGCAACAAAATGACTTGAACTGTAACAAATAACAGCGTTTGGCCCGGCAGAGAGGAAGACCCTCCATTCAAGCATAAAGATCAAACAAATTCAGGGCAGACCTGAAACCCCTCAAGCTTTCCAGCATCTCCCAACAGAGCGAGCTGAGCGCCTGGACAACTGGGCCTTGCAAAGAGTCTCTTTTTTCCCCAGCTTGCTGTTGGTCTGACTAAACAAGAGATTGCTGCCGCAGAGCTGGCTGTCCAGGACACGGGCAGCGCCCCAGCTATCCCCCAAAAGGTAAGCTGGGAGCCTGCATAATTAATCCCAGACAAGCTCCCCCACAAAGGCACCACCCAACAATATTCTCATTCAGGGCCTCAAATCCACCCCATTGAATACAACGCCGTGAGCAGGGAGTGCCGCAGCCCAGGAGTGAGGGGTTTGAGCAGAAATGGGCAAGAAAGCCAAGGCAGGTACCAGACAGACAAGGAACACACAGGAGCAGATACAGGTCAGGACCGTTGCTTTGGCAGAGCTCCAAACGGAGCTGGGCTTGGGACAGAACAGGCAACTGGAGGGACAGCAGAGAGTGGATTCAAAATGCTACAGAAAGGGAGGGCAGCAACGGACCAATGCAAGACACGGCACCGATGTGCACTAGTTCCAGAGTGAGGGACTCAAAGTAACACATGCACGTTTAAGAAAAGAGCAGCTCTAAATCACTGTAGACAGACCTGCCTCATAATCCCACCTAAGCTCATGGTACCAGCTCTGTCTCAGTCATTAAGAGTGTGTCTTAACAGATCCTGCATCCCCTGCCCACGCGTCCTCATCCCTCTCCCTGGACTCTCTGGCCCACGTTTCCCCCACTCACTTTTATTCTCCTTCATGAAGGTCCACATGTCTCTCTCCTCAGGGCTGTGGGCAAAGGAGCAGTTGCCCACATACTGGCATTTCCTGCCGTTCTGTGCATGGATACACAACTGTTAAAAGACAGAGAGCAAAATTTAGCATCTGCACAAACACTCCTTGCTAGGGGAGAAAGTGGGTTCAAAAAACCAGCCGGGGCATTAAGTTGCACACGGGAGAGATCACAAACAGGACACTTGATACATCATTAACTCATGCTTCTTTTCCTCAAGCTCCTGATGGACACGAAGGGCAAGTTTTCCCTATAAACATGCAGGCAGCTCAGTTCAGCACCTGGCCCCTCTCTTGTTGCCACTTCCACAGGCAACCGGGTGCAGGTACGCTTAGCACTGGCCCTGGGACAGACAGCAGGGAGCAACCTGGATTGACCCAACAGTGCTGCTGGTCAAGTTGATGGTCCCCAAAGGTGACTCATTCTCCAGCCATCTCCAAGCAGGTGAAGAGAGACCTTACAGGTTGCTTGGACGGCACGAGCACATACACAACTTTACCTCTCAGCTACCACCAGCGTCATTGCCAGAGAAAACGAGCAGCTTTCCAAGCACCATATATGATCATCCCTTCTTCCCCCGTCCTGTCACCAGAGTAGGACAGCAGCATGGAAACCAGCTGGCCCATCCAGACTTGAGGGAAGAGACACCACTGTTCCTCTCTGGCTGGGGCTGGGTGGGAGCTCAGGCACTCGTTTGTCTGGCAAACCGCTTTGCTGCGCAGTCTGCGACTTACCTGTGTCCTCGTCTCCTACTGCAGCAGCTGTAAATAACTCTTGGTCCCTCACTCCAGCTTCTAGCAGCTGGCCTGCAACAGGAGAGCAGTCAAGGCCTCATGCGTGGCCTTGTGCCCACCCATGGACTAAGTGGCAGCGTCTCCCATAGGGTAGGGGGACAGAAGCTTTCTCCTCTTGGAGAGAAAGGAAAGGAGGGGGAGAGAGAAACTATCAGTCGCCATATACGGGGCTGGGGTTGGAGGTTGGATATCTGCAGTTTTCCTCACAGCACGTGGTTTTTTAGCTGAGTTCTTAGTTTTGCTTTCAAAAGACATGGCAAGCAGTTTCACAATCTCCAGCAGCACAGCCACAGCAAAGGCAGGAAAGGCTTCTCCCAAGCGCTCTGTCTCGCCTCTCACCCACGCTGAGATACCCTGACCTAAGGGGAGACGTAAATCTCAATTCCAAACCCTGTGCCAGCCACTTCTTGACATGGTGACTGCATCAACAGCAACGTCAGAAACTCACATACATGCACAGAGTGGTTTAAGCGGGTGCTGCTCCTTTTTCTGCTCCACCCGTTTGCTGGATGTGTGTGAGATCTTGCTGCCATCAGTCTGTCCCTGCCTCCCACCTCAGCCAACATGTGCCTGCCTCCCTGCCAGGTCTACAAGGGACCAGCCCCCTCAAAGCACTGCACGGTGGTGGGAGGGAAGGGGAAGGGGCACCCGGCCGTCCCGGGCACGGTGCTTACGTCATATTGCTGTGGGAAGTTGCGGATGGAAGGCAGTGGTCGGACAGACACCCACTTCTTCTTTGCTTTGGACATCACCAGCAGGACACGACGTTCCTTTGTCCAGCTGAAGGAGAGAGAATATATCGAGAGGCAAAAGGAAAAGCGGAGCAAGGTTTCGTTTTCCTCAGAGACCCTTAAATATTGAGAGATGACCAGACCATCCTGTCCAGCTTGTCCCTGCACTATCCAGCTGTTCCTAGACATGCACATCTGTGATAGAGAAGCTGCAAGAAGGGTGTTTTAGGAGGATTTCTCCCTGCACTTATGTATTTCCTGGGGTATGTCTTCTCATAAAGACACAAAAGTCTCTCCCAAGTGCCACATGGCATCACCACAGATTACTGAACAGTTTTATTCCACCCTTTGACACAGCCAATTCTTGGGCAATTAGATCCATAAAAAACATTTGGGAATATTTTCTGCTTGGAAGGTGCAGTAGAAATGCAAGGCATTACAAGCACTGTCTTACGAACAGGTGCCAGAAGGTGTTAATTCTCCTGCAGCTCCAGCAAGCGATGACCACCAGGAGATACCTTGGGCAAAATCCTCATCTCTCTTCAGCAGCTGGACAAAAAGGTGTTCTCCTTCCTGTTGCGCAAAGTGATCCTCACCTGCTCACTTCCCGCTTCTGTTGCTGTGTTATCAAAGGTCTTACACTGGCAATAGGATGCTGGACAGTGCCTCTGCGGTTTGTGTTACAGGGAGTGAAGTCCTATAAACCCCTCCATCCCATCCTATCCTGCTGGGCCGCCTGGGTGAGATGGGCCACAGTTTCCATGACCCAACGGTGACATCCCAGCTGATATTCCTCTTCTAGGGGGCTTATAAAAAAGATGGGGACAAACATTTTAGTAGGGCCTGTAGCGATAGAACAAGGGGTAATGGTTTTAAACTACAAGAGGGGAGATTCAGATTAGATACCAGGAAGAAATTTTTTTTACGATGAGGGTGGTGAAACACTGGAACAACCCAGAGAAGTGGTAGAATCCCTGGAAACATTCAAAGTCAGTTTGGATGGAGCTCTGAGCAACCTGCTCTAGTTGAAGATGTCCCTGCTCATTGCAGGGGCAGGGGTTGGACTAGATGACTTTAAAGGTTCCTTTCAACACAAACTATTATATGATTCTATGATTCTATCACACTGAACATCCTTGTGGGCCCCAAGCAGCCAGGAGGTGCAAACAAACATCAGAGAAGAGCAACCAAAGCAATGAAAGAGCCAAGGAAATTTATCTAAAAGGAAGCAGAACACCTTGAATCATTGCTGACAGTGACCTGCCAGACATCTGCCAACAGCTAGGAGTACAAACAAGTGCAGAGGACAACTGTATTAGTGACCTTGCTAAGAAGAAATGATAGCAACTGGGAAAAAAGGGAATTGTGGGAGCTGGACTGCATGCACCAGGAGTAACAGTCTGCACAATGCTGGCAGCAAATATAAACGGTAAAGATTGCTGGAAACTGGAAAGCAGCTATCTGCAATGCTTGCTACAGTGGCAAACACCCCGAGCAGCGAAAGGATGCTAGAAAACCTTACTGTCTCTTCCAAAGAGGCCAAATGAAGCCCTGGAGAAGGCAAGAGGAGAAATTCCTGCTCTTGAGGAGGGGTGGAGGAAAGAGAAGGTTGCATTGCTCACCAGTGGCGGGCTTTGGCACTACAGTACTTGAGGTCTTTATCTGGCTCCACCAGCTGCCCGTTCCTCCAGCACTGGCCACACACAAATTTCATCTGGAGGTCAAAGGTGCTTGATGTGGGAGCCCGGGGAGAAGCCTGGGGAAGAGAACCACAACCTCAGGCTAACAGAACCAAAATGCACCCCCTAAGCTGCCATGGAGACGCTGGCAGCTCCTCATATGTCTGCACGCCAGCAACAAGCCAGATTAAATCAGAGACAGCCCAGCTCTCCTTTGTCAGTGTTAGCTGGTGGCCCATCGAGACACCAGACAGAAGCAAAACCACCGTTTGCTTCAGCACGATTTCCTGGGCTTTGACGTCTGGCCAAAAGCGCAGCCAGTCTGGCAGCTTCAAGCGCTGACCAGGCCTGGCTGTGAAACCCCTGCAGCGTATCTCCCTGTACAGACAGGCTCTGTGAGACCTGCCCCAGCGCTTAATCCCCACTTCCCTGCAGGGAGGGCAATCCGCATCCCCCTCATCACCCCTGGAGAGAGCTCAGTGACACAGCCAGGAGAGCCCCCCCGGGAGGAAGCCAGGCTGTGCCACAGAGCAGGACCCACCACTCCTGCTTTTGGACCAAGAGGCTCATGTCACGTCTAGCACTTGATACACTGAAGTCAGAGCTGGGTCCTCTTGTTGATGCCCTTCCAAGCCATTTCTGGGCAGGTTTCCATCTCTCACAAGTCCTTTGCACCAGGTTTCACAGGCTGTTAATCGTGATCTCTGGACAGAAGTACAACCACTAACACCAGTATTTCTTATCCTCCCAGCCACTTCACTTGATTGGCCTCCTACCTGTCCCCATGAGAAGGCTGGTTTAGGATTATGGCTAACAGGTTGTGGAGAAAAAAAAATACAGGAGCCAGTTCTGTATCACCGCTGGCTCATGTTTTTTGAGCCGATCTCTGGAAAGCCGTTTGCATTCTGTATCACCACTGGAAGACATGAGGCTGGTGTCTCCATTTCCAAACCAAAGCGCAAACCCGACTGGAAGCCAGCGGCGGTGGGCACAGGAGTATGTGAGGGTACAAGAGAACACCCCAGTCGTTGAGCTGACCGTGAAGCACAAGGATCCTGTACCAGTAAAACAGTTCTCTGACTGCTAACCACACAAGGAGCCCACCCCAGCTGCCATGCCTCGACTTCCAACCCTGAGCATCTAACACGGAGCAGAACAGGCAAATCACGTCCCTCAGGAGCAGGCTTCTGCCAGCAATTGATTAGCAGTAGCGTGGACCCTGTGTGCATCCCTTGGTGAAGGGAAAACAGCAAGCACAGGCAGTGCGGAATCAAAGCATCTCCCGGGAAACGCCATGTAAGCTATTGACTGTCACTCTGCATCCTCCAGACCTTGTCTTTCAGAGAAGCAGAGCTGACATATAAAAGGTCCTCTGCCGCTGTGAAAAGCTGGTTGGAAAGCTGACCTTTACCTCTGCTGACTACAAGAGGCCATCACTGTCCTGGATTCCCCAAGCAAAAGGACCCTTCAAAGAACCATCATCTCTCTGGAAAAGCAGCGGTGATTCTGGCCTACTCGCCTGCAAGATGGCCGCCAGCACACAACTGGTTCATCTGTCAGCCTCCACGAGTGCTGGTGACCACCAAGAATGCACCATAGTGGCTGGCTGCAGGATGAGCAGGGTTGAGAACTGGGATATCACAGAAGGCAGTAAGGTGTCTCCCTCTCAGATGTGTGGCCTTCGAGCAGTAGTTTTAATCTCCACTTGGTCTCCAAAAGCAATTACACTACAGCTCACCACTGACCCACCAAACCTATAGGCCTAAGGTAACAAAACGGCACTGCTGGCATGTTCCCTTTCATCAGCTCCACGCTATCTGCCGTAGAATCCTCCAGGCAACAGATCTCTCAGCACAGCCAGGAAACTTGGCTCAAATCTACTGACCCAGCAAAAATAAAAACTGAAGTGGCTCCCAAAGGCACAACAGATCAGAGATAAAGAAAATGTTTCTCAGGTAATTCTGGTGATCTGGGCTGCTTTGTCCACAAATTCTTAACCAAAAGAAGCCCTGTGCATTTCTTCATCAGAGCCATGCAAACTGCTGGTCAATTCAGTGGGCATGTATGCTCCCAGGGGATTAGGAGTCAAGCGAAAAATCAAAGCTGCTGTTGTTGCTGCTACACGACTGTATTTGTAAGGGCAAGGCACATACCTGGCAGGCTGCTGATAACCAACAGCGTGGAAATTACTATCACATGAGGCTCTAGCAGGCGAAGCCAGGCAAAAGTGCCTCGGGCTGTGGCACCACCCCTTGCTATGAAGCCAGACAATACAGTGTTAGCTACGCACCATGGCAACCAAATAAATAAAAGTCTTTGGCAAGACAGCTCTCCACTTCAGGCTTTGAGGAAAGCAACAGCCCCAGCACGGCCACTTGTGTCTCCCAGCTTCAGGAACCCCTCACAGCGATACTGAAATGCTCTCTGGAGAAGCTGTGTGCTTTGGGGGACTGTATGATGAGCCCAGGTCACCCAGTCACCTAACAGAGTGAGCTGCATTTAGTTGCAAGCACCCCTTATTACAGACTTTCCTTTCCTCTCCATGCTTAAATTGCTAATTTTGAGGCCAGTTTTTATGGGGGTTCTGCAGCTGGCTAGTGGAGTAAAAACAGAATAGCCCTTGAAAAGCACAAAAAACGAGGGCTAAACCCCGCCAGCTCCCAGGGATGTGATGGAAGGACACCCAGCTACCTATAACAGCCTCTCCTGCTGACTGCCTCTTCACTCTGCAGCCTCTGGGTTTACTCTTGCAGCAGTCTCTATGGGGTCAAATTTGTGGGGCCAAGTGCGAGACCCCGGCAGGTGTTTAGCAAGCAGCATATCTTCATCTTCTATTTCTTGCTAAGTCCTCTGACCTTCATGGCCACAGCTGCTGGGTCCCTGTATGCTGCCTGTCTCTTTTCCCCACAACTGGATAGCCCCAGCCGCTGAGCCCAACTGGCAGCTGTGACAAAACCGCGGCAAAATTTTCCCTGGGAGCGACTCTGCTTCTGCTGACCAGAGGGTGCCAGGGTGAGCAAGGATCACACGGGATGGTGGGAAGGAGGGGTCTGCTTTTACAGCACTCCTGGGAAGTTGTCTTTGCCAGGCAGCCAGTTTCGAAAGCTGGTAGGACACTGAGAAAACTCTGAGTCACGTTAGTCTGCTTGGGTGGGAGAAAATAATGGCAAAAGTAAACTTCTCTCAGCAGATACGCTAGTCCTGCCCTCGGGGTCTTCAGCAGCAAGCCAGCGTGTCATCCTGGAGCGCAGCCCTCTGGCTGAGTACGTGCTGATGCCAAAGCCACGGTTTGCTATTGCAAACACACGTGCCTGACCGACTTGACGCTGTCTCCCTGCACAGTGCCAGTGTCAGGCTGCCAATCCTTACAGATGACTGATGGTGCCGCTGGTAGGCTCTTTCTGACTGTACCAACATGGCTGCTGCTTCGCCTCCGTGCAAACCAGTGCCCTGGAAGGGTGGAGGGTGCAGTTCAGCTCTGACAGGCATTTTTGGGGCACAACCTGACGCTGACATTAGCCATCAGCCCTAACACTACCCACAGGGCCCAGAAACTGTAGGTCTCTGCCCATCCTGTGACAGCTGATGTAGCAGGCGCTGACATTTCTCTTCCTGATCCTCTGCCCCCTGCGAGGCCCAACAGCCAGAAACGACACCCTCGCTCAGCACCCAGCTCCCACGCACTTGAGACCATGCCTGCTGAACAACTTGTTTGTCCAACAGCAGCACCTCTGGATAAAGGTGAATTTGAAGCTGCAAGGCTTACAGGCAAACAGCTGTCCGTCTATCTTTTTTTTTATTCCCAGATGGTGCACAGAGAATGGCAAGACAGAGCTTTCTGGAAAATGCAGGCAGATCCACAGCAGGCAAGACAGCCAGTCACTAGGCTTCACTCTTCACGGGGCAGGGATTGCTGATATAAATCCAACCACTGTCACACACTGCTGCGAATTTACACTTAGTTTCCTCTGCCGTGGAGATGCAGGCAGCTGCCTCTGTCCCCACATCAGGTAGAACAGATCGTAGCCAGCTCTGTCTGCAGGGCCCCCTCAGATCATCTGGGCTCACTTCTCATATAATACAGGCTGCAGAAACTTGTCCTCTCAGCTTCCTGAGAGGCTAGAACATATTCCTTAGGCAAGTCAGATGGCTCTGGGAGCTAGGGACCTTGGTTACGGCTGCTTCCCATTCCTCTCCCCCAACCATGCCAGACCACAACAGTAGAACGGGCCACACAGGTATGTTGCTGAGCTTCTCCTCAAAGATGACTCCACCTCATGCAGCATAACCACTATGTAGGTGGCCACAGAGCTTGCTGCAAGCATCACTGCAGTCACATGCATCTTTCCTGTTGGGCTAACCCATGCCCATCAGATCTGCTTTTCCCCAGCATCAGTGCCCTACAGCCTTCAGAACACTTCTGCTGGGCTGTAACCTAGCCCCCCCCCCAAAAAAAAATAAAGCTGCTACACACCATGCGGGTGACTTGGATCCCCTTCCTATAAAACACCTCCTCCGCAGGGTGCTCTCAGGCTGCACTCGGTGCTGGTCTCTGCAGAGGGACTCCTGGGTGAGAGGTCCCAGACAAAGGTGAAGCACCCTTGCCCTAGCAGTAAGGCACAGGCCAAGGCTGGCAAGCTCAGGCCTCCATAAGGGGAAAGCAAGCTGAGAAGTGGGAACAAAAAGGATTCACAACACTTCCCCCACCATTTTGCAGGAGACAGAATTGCTCCTACACCTGGGAGCTTGCTAGGAGGCATGAAGTTTCTCATCTCACCAGAATTATCTTCGGAAAGTAATTAAAGAACAAAAAGTTCCCTGTTCTAATGGCAAAACTGCTTTAGTTCAACTTCAGGGCTGGGCTGGGAAGCATCCTGTCTGGGTGGGCTCTGCTCCTACACTACAGAACATTCCCCTTGGGGGAAAAAAGGATAAGGCAGTGTCAGCCATAGCCAAAAGGGTGGAAGAAAGCAAACAATGAGGTGCCCTTTGCTTATAACACACCTTTCCTGAGAAAGCTCTCGGCAGTGCTGGAGGGCGCAGCCAGAGGCACCTTCGTCCCTCTGCATTGAGAGACTGGTGGCACAAAGAGAGGCAAACCTCACAGCCGTCTCCTGGCAAAGCGCCACCAAGATCTCTGCCTAGCCTCAACAGCACCTGAGCTGCCAGTTCCACCCACTCCTGTGCTTAGAGCAGTCCTGTGGGTCATGAGTCATTTCTCACATAGTCCTTCAAGCTGCCGTATTGTCCCTTGGCCACTAAAGGGCAGCAGGACCCCTTTGATCCCCACTCCATGTGGACATTGCTCCCCATTTCAGTAGCAAGGTGTTGCACGCAGCACCATTCCCTGCGTGTTGCCCTCCCTGCTCTGGAGGCAGCGATGAACAGAGCAGATACAACCCTGCAAAACAAGGCACAAAGCTCATCCAGAGCACTGCGAATACCTCCTCAAGAGCCAGCACGGTCTGCCTGGGACCGGTCAGGCATGGCACTGGGAATAAAAGAGAGAAAAAGTGCTGGAGCGGTTGGGAGCAGGACCCAGCTGCAAGCCCTGACTTACCATGCTGTTGGCTGGTTTGCTGGCATGTGCCTCCATCTGCTGCCAGTACTTCTTAGATTCCTGCACAATATCTTCGTGGGTCATTCCTGGGAAGAAAAGGAGAGAGGACTGAGCTACCCTGCTTCGGCCAACAAAGGAGAGGGAGGGAGGGGTTGCAGGACTTCCTGTGTTGGGGCTTAGGAACTCCTGTGTGGCTGAGAGCTTCCAACAGTCCCACTGGTAACGTCAGGACACGGGTTGTGCGGGAACCTGACACCACCACAGAATGTGTTGGAGCACCGGCAGGGGAAGTTCCTCTCTCCAGCACTCCCTCTCAAGCCAGATGAAAGGAGAAGAGTTCCATCCCCTGGGCTCATTCAGACCTGGCATTCTGCTCAGGCTCTGAGCAAAGGACCCAAACGCTGCCTCCAAGATGCTGATTCACGACTAGGGATGAAGACCTTTGACCAAGGCTCTCCCCCAACACCGTATCAACAGATCCTACCCAATGTCCTGAAGACAATGCTTTGTTACTGTCGATCTACTGTATGTTGGAGTTATTGCCACTAGCTTGGATGACCACAGATAACCCACTAAGACATCTAGCATTGCCAAGACCCCAGAAGTCTCACCTAATCCCTGCTGGGATCAATTAGCCTGTTACATACTTCAAGTTGTGGGGGGTACCCATCAATCAACAGGCGAAGAGGAAAGTTGAAATTCAACAAACACCAAGTGCAGCAAGGAAAGATCAACAGTGCAAAACCAACCAAGGAACAGCTGTTAGTACGTAAGCAGCACGGAAAAAGATCTGCAAGGTTTCAAGAACTGGAAATGCAACATCGGACAACAAGAAAAAGGGTTGGTCAGACCTTATCTAAGGAATTAGCTCCTGAGCAACTCAAGTGGTGAGGGAACAGCCCCTGTCAGCACCAACCAGCTGGACGGGCGCTACGATTCTCAGAACATTAAACAGTGGGAGAAAAGTACATAAAAGTAGGAGCTGTCTGGTCAATGTGAGGACTGTTACAAAAATCCCCGTGTTATTTAAATGTTACAAAGACCCAAGACAGCTCCCAAAACAAACTGAAGCAAGTATCTTACAATGGCCAGCTGACTCCAGGTGGGGTTCTGAGGATGGTCTTGATGCAGCACCCCCAGCACAGACAGGTTGCAAAATTGCTTGCTTTGCTTTTGCCTACAGCTTTTATTATTGACGTGTGGTGTTCCCCAGGCATGCCACATGGACGTGATCTTTGATCTGGGAGCCAGCATGTTACAGAACTTAAGGGCCAGCAAACACGAGTTTTCATCTCAGCTTAGTCTGTGTGTAACTTGGGTAAGTCACAGCATTCCTGACCTCAGTTTCTACATCTGTGATTTCAGCTGTCCAAGCCTCTGCCAGGTAACAATACTGCTGTTTACACAGGGTTTGGACAAGATTTAAAACATTCAGGAAACTTTACCATTCTTCAAGAACGTTTGCTCAGGCCTCCAAAATGACAACTTCTGCAGAGCTGGTACTACTCCCAGATCAGAGCTGTTTGTGGCTTTTCTCCTTCTTAACCATTAATTCCAAAAGAAACTGTTGAAAAAACTGCAACTCCCTCTTCTGTGTCCAAGTATTCCAGGGCTGGACACAACACTGATCCATACTTGGAGATGGAAACTACAAAGCTGGGAAAACCACAGCAAAGAGTTATCATGCCGCACTGGACCTAGCAGAGAAAGGGCCAAAGCAACCTCCATCTTCCCCATTCTTCTCCACTGTGATCCTGGGGGTGCAGAACCAACAGAAGCAGCATATACAGCTCTTGTCAGAAGACTGAATTTCAAATTAACTTCTTAGCAAGTGCCTGCCTTCTCCTGGCCCCAGAAATCTGACCTAACTCAACAACACCATCTAGAAATGAGGTGGTTGGGAAAAAAAACCCCAAACAAAACAACCCAAATATGAAAGGATGTTTTCCAATACACCAGTTATACAAAGCATGAACTGTCCCAGAGATGATCTCTGGTAACCAAAAGGCCCATGTGTTGATTACTTATAATATTTCAGCATCTTTTGCAACATCATTAGTGAAGACAAAGACACTGTGATTTCCACTGATGGAAGAAGATTGCGAGATACATCTGTGAAAAGCCACAGTGAATAAGAAATCAGTCCTGGCTGTCCATGTTTCCAGATCTTGGGAACCTTTACTCCACTAATACAGTCCTTTATCCCTGTGAACAAAGCCACAAACTCTGTAAAAGCTCAAATGGCTGTGAAATGCAACAGCCCACTGGTTTCAAATGCAAGCTGCTGTGAATGACGCCCCCTGCCTATTCTTGCAGAGCAAATGGTGTCCAAATCAAACCCTCTGCTTCAAAGCTAAAGCATTCCCAGAGAAGAGCAACAACTACCTTTCATCTCTGTTTCCTTAATGAGGGCTACACCTAAGAGAGGTAATAAACTACCACTCCAGGAAGGCAAACTCAGAAGGAAAGTAGGCTCATATATACACAGCCCTGCAGGAAAAAAACCTACCATCAAAAAAACCCCAACAAAACCAAAAAGCTGATGGCTCTCCCATTGTTGGAAAAGATGGGAATAAGCACAAGACTTACTGACCACTTCTGCAGCTAAACTCTCAGCTTGTTTCATCTCCTCAGCTTCCCCTTTGGAAATCACTTCTTCAAGTAAAGAAGGCAAGAAACAAAAATCAATCTAACCATTTCTTCTACAGGCTGAAGAGGAAGGAATAGGGAAGGAAAGACGGAACAAAGAAGCTTTAAAAAGCTTTAAAAAGCAAAACCCCAACAACCATGGGATGGGAAAAAGGGCAAGATGCTTGCATATTAGAGTGCCTAGAATACTATAGGCAGTACCATAACCATGTAGGGAAGCAATGGTTCACAGGCACCATGCTGTCTTAGAAACTCTGGCGGTGTGATTTTCTCACTTCCTCTGGCCACAAGTAAGTGAGGCCAAACAGGAAAAATAAAAAATGGTATTTGCCATAGTGTGCTACTTGTTTATCACTGTCCCTCATGAGCCACACCAGGGCTGAGGACTGCACTGAATCACAGTGACAGGCACTGGAACAGTAATTTAAAGCAGCTTCCCCCAGTTACATCAAAGAATGGTGAGAAACATACATAAGATGTTTCATCTCTGAAGGACTCTGGGCTGGGTTCTGCACTTAACAAGACCCTGCAGTAAAAAAGATGCAGGTAGCACTGTGGGGGGACTCAGTTAACAAAAGAGCAGCAAGAGAAACCCTCCAGCATGTCAGAGAGAGAGAGGACTGAAAGCGCCAGATGTGGCAGTGTCACTATATGAGTGATCTGAACAAAATTTCTGCAACAGCCTCTTCAGAGGTATGTCATCAAAGCTTTTTTGGGGAAAAAACATCAAGTATCTTGACATTTCCCACAGCTGGTGAATTTCTTCCCTGTGAGGGTGGTGAGGCACTGGCACAGGGTGCCCAGAGAAGCTGTGGAGGCCCCATCCCTGGCAGTGTTCAAGGCCAGGCTGGATGGGGCTTTGAGCAACCTGGTTTAGTGGAGGGTGTCCCTGCCCATGGCAGGGGATTGGAACCAGATGATCTTTGAGGTCCCTTCCAACCCAAACCGTTCTGTGATTCTGTGATTAACTTGTTTAGAGAAAGTGGAGATATGCAGTCTCCCTTTATATAACTGCTTTGTCACCTGCGCACGCTGCCATTCTCACTGCACCAGATGCTCACTCAGGGGCCCAATTGCTATTTAGGGTCTTAGACAGGATTTAAGCATCAAAACACCTCTGGGGATCCAACCCTACCTAATAATCATTTCAACTTATGCAGCTGGTCCCAAGGGAAAAGCTTCCTGGTCTGCAAATTACAGTAGCAACCTGTAAAGGAACAAGGGCCAAATCACCTCACAGAACACACTGGCCCTCTCTTCTGCGTCCCTGAGGAGAGACAGTAAGTATATGCACCAGTGACTGACAGCTTCTCAGTACTCCCAGATCATCCTCCTCCCCTCTCAACTCGCCCCAGGTACAGACTGGAGGAAACTCGGGTGTAGCCATCACCAGCCCTGCACCAAGTCACACTCACCTGAATATTGCTGCAGCAGCCAGACCTTGAGTTCGATGAAACTATGAGCGAAGTGGCAGCTGTCCTCGCGCAGGCAGCCATAACGCACCTCGTGTCGGCAGACGTCGAACTGGAAGTGCTCCTGGAACTGGCGGATCTTGGAGTATTTCAGGGAGGTGGAACGCACGATGTGGACCAGACACCTGCAGCAAGTCCAGAGAAATATGAAGCACCAGAGGATCAAATCTTCACCCCCTTCTCCTTACATGTGACTTTCAGCCATTTGACTGGGCAGGCGAAGGACACAGAAAATCAACTCTGGGAGAGGCAGATTCCCACTGGGAAAACCAGATCCTTGCCCTCCCACCCTATCAACCCTTGGTAGGTATTTTCAATCTCCTCAGCCCTGGTGACGCTTTGCTGAAGTTCAGAGATCAGACACATTTCAAAATATGCAGCAAAGATACCAACTCCTTTGGGTCAGCAAGTCCCTAAGTCAGGCTGCCAGGAACCAGAAGGGGTTGTATTACTGTGTACTTGACATGTTTCTTATACTTGTTTTCCTAAACATTCATTACCAGCCAGTCAGAGGCAGGATCCCTAGCTACAGAATCTTTGGTTTGACCTTTATGTAAAGGCCAAAATGAAAGGCAAATTAAGTCAACAGAAAACTTAGGCCGACTCCAAAGGGCTTTGCTGATGACTGAAATCAGTCAGTACCAGGAGCAAACACGCAGGATGAAGCACACAGTGCTATTTATCATGCTTTGAGCTGCTCTATGACTGGAACTCACGAGGAGGAAAGAAAGAAAAAGACCAGAGCCCTGGAGTTAAACTGGCTGGACTTGTGAAAGATTGCTCCCATCGGCACAAAAAATGTTCACTTACTTGTTGTCATGGAAACTGTGTTTGGCAGAGAGGTTGGAGCAGACAGATGGCGTGTCCTTGGTCCCTTTGCTGATAATCCGGGGTTTGCTGTCAAAGCAAATCTGAGAAGAGAAGAATTAGCATGCTGGGAAAATCTTAGAGAGAAGTGAACCAAAGCCACTTCACTTGGAAAGGGAAGAAGAACCAGAGCCAGCCTATTCTAATGTTCAAAGTTAGAAAAAGACTGGTGAAAACTTTGTGGTAGGGCTTTAAAATAAAGCAAGCCAATTTTTGGAAAAGCTTCCGAACAACATTTTTTGGCTTATTCTCAACAGTATTTTCCATTGTGGTTGGAAAATTTTTGGTCAGAGCCACATATTCTTTCCCAGTTAGCCAAGACAGCTAGAGCAAGGGGAAACGATGGGGAGAAATAAAAGAATAACCAGTTCACAGCGAAGAATATGTCCCTTTAGATGCACCACTGACAGTGTGGGGAACTCTCTGCTGCAGAGCATCAAGATGGTACGAGCCAATCCTTAACTGACCATCTCAGTGGCTCAGCACAGACATCAAGTGGGAATTTGTTGCATCATGGGGTTCTGATTTCTAAAGTAGCAGGAGCTAAATTTCAATTCAAAGCAACATCTCAAGACAGAGGAAGAGGCAGGTGGTCCCATGAGGCTGTGTGTCCACGGTTCAGCTGCAGGGCTAAGGAGGAAAACTACCTCTTCTTGCTTCTACACAGATGCACCCACTGCTCACTGCCTTTCTGGGAGCAGGGGACTGGCTGGGACATAGCAACGCTCCAGATACATACTGAGGAGATGATGAAGGCTGCCTGCTCCCTCCCACCAGCTCTGTACCTCACAGAGGAAGGTGAAGATGCCCTGATGTTCCTTGAGGAGCTTGGCAATGGTGAGGCTGCTCTGCTTGATCCCACCTAGAGGGTCAAAGAGGAGGTCACGGTTGAGGGTCCCCTTCCTCTCCTCCGTCCACACGTCGATCTCTTCCTGGTGGTACGCGAAGGTGCAGTTATCCCCGTACTTACAGTCCTGCTTGTTAAGCATATCTACAAAGCAACAAACAGCACACACCACCACACAGGGAGGGTGGCCCAGTCAGAAACTAAACTCTCTCTTGTCTCCTCCCACTGCCCACACCTCACAAGGAGCTGAAAGCAAGAAAACACAGAGTTAAAGAAAGAAGAAAAGACATCTCCCCCCAAGTGTGTCTACACCAAGGCATTCAGGAAAGTTAATGCAAACTACTGAATAGTGACAATCTCAAGTAATGTCATCTGTTGTGGAAAACACCTCAAAATGGAGGCCTGCTTTAATTCAGTGCCTGCTCAGGAACAGACCACGATTTAACCAACCCCTTTTAAAGCCAATCCAGATTAAGTTCTCCTAGTGGTCCAGCACTAAGGTGCCCTCTTATCTTGGTTCTTGCAATCTCCCCACTTCATTAGGGACCAGCCTGGTCACATTGCCTGCGTGTATGGAGGGATGGGCTGGAGCAAAGAAGCTGGCAGAGAGTGCTTTTCACTAGGCAGAAGCACAGCCCTGCCACGGAGATGCTGGGTGGAGTGGGACTAATGCAGGCACACGTACAGGAGGAAGGTTCTCAGAAAAGCCCATGTCCACAGGGCAGCTCTGAGCCCTTGGCTGTGTGAAGCACCCCACTATGCCTTTGCAACTCTTCTCCTGCTCCCCCACTTTAAAGCTGCCTGCTCTCCACAGCATGGGAGGTCACTGCCTTTCATTGTAACAGGCCTCCTGGTCCATGGGCTACCAATGAGACAGGAAGACTCCAATACCAACTGGAAGTCCCCTCCCAACCCTCCCTGGCATGCACCCAACAGCCCCTTCCCAGCCACCAACAGCCCTATCCCCTTCAGATCACCTTTGCACAGGTAATAAGATCCTACAAAGTTGGTTTTGGTTGGGCGAGGACGGATCCTCTTCCAGGTCTTGTCTTCTGAGTTCTTCAGCCTGCCCAGCAGGACATCCCGCTTGCACTTGTGCTCTAAGCCTTCCCGATAGGTGTAATCACCGGCCTTGGGCCCTGCAGGAAAGAACCCCATCAGCCTGGGGAAAGGCAGACCCTAGCCCAGGCTACGTCTACTCTGTGTGGGAGAGCAAATTCATCACCTGTTTTGGGGTAGCAGATATGACAGGCTTGTTTGAAGACATGAGTAGATGCCAGGGGGTTCTTCACCAGCAGGGCTGTGTTGGGCATTACTGGTTCCGGCTGGGACAGGGGGTGCTCGGTGACCTTGGGCACAGCTGGGTGACTCACTCCACCAAGGCTGACCTGAGTGAAAACACACATACCTCTCTTTTCAGGTCTGCAACCGCATGGGTAAGAAACCTCTCTAACCCCCTGCCCCATGCCAGTCTCTCAAAAACTCTTCTCATCTTTCATCAAAATGTTCACATCTGAAACATTTCCAAAAGAGCTGCATGCAACTTTTCAAAAGATAACAAAGAGCGTGGTATGTTCACTTCAAAGATGGGCTTTTGGTAAGGGACCTCAGTTTTCTATCATGAGCCACAGAACCAAATGGCCTCCTCATTCCTTCCCATTCCTTCCATCACAGCCAACTCTGCACTAGAAGACACTCAGATCAACCCTATTCCAACCTGGGAAAAAACCAAATCACTTATCAGTGAGTCTTCAGGGAGCAGATTAATTTGAGAGCAGAGACTTTGCTTCACATTGCTGTTAACAGGGCTACCAGATGACAGTAACTTAAGAATAATTCTTGTTCCAAGCTTGCTAATCATACATAACTCTCCCCCTTTTCTTCAGGACTGGAGACATGGGACGGGGCAGAACAGTGTGTGGAAAAGCCTCCTAACCACGGCAGAGAGGAGCAAAGAACCTCAGTAGTCTGAAGACAAAGTTGACTTACTCTGCCTCATCCTTCGGTGTTATGTGGCTGCCAGATATAGTGGGACACTGGCCTCCGCGATCCCCTGTTGACCTTACAACCTAGGTCATGCCATGTTTACCTTGGCAATATGCAGAGTTGCCGATAAAAATGAAGATGGAACAAATAAATGTCCTCCTCCTGACTCTGGGGAAATCTTTACCTGCCTTGTTACAACATGGGAGGCAACACTCACTGGGGCAGGTTAACAAAAAGGGCCCAAATTACCTACATCACCCACGTCACTACTACCTTGGCTCCAGAGCACCTTGAGACATCAGCATGGGGGAGCGGCTCACTCACCACGGGGGATGGTTTTTGGCTGCCAGGTGGGTGTCGCAGTTCCTGAGGGCTAGTTTCTTCTGGGCAAAAGAAGGGGAAAAGAGCCCCACAAAACAAAAACAATCATTTCACTTTCAGAGGCAGTTCTGCTCACAAAAAGACAAACAAATGCTTATTAAATCTGCTTGCTTTACTTATTTCATAACATTTTACTTTTTCCCCAAGCCACCTATCTAAGTCTTGGAAAAACTCCATTAAAGACCTTCTTGTCCCCCAAACCCAACTGAACCCAACTCTATGCTGCTGAGCACTGGCACTCCCAAGGCGGCAACTCCAAGGAAGCCCAATGCTGAGGCGAATCTGAGTGTTGAAGTGCTGACTGGCCAATCTCTGCTTTCCACAAAATACCTGTGCTGCCAGCAAACTGCAATACTAAGGACAAGTTAACCAAGAAGAAGCTGTTCTTCCGTCCTGGGACAGATGGAGACTTAGTCTGCTCACGATCCCCCACAGCATTGCTCCTTGTGACATGAGAGCGTAGTGCCCCATGCAACAGGACACTTGCTACCCTCAATCCAGAGATGGGAGAGACCCACCTTGGCCTCTACCATTCTGTCCAGCGCAACAAAGTCCTGTATCATGTAAAACAATCACCAGGATTTTGCTAATTTGGTCCAAAATGTCAGAGTCATTGGGGAGGGTGGAGGAATCATGTTATAGTCTAGTAAATTGTGCCAAGGGAGCTGTCCTGGACACCAAGCCAGGTTTAAGCCTCATCGCTCACCATTATTCACCTTTGTGTCCCTTTCTCCTCTTGAGATTTCACACCATGCACATACCGGTTATCTGGGATTACATACCTATAGCCTTTCTCATTACTCCTGAGTTACACATATTCAGCTGCTCTGTCCAAGACAAATCTCTGCCCTCTTCTACATTTGCACTCCTGTTCTGCAGCACTGGCAGACAGCTACATGACAGATGTCCTCAGCACTGAAGGAAATAATTTTGGCATGCACTCACAGGTAAAGCAGCACAAAACTCCATCAGCCCTGCACCTACCAATGGCAAAGGAATCCAAGGCATCCAGCGAGCCTCTGCTTGTCCCAAAGGAGTCCAGGGCATCGAGCCGTGAGTCTGTGTAGGGGAGCAGATCCAGGGAATCCAGCGAATCTAAGGTGGAGCCACCACTTCCTCCTGGCGGGGCCTCAAAGGCATCCAGGACAGAGGAGGAGGAGAGCTGCTTGGTGGGATCCATCACCAGGCCGAAGGAGGCGGGTGGCAGCGGGGTGGAGACAGGGATGCTGGCTGTCACGACTGGGGGCAGCAGTGGAGTTCCCCCCGGAAACACAGGGATCAGCTGAGGCATCTCTGTTGGCAGGTTGGTAGGAATGGTGCCCTGGACCAGAGACTTTGGGGAATCAGGAAGGGAGAGGATAAACAGCACATGAGGAACAAAGAGCAGAGTGAGTGAACACAGAGAGTAACAGACTCCCACTAAAATGCATGCTGTATTATCTGAAGCAAAAGGGTACCCGGCAGCTCCATCCTCACACAGACTTCCCACAAACCTTCTAATCTATTTACACCGCACACAGTCTGGACCGAGATCCGTGAGGAGGTGTTGGGCTACCTGAGCTCATCAGTCTGCAAGGCAGTGCCCTGCGCTGGGCACTTAAACCAGCTCAGTTCAAGAGGTAGTGCAGCTGAGTACGCACAGCACCGAGGTCAGGGTAACGACCATTACTCGTGGCACCTCTCATCAGAGCTGTCTGGCTCAAGAGGCATCCTGCATGGATGCGATTATATTACTTCCAGACCCAAACTGGTTCGCATAACATCAGCAACACTGGCAACTAAAATCCAACATAAGTATGAATACAGATCATCTCTACAGCTCCCAGACCTGTTCAAAGAGCTTAGGCTGAATGCAGCCTGCACAAAATACAAGGAGATTAGACCATGCCCACTGTATAAAATACATCCATCATTCCTGCTTCAGCACACTCATTTCTACCCCTAGGCCTGCTTCAACTGCAGGACCCCAGAGGCCAGGGGGAAGGTGATGGTGGGGAAGGGCTGTCTTGGGTACTTTTGAAAGGCAGTTCCATGAAGCTGCACAGAGCAAAGCAGGCTTGGAGGTGGGCTCTTTAGATACTCACCAGCGGATTGCAGAAGTAAAGGAAGGAATGAATGAGTTTTGTGAGAGGAAGAGCTAGGATGAAAGAGTGACAGAAAGAGAGAGAGGCAGCACACATATCTGCATGCTCCAAGGACCTATTTGGAACAAGAAGCAGAGGACCCATGCAGCATCCACTCTTACTAGAGGGTATGGTGACCCCTCGGCAAGGGAATCCAGGAGGGAGTCCAGTTCTTCCCCAATGATGTCCCCATCTGTGAAGTCCTCCACGCTCTCAGGCACTGGCAGGGACACGCAGTCTGCAGACGGGAGCAAGCTGGCAGCAGGGAGCGAGGTAGGCAAGCCCTTTGCATCTGAGTCAGAGGGCAAAGGGGCCAGCCCCTCGTTCACAGGGATGGAGGTGGCCACAGGAGCTGGGAGGCACTGCAGGTCCATGGAGCAATCTGTGGCGAGGGAGAAACAGAGCCAGTCATCCAGGAGAGCCTCTAGCAGGTGGCAAGTCGAGCACAGCCTGGCAAAAAAAAATAATTGTACAACTCCGCTAAATCACAAAACCCAAGAATGCCCATTTTCTGAGGGGGGGCTCTGGCCTGAAAAGTTCTTGCCCTTTCATTTTTGCTCCCAGTTTCCAATGGCTCAATGACAGCTGAAATACACGCTAAGGGTCAGCACCCAGACTGATTGTCAGGATTTGGCAAGCACGTACAGTAACCAGGATCACCACAAAACCTGTGACTGAGCAGTTACAGAATTCACTGTGGCCAGGACTAAAGGCCAAGGGCACATAATCCAATTTCTCTGGAACCCACCACCTGGTGTTTTCTTTAACGTTTCTCACTAACGCATTTGGCAGAGATCACTGCCTTCTCTACTCCTTGGAGTTTCGATATCCCAGCTGAAAGCTTGCTTACTCGCAAACCCTCTCTAAAACCTCAGGCATCCTAAATGGCAGAAGATAAAAACCACAAGGTCCTGTTGGGAAAAAAGTCAGAGATCAGGTGCTCAGACCAGGTCGTGCTAACAATGTGCCCCCAAAAAACCCTATGAGACTCACTCAACTGTCTTTAGCCAAGTAAATCCCCTGCTCTTGAGTGCTTCCTGATGTCCATAGGTGGGAGGCTGCTGTCCACACTCCTCCTCAACACCTCAGCAGCAAACATCCCCTTGGGAACTTGTGTGAGCCAGGGTCGGGGCAGGAGAGAGGCAGCGATTTTCCCTAAGGTTTCCTTGGCTCTCCAGTACATTACTAAAAAGGTAAGATGTTCCCATCATGCAATATAAACCTCTGTTAAGTGAAGTTAAGGTTACAAGCACATAGTCTTCACAGAAGAGCATTTTATTCTTCAAAAAATTAAAGATTAAAAAAAAAAAGAAGTTCAAATGTTAGGAATTCAGAAAATGCAGCATTACATTTGCAGTTCTCAAACCAAGCACCCAAACTACCTTAATTCTGCCCCTGTGCAGATGTCCTGGAATAAAAGAAAAGAAATAAGACAAAGATGCTAGCTTCCCCATCCACATAGCAGTGGCTGCTCTGTAGCTAAGACAGTCTAAGACTTTAAGCAAGGCAAGGTTTGGAATGAGAGAGAATAGCTTTTGTTAGGAAGACTGATAAGAATGGCAAAGAAACTAGACAAGCTTCTGAGACACAAATCTTGATCCAGCGAGAAATGCTGCATCCTGTCTGTATAAGCTCTGCTCACTCAGCCCCCACGAGAACTCAGCCATCCCTTTTTGACTGGGACTGGGCGAGTGAGCCATGTTGCTATCCTCTACACCGCACATTCACCGACCAAGAACCGTGTCGGTGCCCTTCTCAGAGGGCTCAGCAAATCAGCAATCCCTGCAAACTCCCAAGTCCTGAACAAAACAACAGCAGAGATCACACACACACACACACGGGTGCCCTTATTTCTAATCCCAGCAGGAGACCACCCCCACCCCCTGCAACCTTTCCTCCGGCATTTGTTGTGAGTGGTCCACGTGGATGGACCACTAGCCGAGGTCACTGGGCAAGGCACCGGAGGACAAGCTGTGACAACAGGCAGGGAAAGCAGGGGGAAGTGGCAAGGGACAGACACAGGTCCCTCTCCACGACCTTATGCAGGCGATCCAAGGAAAGCACATGTGGTACCCTATGGGATCCAACACGTTTTCAGTGCTGCAGCTGGACACGTTCCTCACAGGCAGCGGCTCAAAGGAGGCTGTAAACATCCTTAGCCTTACAGCTGCCCCTCAGATCAGGCTCAGCTCCAACCCCATGCCCCCTTTGCGATGACTTCTGTCAGCTCATCTCCCTTTGGCGCAGGGCCCCCAACCACACTCAGAAGCCAGCCATCCAGCTTCCCTCGGTGCTGGCCTCGTCGCTCGTAGCTCAGCCAGATTTCTCTCAGTACAAAGGGATGGCTTGTGCCTTCCCGTTTTTCAGATGTTTAAATCTGGAGTACTGTCAAGATCCCTCCAGGGGCCAACAAAATGTTCAGAACATGCTGGAAGGGACGGGGACATGTGCAGGGGGGAGCAAAAGGGTTCACAATGACAGGACTCCA
Source organism: Psophia crepitans (assembly GCA_013399095.1). Classification (NCBI taxonomy): domain Eukaryota; kingdom Metazoa; phylum Chordata; class Aves; order Gruiformes; family Psophiidae; genus Psophia; species Psophia crepitans. The sequence continues at coordinate 20,783 of VWZZ01003577.1, read as the reverse complement.
AAGGATCTAGAAGCTCGGACCTCTTCTGAGGAATGAACGAGGCCCTCTGGTTCCCATTCAGACTGGGAAGCTGAGGAAAGAGGCCCTCACACACCCTAAGAGGCCCAAAAACCCTGAAAAGCTGAATGCACGACCAAAAGGCAGAGAAGGACATGGGACCCGCCACAGCTCAGGGCATGAAGGGCAAGAAGAGTAGGGACCAACAGGTTCTGCTTGCAAGGGGCAGAGGGGAGATGTCTGCTCCCCTCTCCCTGATCACCCCTTCAGCCACTTCCATTCCCCTCTGTCCAGTCTTTTCCCCTGTCCCTCTTTTCCCATTCCTGCTTTCCTCAGGAATGCTGACCTCTCTCACCAGCCACCGTACTCACATCTCACATACTCCCCTTCCAGAAAGCTCAAGCACCTCTTGCATTCACCTAATGTTTGCTCCATCTTACAGAAATAAACCAGCCTTCTTTGCTGAGCAGATCGTAGGCACACACCTGCCTCCCTCCGATTTCACCACTGCTGTGACACTAAGCCCCATGTATTAATAAGCTCAATGAGGGTCTTGTCTATCCGCTTCCCCAAAGCAAGTCTCTCATACCATGCCCCCACCTGGTAGCTTCTCTGGCCATACACCTGCCTCCAGGTGTATCTGCCTCCCAGAGGGCATTTAAAAGCCCTGTTTCTAGCTCTGCTTTCCAAAACAGCAGTGGTTCCCCACTGCATTAGCTGGCCAAGGCCATGCTGAGCCAGATCTGAGCCATGATCTGTGTAGGACAGGGCTGAGCTAATAAGATGGCTTCAAGTAAAGCACAGGGGAAGGGGCTTCAGGAGTTTGCATCTTTAAAACAAACTAAAACAACAACAAGAAATCTTGCTAAAAAAGCTTTGAATCTGAAATTCTCAAGGCACTCAGCACTCACAGCCATCCTGGTGGCACCCCATCTCAGGGTGATGGGATAACATGTAATTTCAGTGCTTTTGACAAGATTTCCTAGCAGGAAAGGGTTTCTCTCCCTGAACTGCAGCGAAGGTGGCATGCTGCTCTTACACCAAATCCTGATTAGATAAAGAGCTTACCAGATGCAGTCACTCTTTACTCTGCAGTAGGAGTCCAGTGCATTTTAGCACAGCAAGATAATGTGAAAAAGTCTCCTTAATTCACAGAACTCCATCTCATAATTGCATGTAGCATTCAGTTACTGGATGGCATTGAACAGGGAACTAACATGTTTTCCAAAATAGACACCAAAGGACCCTAATAATGAAATTAGTTTCTTTCTATAAAAAAAGCAGTTGCTACTTGCAGCAGTAAGTCTTCACACACAGAGCTACCTTTCAAAGGCACAAAGACTGATGTGCTCAAACACAGAGTTCAATGCTCCAGTACAAAACACAGGGGAAAGCACGCAGCAAGCCCTTCTAGCAGGGGGGCACAAGGGTGGCTTCTGCAAGAAGCTGCTAGAAGCTTCCCCTGTGTCTGAGAGCGCCAATGCCAGCCAGCTCCAAGACAGACCTGCCGTTGGCCAAGGCCGAGCCCATCAGCGACAGTGGTAGCGCCTCTGGAGTGACAGAGTTAAGAAGGGAAAAAAACAGCCACGGGAGCTTTTGTAGCCAGAGAGAGGAGTGAGAAGATGCGAAAAACTTTGCAGACACCAGGTCACTGAAGAAGAAGGGGGAGGGGATGCTCCAGGTACCAGAGCAGAGATTCCCCTGCAGCCATGGTGAAGACCATGGTGAGGCAGGCTGTCCCCCTGCAGCCCATGGAGCAGGGGTGATGGGGAGCAGAGATTCCACCTGCAGCCCATGGAGGACCCCACACTGGAGCAGGTGGAGACACTGGAGACACCTGAAGGAGGCTGTGACCCTGTGGGAAGCCCGAGCTGGAGCAAGCTCCTGGCAGGACCTGTGGATGCATGGAGAGAGGAGCCCACACCAGAGCAGGTTTGCTGGCAGGACTTGTGACTCCATGGGGGTCCTGAAAGTCTGCACCCCATGGGAGAGACCCACACTGGAGCAGTTTGTGAAGGACTGCTGACCGTGAGAAGGACTCACATTGGAGAAGTTTGTGGAGGACTGTCTCCCATGAGAGGGACCCTATGTTGGAGCAGGGGCAGAGTGTGAGGAGTCCTCCCCCTGAGGAGGAAGGGGCAGCAGAAAAAACATGTAATCAACTGACTGTAACCCCCATCCCCGTCCCCCTGTGCCACTGGGGGGGGGAGGAGGGAGAGATCAGGAGTGATGTTAATCCCAGGAAGAAGGGAGGGGTGGGGGGAGGTGTTTTAAGATTTGGTTTTATTTCCAATTGCTCTACTCTGTTTTGCTTGTTAGAATTAGATGAATTCCTCTCTGAGTTTAGTCTGTTTTGCCCAGGATGGTAATTGGTGAACCATCTCTCCCTGTCCTTGTCTTGACCCACGAGCCTTTCGTTATACTTCTCCCCTGTCTAGTTAAGGAGGGGGAGTGATAGAGCAGCTCTGGTGGGCACCTGGACTTCAGCCAGGGTCAACCCACCACAAGGTCATTTGTTTCCCAGCATGAGAAAAGCAACCCTGTAGACCTCCTCCTGCTCCTCCTGGGTGCCTAACCCTGAACATGGCTCTTCCAGGGTCCCTCCCAAATCCCTTTGTTTTCATTTCCTCCACCTCAGCATCTTGGAGGACCATACACGCTCAGAGCAAAAACAGCTGCCTACAACCTTAACTTCACTTTATCTGGACTGTTTTGGCTGGGAGCAGAGTTTCACAAGCTTTGCCAAGTCCAGCTTTAAGAAAGCACAACTGGAGAGAGCTGTGTACCTCAGCAGACCGTTTTAATTCCCAGACATGTCCATCGCTGGACCTGAACAAAAAGCTTTTCAGCAGGAAAAAACACTCCTGCTTCCCACCATCTTTTCCTCTTAGTTACCAATGCCAAGAGCGTGCAGAAGAGACACAAATGAAGAACCTCTCCGGCCTGCCAGCCTGCTCAGATACCTTACCAAAGTCACAAAAATCAGAGAAGAGAAATATCTTTACCTGTTTCGATGTCATCTATCGAACCCAATCCATTGGAAGTGGTCTGCAAAGAGGGTGTGGAAAAGGGAAGAGAAAAATATCACCAGAAATTCATCTTTAAAAAGGTATCGACACTTCACAGATGAGACCTTTTACTACTCCTAAATGCATCTGGCCCTTTCTTTTCCTTTATGGCCTCTTTCAGTGCAACAGCAGTAAAACCAATGAATGTAAGAGGCCATTAATCCTATTCATTTTTACCTCCAGCAGTGGGCAAACTCTGTTGCTGCAAAGGAGCACCAGCCCTGCATAATATGCAGCCATGTGAGTAAATCTGTACACAGAACAGAGGTTTTCATGTGTGGATGCGAATGCTGTTTCCAAGTCCCAGGGCACATCAATCGGTCAGCCCCATGCAGTGTGAGATCTGATAAGCCTGATCTTACACAACGTTCCTTTTCTTAGTTCACATATTTTGCAATCTAACAACCACAAACTTTTACAGAAAACTCAAAACAGGAAAAGGTTTCTGCCAAGACAACTGCTGACTCAGAGCTCCAGGCAAGGAATAAAATGAGCCCATATTTTACAGAAACATAAACAGAGGTAAGTACGTGTGCCTTCAACTTAAACTTGTAAAGGCACAATAATTACTTTTGAGATACTGCATCTACTGCAATAGTCTTTGCAAATTCTAGTTTTTGCACTATTTACATTTCTTGCAAAAGGAAAGATTTTACGATGAAAAACCAAGCACAACTATTAAAGAGAGCTGACTGGCTGTCCTAGAAAGACGTGAAGGCAAGTCACAGAATGGTGGGAAGTAAACTAATTTCTTTAGTAACCCATCTTGTACAAAATGTCAATTTTTATGGTTTTACAGTTTGTCTGCTTTAAGGAGTAGTGTGAGGTACCAAACAGCCAGTACAACCAGCAAATGTTTAGGCTTGGTTGGGGTGTTTTTTTGCTCAGTGATGGAACAAGGAAATCAGCAATTTCTTATATTTTAGATTAGTATTTGTACAGTGCCCTGCCCAGGATGGATCTCCCAGGTGACAGGACAATACAAGGAATACATACACTGTGTATGTACTTTGTTCAGTACATCGCATGATTTGGCTTTGTATGGTTCTTCAGCAGTCGCACCTTCAGATTTTTACTTTGCGTTGCCCTATGTAAATACTTGTAAACTGAAACTTATTTAAAATGCAAGAGAAAGCAAACATTCACAATAACTAAGAAAAATAATCATCTTCAGTGATATAATTATGGACATCAAAAACGTTGTCACTAGAAACATTTTCAAAGAAACTAATTTCCTTGGCAGTATTCCTTAAAAGCGGAAACACTAATTAATACATTTAAATCCTAAAAGACAGCTATAAATTTGCATGCAAATAAAATGGCGAAGAATTCTAGCAGCACAAACCATGAACAGCAAGAACCACAGGATGCAAACTCTACCTGGTCTGACAAATTGATTGACGTGCCATTACTGAGCAGTGAGAACGTTTCCAATTCCTGCTGTAAGGAAGAGAGAGGTCTTAGAACAGAGACAGCCCATGAATGCTTGTAAAACAGGTAAAACTGGGTTACAATACGGTTTCCTTCCAGGCACTGCCCATAAAATAAAAGCCAATACGAAAGGTATTATCACTGTGACACAAAGGTATAGTGTTCCGAACACTGAAAGGGACATATATTTGTTTGACACCTCACTATATATAATGACATCTCAATGCAAAACACCCAACATCCAACATACAATCAGGAAGCAACAAACTTCCCTGAGGAACATATTTTTTCTGCCTTTTCATTAAGAAATTACTACTTCAGGCTGGCATTACAGCGCAGGAATGAAAGCGGGAAGTCAACCCAAGCGAGAGCGAGGTGTTATTACTATAGCAAGTGTACCGATCACTACATTTCAAATAATAAAAAGCATTTTGGAGTTTTTAATTTTTATTTTTCTAACATACAGGCAGTTTAAGCCCATCACAGTTGAGTAACATGACACTAGAAAAAGGTGGCAAGGCCAACACAGTGAGCAGCTATAAAAAATAGTTCTGCATAATACTTCCCTTTCTTTGAGACAGAAGCATTTCAGAGGGTTGAGAGCTGCTACAACACCGTGGGTTTTTTTGGAGGGAAGGCCAATCACCCATGTGAGGTTGGTCAGGGAGAGGAATAAGATGCTACAGCCAAATTTACTCCAAAAGCTGTCTGCAGATTGGATGCCCACCAACCACTTCACTGCATTCTGCAAAGGTGCCCCTCTGGAAGTGGAACATACTGGCTGTTTAACACAGCGCGCGTAAGCCTCCACTACCAGCTAACGTTTTACGTGGCCAAGGCAGCTTTATCCGAGTGCTAGCAGTGGCCTAACGCCCTCTAGCTCCATCTCAGAGTACGCACTTTAGTATCAACAGTACTCCAGCACTTTCTTGTAGACCCAGTTGTGGATTCAGACACTGGGGTCAATTCATTGGACCCACGATTTGCTTTTTTGCTGCCTTCTTTCCTACCATTTGACCCGATGTGTACATGTCATTTTCCCAAAGCACAAGCCTTTCTCCCACCATGAAGAAGGTGTATGCCTAGATAGGGGGCATGAACACCTCATGACATGCCTCTGATGCAGCAGAGGATCCCACCCTTCTTGTCCCATAACAGGGAAAGGACTATGATGCAGAACCTCCTTCAGGATCAGGCCACGTGTCCCTCTCCTCCCAAAAACACAGGCTCCCAGTGCATCAGAAGCCTCTCCTGCAGCACCAGCCCAGCTCTGCCTGGCTTAGCTGGGGACACAGGAAACATCCTGGCAGAAGACACAGAGCAGCAACGGGCTTAGAAATGCATCAAGGCAAAGTGAGTCAGAGGGTTGGGACAGACGGTTACCAGCGGCCTGCTAGAGGGATCACAGGGTGTCTATAGCTGCTGAGCAGCACCTACCACTTCTGCAAAAGTAAATCTGAAAGAGGCAAAGAATAAACTCTAAGAAAAAAAAAAGTCATACCTGAGGTCTTTTGTACGCTTTTCGAACCCTCAGTCCCAGCTTCTGGGCAAGTTCCTGTCCCAGCTGTGTGACACTTTCATCCTGGGGACAAAAAACATTGGCAGGACATTTTCAGTTTTGCTTTTGCAGCACACACAATGAAATAAACAGGGATGCAGTTATCCACACTGGGCTGTGCAAAGAAGCCTCACTTGTGGACAGCAGCAGGTGGACAATTGCCAGGGCAGCCCTAGGAGAGTCCATATAGACCTAAGTCCTCGTCATTCAGCCCTGCTGAGATACTGAGGTTGCACCAGAACCTTCCCCCACACTCTTTTGATGCTGCAGAAAATCAGAATCAAGTGCCTGCTTTCAACAAAGCACCCTCCGAAAGCAGGGTTCACCAGTCCCTGGCAAGATGGCTGAAGGAGCTGCCAAGGCTGGCTGCTAGCAGCCCCATGCTGGGGGCTGATACAGCTTCCACAAGGTCCCCATGTCTGGAAAGAAGGAGCCTGCATGCCTTTCTGCATGCACAGCCTGTATACTTTCTGCAGCCACAGAGCTAATAATAATTTTTGATATGCAGATAGTATTTACTAGCCTGCTTTGCTTGTTTGTTTTTAAAGCTGAAACAAGTCTCAGTTTCCACCTTACTAGCTACAAGGCATTTTCACCGTCTGCAGCTCCGGTTAAACAGCCTCAGCAGCTGATGTAATGGAAACAAGAATGAGATGATGGATAGTATGACTTGCCTTTGATGCAAAGAAGGCTTATGATTTCTGTTAATCAGGTAATAAGGCAATGGGGTATGTTAATTTAGAAGACTGAAATGTTTAGAATAGAATAGAATAGAATAGAATAGAATAGAATAGAGAACGCAGATCGCTCCATACGGCATTTGTAAGGCTGAACTTTCCTGCCACAGAGAAGTTTGATAAAGTGTTTGTAGACCACAATGATTATAATGATAATAATGGCAGATAGGTAAACATAAGTGTATGGTTAAAAATAAATTCAGTAAGTGCCTCAACTGCAGTGTGAAATATAGCCAGATATGGCTTTACATGAACACATATATTACATGGTTTTATTATAGAAGGGTTTGTTTAGAAACCAGTTCTTTGCAACTCCCCTAACACGATATCTTTACCGTATTTTGGTCACCCTGTTCTGCCAAGTCCAAGAAACTAGTTACACAAAGGCAATACCTAACTGCTAACAAGGCTTTCAAAGACTGCTTCTGTAACACTACTAATAAAGGAAAGTTAACTTCTCCTGCTGCAGTAGATGCATTTTTCTTGTAATAGAATTACTGTGATGGATCAGAACCAAATTTAGCAAAGACAACAAGTGCTGACTAGAATCTATCTAATCAGTCTCATTTCCTGTTCAATATTTGGCCTAAAAGGACACTCAACAAAAGCATTGTTAGGAAAATATCTAGGACCTAGTATATGCAGATAGTCCCCTCTGAATGCAAAAATTTACACACCTGTGAACATAAAAATAACTATGACATGTGATGTCCAGGACACCTTTATATGTCCAACACGAAATAAAAAGCTTTATCAGCTTGCCTTAGCAATCAGTAAAACACAAGACATTTTTATCTAAAACTGGAAAAGTATACACGTTTTCCTTCCGGCACTCCAGTTCCTATTTGTCCCACGCTCCCAGTTACTCCCATTAGACATATAAAAACAGCTAATTAAAGCAATCTTATTGCCTTAGTTGACATTTTGTTTGCTCTTCACAAACAGGCCACCAAACCTGCTGTCCCTAACCAGTGTCTCTGGTTGGCACTGTGTGTAGAGGGTGACATGGACAGAAGAAACATGTGAGGTCAAACATGTTCTTCGAGTCAGAGAGACAGAATTTCTGGGCATAAGCATGTTCCCAGGAACAGCCAAACTTCCTCTTCCACTACCCTCTGGCCTCACACTAAGCACATTACAGAGGAGGAAGACAGTGAGCCACAGAAAGCAAGATGAGTTCTATGTCAAAAACTTACATGCGGGAGGGACAGCAAGCACCGGCTATTGCACTCGTATGCTTCCTTGTGTCTGCCAAGTTCATTTAAGGAGCGGGCTTTCCGGAAGAGCGCTCGGATGTTCTCCTTGTCAAGACTTAAAGCCTTCTCGCTGTCTTCCAGTGCCTTCTCATACAACCCCTGTATGGAAGAGACCACCTCGAGTCAGCTGAGGCACAGCAGACTAAGCCCTTCTTCTGTGTGAATGCAAATGTTTTATCTCTCAGCAGAAAACAGGAATATAAAAGGCAGCTGGAAATACATCTATTACCTCATAAACAGATCAGTGTACAAACACACAAAACTTACAGTAATAGTGTATTTTGTTAAGTCTTGCAGAACACTTCAAAGTCAGTGAATGCCAGGATTAAGGCTGCTTGAGGAAAACCTTGTCTCCCCTTCTACCTTGAGCATGTGCCAGTCTTTAATTACACAACTGCTTGCTAATTTCTTTCGTGGGACTCAGCCTTATTACGAACAGGATGGACTTGCTCTGGGCTTGTGCCATAAAGGAGAGCTGCTAGAGATTCCCTAGGAAAATGGAAGCACACAGCCTTTTAGAGCCTGGGTATTACAGAATCCTTTTCCATGTGTGTGTTGAAAGTTCAGTCAACACCCAACGCCTTCTCACTGTCTTTCAGTGCCTCACTTGAGGAAGCAGAAGCCTCCAGAGGAACACTCAGACAGTATTTCAGAGAAATATTCAGTCAGTACAGGAAGGCACTGGCTCTTTCCAATCTGCAGACTGAACTGACTCCTAACCAGCACTGACCAGAACAGCATTCTCAGTACCTTAGACCTGTTCCCCTCTCCTTCACATCCTTCCTCTGGTCTCGCAAGACACAGTGCGATACTGGGGAGGTATCAGAGATTTCTGTGCATCATCATCTCTTCCAGTGTTGGAGATAGGAGAGGACAAAATCAGTTGAAACCTCTCGAGATCTTTTCCAACTGTATGGCACTGCAACCATCATGTCCCCTCCTGGCCCCTGGGGATGACTTGGGAAGGCACTCACCATGGCAAAGTAGCAGGCAGCTCGGTTGACATGCAGCTTGCACAGGAGTTCCTTCGGGATGGTCACCTCGTCTGAGGCTGCGTAATCCGCCACGTTCAGCCCTTCTACATACTGTACCAGCGAAAGCTTGAAATCCTTCTCTCGAAACAAATCATTGCCCTCTGCAAACAGGTTTCTCACCAGCTTCTGCAAAAAGGCCTAGGCAGCAGGGAGAGAGCAAATAGACTGAAGTGGATATTCAGAGACAGAAGAGGTTTCCCAAATTCCCATTCCTTTCCCTAAGTTTTAGCAAGCTTTCTGCCCACTAAGATTCTCCTGCCTTCCCACCCTCCTGTAAAACAGCAGTCTTTTGGTACAGGAAAATAATCCAGTCAAATCTCCTTCTGTCTTGAACATTCAACAGTCTTCTCCTTTTCCTGAAAGTTGTCATAGTCAGAACCTTAACATTTTAAGTTACAGACAAATTGTGACAGACCATCCCACGCTCTCCACTTTTGGTATGTAAACTAATGGCTGTGGAAGAGAACAAATCTTGCTAACCAAACAGTTCTCAGCTTCAGAAAACAAATTCTTCATTACCTCATAATCTTCTTGGCTTAGGGGTAATGTGGACCTGAGAAAAATAAAAGAAAATTCTCATGAGACAGGCATCCTTATAAACACAGGCTTTTGTCTGATGAAGAAACCATCTTCCTGGTCCTGTGTTGATGATCTCGGTGAGCTGCTGAAAAATTTATCACTTTAAAGGCAGCTGGGGCAAAGAGAACGCAATTAGGTAGCACTGTGCTCAGTGATGGCCACAGTGGTGTAAAGAAATGGTGAGGTCCCAACGGGATTTGAAACTAGAGGAATCTTATTCTCAGCTATTTTCTGCGCATATAGGATCCTCTATAATGTGCCTTCAGCCAGCCACCTAAAAAAAAATCGTTGAGAAAGTTACATGAGAGACTGTCGTGGAGAACACAAACGTACTTTAAGTGCATCTGGCTCTAATGAGAGGCACCAGACTGGCACTCCAAGACCTCTTCAAACCTTCTGTGCTACCAAAGATGTACAGTGATAAAGATAATCACTTTCCTCTGCGTTAACTTAGCCACATGCCTCTAGGAGTACACCACGAAAGGAAAAGAGAAAATGCAGGTTTGGGAGGCCATTTAACTCCAGGTGTCTTGGCCAAGGCTGCCACAAAACTGGCAATGCTTGCGTGGATAACACCTATCCCACAACAGCACTGAGACTTAGAAGCAAGGTTCCATTCTTCAAATCAGACCACCCAGGTCATCCAGGTTTCGTCCACATGTATTTATTTTTCTCTCCAGGGAGAAAACAATAGGCTCGAGAGAAATTCTCAGCATCTTTCATGACCCTCCTCACCTTTGAAATACAACATTGTATAGATGATGTTATCAGTCAGAGAATAAACATTTTTTAGATTTCACCTGATCTAATCTTCATCTGCTCCTTAAAACTAACTACAGGAAATGCCTTCGCTTTGTAAGAAACATTCATGCTGCTCATAAAATTGGACTACCCTTCTTTCACATCAAAACAAGCCAACAAATGACACTGCTCCTAGTTTGGAATTTAACATACACTCCAGAAGCAAGAACAAAACCCCATATTTCTAAATTATTTTCTTTCTAATAAGCAAACTTCACAACTGCCTCTCTGAAACTGGGTTATCAGCCCCATTTAGTCTCGCTCTGGGGCAAAAATACCTTTGCCATGCCACAGGATATAAATATGTAACATGGAAGATTTGGCTTTTTTTCTTATTGTTGATGCACAGACTTCAGCCATATTAACTGCGGAACTCAAAGCAGACCTTAAAAAAACCCCAAAACAATCTGATTACTATCTTGCCTTACCATGGAACCTGGACCTGAGTCTGAGGCCTTTGCTAACTCAAACACTGGAGGGAAAAAACACTACTGTACCTTATAAGGAAGCACTTGGACTTGTAGCTATCACATGAGCAACCACCTCGAACTCTAGAAGGCCACATAATATTCATAGAAGCATGAGGCACCTACCAGGCTGGCAACTGTAAAAGAGCTCAAGTCATTTATTTCTGCTATAGGCACTATATGGGGGAGCTGGTAAGCCATTTACCCTGTTTCCCCCACCTACAAAATAGAAACACTATCTCCCTAAGAGAGGTGGGATAACCTTGTTGAGAGAGCACTTTGAGATCTTCACACTGAAGGTAAAGTAGAAAGTCCGAGTACTATTTGCATTATGCTAACTGTGAAGATCATCCTGAAACTGCAGTGGAGGGCAAAACCCAAGGAAATTAAATTATACAATTTCAAGTTTAGACAGATGGCAGGACAGAAGCACCCTGAAAATCCTCAGGACCGATATCTCTTTCCCATGCAACTGCCCCGAAGTGGTGAATAGGAAGAACTCAGCTCCTGCAATCCTTGATATGAAGACAACTGCCTCCAATGCCACAAGAAACAATGAGGTTGTCCACTTACTGAATGAACTGAAGTCCTTTCTCTATTTCTTGTTTTCTCTTCTGTCTCTCCATTATAGTCGCTAGAGAGGAAGAAGGAAAAAAAAACCAAACACAAAATGAATTATTATAGGTCTTGCTGGCAATTAAGCAGCACAGTATTTTGCGTGTGCCTGAATTTACTACTAACAAAACATTCCGTGCCAGGTGACCCGAACACCAAAGTCCATGATTTATCCACACAGCAGACACAGGATGGCAACCAGCTCACTACCAAGTATCTGGTTTTTCTCACATGCCACTGTCAGGATACAAGGGCAAAGAAGAATTACTTCAATTTGAGCTCTCTGCTTAGACTGCCAGTAAATAAAGCAATAGGAACCAACTGTAATCATGACTGCCTTCTAAGAAATAATAAAAAAAAAAAAATATCAACATTTTCCCTGTACTAGCAGTCATTGCAGGAACTTGTGCCGGGACCCTCCCATTATAAGCAATTCTGACTACTGTTTATTTAAACTGGTTTACCATATGGCATATGAAACAAGTAATCTGTGCATGGTGTCTGGAGGCATATCGCAGAGGGAGACACAAAGGAAGGAGATGGAATTGCTTGCTGCGGTCCACGTGAAAGAACAGTGATGAGTCTAAGCAATGGGAATTTTGTGCTGAAAATAAGTAGGCAAGAGCAGTGGAGACTTGGGAATGCTCCTTCGGAGAGAGGACAGGGCTCCATCCTGCACTTTCAAATTGGGATGGACAGCACCGGAGGAAGATTCAAGAGAGAGTTACCCCACCTAATCAGGGACACAAACTGGCACAGTAAGTTGTCTAGATGTGACCAAATCCAGTCTGGGTCTCTGCAAGCGCAGACAAGTAAGAAGTATGATGGAGCCATTTTGGAGTTAACATTCCCATTCTCAGCTAAGATGGGTTTGAGTCACACTGTTAGATACATAAGCTTCATCCTTTGTGTTTTGGGAGCAAATCTTGGAATGGCTCCTCCCTGACCTCTCCCCAAGGTACACAGGTCTGCCACACAACAGAAGAATAAAGAAAGGGAGAAAGGATGGCACTTTGTAGCAAAACAGAGATGCTGGTGACTGCAAATTTCCCAGCCTTGCCATCAACCAGCTGTGATCACAAACAATGCTCAGCATTTGAGAAATGGTAACTTGATGAAAAAGGCAGCAAGCACAGAAACATCAAGATGAGGTGGAGCTGAAGACACTCTGCCCTCCCAGCCTGTGATTACCTCTGAAGAGACTACGAGAAAAACAAAAGTCATTTCTCTAACTCTACACTACAACAGCTTGAAGAGCATTAGTGCCCAGCTCCGTTTCTGAGACCATCCCTACCATTCTAAGATATCTTAAGGTATCTATGGCACATTCAGTCTGGCACAGGGCAAAGGGACCTTTAAGGTACATGAAAATCAATCCTGGCAAGTCAGCAAGCCCTTATTGATTGTGCTCTGTGCCATGCAAAATGTTGAAGAATTAATACCTGCCCTTTACCAAGAAGGAGAGTTGGAGGAAGAGAGAGAGGCATAAGCAAGAGAAAGACCAGAAAGAAGTGGTAGCAGAAGGAAGCAAGAGCTTGAAAGTGACACTGTGCAGTTTGTAAGTCACCAGACATTAAATTTGGGAGCAATCTGGTCGGAGCAGCGAGTGGAAGATTTTAAGCAGCTGCATTTGGAACAGGACGGGCAGCACAGCAAGAAAGGCAAAGCCAACAGACAAGGTGAGTGATGATCAGCATCTCTGTAAAGGCTTTTAAGAGAAGCAATGGAGAAGAGCAGGTAGATTTCAGTACAAGACCAATGGAAGGCCTGGAATAATTTATAAATAACCTGGATAATGAGCAATCAGGAAGAAAGCAGGAAATTTAACAAGGAGACTGTGAGGTTAATATGATCACTAACGCTACAGGCAGACAGGCTTGAGGGGTGGAAAAAAAAGACAGAGCCCATTAATTTTACATTTCTCCTTGCATGAAATTCTGCAAAGACAGAAGAAGTAGAGACAACAGTCAAGGTAAAGAGAAGCAGTAGGAACCATTTCCACACAAAAAGCAGTGAAAGCCACGAAAGAGCACTTTAGGGCAGAACTGCGAGGTCCATCAAAGACAAAGGTGGACAAAGAGCCACCATGGGAAATGACAAGAGATGAATTGGGGAGGGAGGGAGGGAGTGGAGTTAAAAGGTCAAGGGGACCCTCACAAAGGCTGATGGGGGGAATGAACAGGGAGGAAGGAGGGATTTCTAGCTGTCTGTGCCCTGAGTGCACTAACAGGCTTTAAATGCCCCAAAGAGCCTCACCTCAGAGCCCCACCCATGCACGCTCTGCCCATGGTCCAGGAGCTCCATTTAAGCTCAGATTCAGGCATACTGCTTCATCTGAGCCATGGTGCACCTGTCCTCAGTCATATCTCCTGGACAAACTTTGGAACTACACTATAGGCAACTTGTCTCCAGTCCTGTCTCCAGTGCTGACTCCTACTGCAGGACTTGCTGGGTAGACCTTGGACCCAGTTAACCATCTCATCTTATCTGGGATTGTTGATGGATCCCTGCTACCAGCATCTTGTTCTGCCTGCCCTGTTCAGATATGGTGGGACTGTAACCTAGTTACTGAGGGCACTGCTGGTGGCTGTCAACACCTTTGGCTCCTGGCTTGTCCTCCCTGGAGGAGCAGCCCCACTCTTGCTGCTCCCCAACATGAGTCACACTGGAGAGAACAAAAGTCAGGGAAGTGAAGCAGCAGTCCATGGATCTGATGAAAAGGGAAATTGTTGATGACTGTGGGGAGAGCAGTTGAACACTGGCTGGTCATCACAAAGTGAATGGCGGCGCTCCAAAAATGCTGTGGCACACCTTCACAATTGCGTATATCCACAAAACAGATTGTCACCTTGAAAAGCTTCTGATATGCACAGCCTACTTCAACATCTGCTTCTGAGCTCAGCTCTTAGAACACTACTGCCAAGAATGAAGAAGAGTTTCAGTACCTGTTCTCATGGCTACCCTGACCCCCTGTTAAACGATCCCACACAGCAGGATGTGGGCATGTATTACAGCGAGAACTGCGTACTGTTGCTTGCCCACAGAGAAGGGCATTCAAACATGACTGACCAAAAGCTGGAACGGAGCCAAAAGACTACAGGGAAAGGCTCCAGAATGTCTCCCTCCTAGAGTTAGCCAATTTCTCTTGCATCCTGGAGCTGCCCTTCTGTTTCTTCTCTCCTCACCACCATTGCCGCCACATCCAACACGCATATCTCCATCCTTGCTTCATGTGGATGGCTGACCAACCTACTGTATCTTTTTCTGTCCCACAATACCCAGCTACAGTCTTGATACTTGCTACAAAACCCTTACAAAAAAAACCCACAAACCTGTGTGCCCTGCCTGCTGTTTTATCTCTGCAGTACTACCCTCATCTTCCACAGTGAATGTTCTTTAACCCAAGACACTCCACTGCCTTCTTCAGACATAAACCGCAAACCTCCCCCTCCAGACCGTTGCTCCCTGATAGTGCCCCGCCATTTCTCTCTCCTTGAAAGTGTGTGACCTTTCCCCTGTCCTGCCTGCACCATCATTGCTGGAGTCCCATTTGGACTCTTCGTTTTGCTCCTCACACCTCCTTCCCTGGCACCTCTCTGACAAACTCAGGCCAACTCTGTCTCCCCTCATCATCTTAGCCTCTTCACCATGTCTCATTCAACCCTCAGACCAAGCCGCAGACCCGTTACGCCAGCAAACCCGAGACACAGCGAGCCACCCATACACGCTTCAGTTCTGCTGCACCATGCCTGATACATAATTAATTTTAAGCACAGAGCCTGTTTAGCTTTTGTTTTCTCAGTCTTTTAAATATTTTTAGAAACACAGTAGAAAACATTTCATGAAGCAGTGTACCTAAGCGTCCTTTATTTCACCACCACCAAATCTGTCTGTCCAGACTTGCCTGTCCAAATCACCAGCAGAATTCGAATCCAGAATATTTATATCCCCACTACAAAACTCTTATCCTTTCAGTGCAGAGACGTTTATCCTCTCGGGTCCAGTATCTAGAGAGGACTTTATTCATAGTTTGTCAATGAGTTACAAACTGTTTGTCAGACAGAAATAAAATGCTGCAGACAGGCAAAATGGTTTTCTTGCCTGCAGAAGGAAGCACGAGCCAGTAAACAGGGTGAGTCAATCACAAACTGGGTAGATAAGCTCTACGAGACACTACAAGATGAACAGAAAGACTTGAATTTACCTTATCAAGGACATGGGTGTTAATCCAACCCTGCCAGAGCTGAATTTGGGCATAGTTTTTCATACTGTATTTCTGGGATGGCAAGTTCACACTTGATCAACTTCCAGGCTTTGTAACATTTCAGCCAGAAAGAAGTGCACCGAGATGCAAGTGGCGGGTTGTAGAGCTGAGACAAGCTCAGCTCCAGGCTGCGTGCACTGTCCTCCAAGCAAAAGGCTCCAGGATGCACTGGTCTGCAACATGGAGTCTTTTACTGGCTGCACTTTGGCCACCTCGGTGGTGCAGCAGAACAGATAGCCACACTCACACCAAGCAGAGGACAAGCCATGCAGCCCACTACAAGCATGGGCTCCCACTCAGTCCCACGGCTGCTGTCTGCTGTGCCCCACTCCCTGGGTCTGAACACTTCTCACACGCCACAGCTCTCAGTCCCCCACCATGCTGTGCCCACCGGTCTGACAACCCTGTCCCTCCACACCTCGGCCACCCCAAAGCACCTCTGTGGCCGCTCTCCCACAAGCCGGCACCCCGCTAGTCCCACTCCTGCCCTGTGGCATCATCAGGGTGGCTCTCATCGGGGTGCTGGCAGCTTCACCCAGCAATACCCCCAGTGAACACAGGGCGAGGTGGTGACAACCCCCTCACCCTCAGCTGAAAATAAAAGCAGTGACCATTAAGTTTCCCTGGGAGGGGGACAGAGGTGCTGGCCAACGCCTCAGAGACCACCTCGGCCCCTATCACCCCATTTTCCACCGCCTCCAGCCTTCTGCCCCACAAAGAACACCCCCATGTACTGCAGGCCACCCCACACAGAACACCCTCATGTACTGCAGGCCACCCTTCCTCCTGCCCCGGCCCACCCAGCCCTGCCCGAGGGGCACCGCAGTGCAGCCAAGGAGTGAGGAAGGGGCGGTGGGGTGACACTGGCCATCTCTCGGCTACCTGCTCTTAGTTTCGAGCCCACCCAGCTCACCCTCCCCTGCCTCGTTTTAAAAATTAAATCCCGGTGCTGGTTTCCACACGGGTGAAGCGGGAGCCGCCGCTCGCCTCCTCCCCCAACCCCCAGCGCTAGGCCGCCGATCCCCGGCCTTGCCTAGCGACCGCCGCGGACAAAAGCGCCACCTCGGCCGGAGAGGGGCCGCGGCGCCTCCCGCACCCCCAGCGGCTCGGCCGGGCGCCGGCACCCCGGCATCTCCGCCACCCCATCCTGCTGGGAGGGGTCTCCCGCGGCAGGAGATATTCAGGCTTCCCCGGGAAAAGGAAAACAAACCAAAACATACTTTTCCTCCTTTCCCACCCCCCCATCTGCTTAAATAAAAATCACACATCTCCAGGAGTCTGGGAGGCGGCTTTAAAAAAAAAAATAAATTAAAAATAACCTCTCCCGCCACCCGGAAACTGTCTAAAGCATTCAAGAATTAAAAAACAAAAAGGAAAATAAAAAAATCCCACAACCTTCTTATTTGATAAACTTTACAAGCCCCTACGGAAGGTGCATCTGAAAAGCTATTCCACAAGGGCTCCTCTGCTGCTTCATGGGGTTTATACCAAACAAGAGGGGGAAACTGCAGCCTAAATACAGACCCGAGCACAGCTCTCAAACCTACAAACCACAAACAGGCACAAACGCAATTAATACCAAGTTTTTCATCTAAACCCAGGGGCTTTTCCCCTAGCCATCCACTTTTAGACTACTACCACATTTTTTCCAGGGGGTGGGATTAGGATCTCCGACAATTATTTTTTTTTTTGCAAACCCCACATTTTTGGCGGAAGAGGGGGTTAGCTTCAAAATCTCGCCCATATTATTTTTCTCCACTTTTTTTTTGATCTGCAATTACACAACATTTCATCCATGCAGTTACTATTTGAAACCTTTACTTTCTAATGAAGCAACATCCAGATTTTCTTGTTTCTCGAGTCCACCCCTTTCTACATACACAAACACACACACACACACACAGACAGAGAGAATTGGTTTAAGACAAAAATAATCCCCCCAAAATAATAATAAAGGACTCACCTCTTCTTGGGTTTTCCCCCCCACACTATGCATAAACTTTCCTTGATAAATGGTATTGTATTACTAGAGATATTATTAATGTATTATTACTAGAAGTAATAATAATAGTAAGTGCTATTTAATTATAGAAGGCAGCATTCTGCTTCTGGATCGGCTGCCCCTGCAGCTCCCTCCATGTGCCTCCTGATCTCTTTACTTTCATTTCCAGCACTCGATCGCTCGCTCGCTCGCTCGCAGCTGCACCAGCAAGAGAAAATGCCTCCCTGCATATCCTCTGGGCCCTAGAGGCTACCGCTTCCCACTACAAAAATTCACAGATCTTTCCCTTGTGGCTGGTTTTGAGATTCTTTAAGGTGATTTAGGCTTTAAAATTATAATAATAATAATAATTCAAAACCGAAAGCAGTCAAGGCTGCGTTTCTTATTTTAACGCAACATTTTTCTTCTTTCCGGTTGTCTTTGCTGATATATAAAATATACCCAAAAAGAAAGGAAAGCTGCCCCTGCAGAGTGATTGCATGCATGTGAAGGGCAGCAATGAACCGAACTACGAGAAACA
>VWZZ01003576.1:14707-38738 GCA_013399095.1 Psophia crepitans | reverse complement strand
TCTGCAAACTTACTGAGGGTGC
This sequence comes from Psophia crepitans, assembly GCA_013399095.1. Lineage (NCBI taxonomy): Eukaryota > Metazoa > Chordata > Aves > Gruiformes > Psophiidae > Psophia > Psophia crepitans. The sequence goes on along the minus strand of VWZZ01003576.1, from coordinate 38,716 downwards.
ACTCAATTCCCTCATCCAAATCATCAATACGGTACAGGACAAAGCTGGAGACCTTTAAAATTAAAGGGCCACTCCTGGAAACTTATCCCTGTGTCCAAGAGCTGTGTTAACTGTCAAACTCCACCCCTCTTCAATCTCTGTGCAAAAGGTTCTTCAAACAAACCGCGCCTACATCCAAACAAGTAAATCAAGATAAATTGAGTTCTCATCTGGTTTTGGGTATGGCGCTTGGCATTGAATTAAAGTCCTTGCAAACAAAATCTCCAGAAGAGACAACAAGGAACCTCTCTGAGTGTGCAAAGTCCTGTCTGCTCTGGATCAGAAGGGCTGAAGTTCAACAGCAGAGGTGAGATGTTTGCTGGTTAATTTTAATCATCTTGCTTGGTAGGAGCACGTTGTGGCTCAGTGAACCACGCTGACCTCTTTAGATATTGCATACACCCCTGTGAAAATGGGAGAAAATGAGTTTCCTTCCTGGTTTCCACATCCTTTGTGAGCAGAAAGCAGGCAACATGGCTCTAAAGCAGAGAGCTGCCAGGTAGGACTCCTGGATCGATGTCTCCTGGGTGAATCATGCTTTCTTTTCAGGTAGCTTCACACCACTCATGCATAGGCATATGATGGCATTGAAAGGGGGGCTGCAGTGGTAAAGCAGCTGCCCATCACACGGAAGATATGGGGAAAGAACGTGGGAAAGGACCATCAGCTCTGCCCTCCAAATGCACCCAGGACGTGAGACTGCTGCAGCAGCACATGTCTCAGCTTGGTGCGACACGGAGGAGGAAGGCAATGGGGAGCAGTCTGCAGCTGTCAGGATCACCTCCAGGTCCTTCCCTGCTCCTGCACCTTGGAGTAATGCAGAGATCCTGTTCGTTGCTGCCAGCCCCAAAGGGGACATAACGCTGACACACAGAGTGTGCATTTACAGCAGCTTCCTGAAACGCAGGGGTTAAAAAGTGCCAAATTCACTGGAATATGTTTTTAGGTTTGTTTTTAATTACTACAGGGCTCTTCACATAAACATATTTTTTTTTTTACTAGTACATCACATAAAACTGCCTTAAAACACATCCCTCACAAATCCTCAAACAACATTCGGTGTCACCTTGACATTTCCAGTGTGGGTTTTCAGGACAGTTTTTAAGAATTAAAGGTAAACTTCCAAGAAAACTTGTACGTAAAAATAGTTCAGATAAACCTCAAAAGACATTTGACAAATATAGAACGACCAGGGCAGTAAAAGGAACACATGCGGGTGAACATAAAGGGGTTTTATTTTCCTTAATTCCAGTTGAACAGCCCATTATGTCTTTTCCCGGAGCCCGCAGACTTGAAAACCAGTCGCGAGCCGAACTGAAGTGGTTGGGATATGCGATCTGTAAACATTAGGGGAGCCGAGGCATGAAAGCAGACGATGTGAGGTTGGGTTTGTGATGCTGATGCTATCTCCTTTTCTTTCAGAATCGCCTGGAGTTATGAGATGGAGCCTGGATTGTATAAATGTTACATATTTTAGTGAGTGTATGAAAGAGGAGTCAGTCTCCGGAGCACGTGGGCATCGGCTGCTGTTCCTCCTGAGTGCCTGGGACTGCAGATCTCTGAAACGAGCTAAAGGAGATGGCTTTTGGGTTTGGTTTGTTGTTTTTTTTTTTAAAGATCTAGGCATTCAGATGATATTTGCCAGGTGTGGATTTAAAGCCCTAATTAAGCTCTCACTGTTGTCAATAGGAGCTTTATTGACTGCAGTGAAAGTCAGACCCTAAATCACCAGCTCCTTCTAACTAGGGACACACAGACTGTTTTCCTGTCACGGCTTTAGTGAAGCGTAGCCTTGAAGCTTGTGTGCAGTTCAGCTGATGGTCCTCTGGGCATCAAGGGATACGCGATCCACCTACCCACAAAGACCAGCAGCAAGTGCCATTATGGAGAACCCCAAAGAGCCTCCAGCTGGTGGAAACAGATAATGGCCCCATGTCAATCAGCAGGTCAGTGGAGTCATGCTGATTTCCAGCGGCTCTGGATCTGGCTCTGACAGTAATCAAACCTCTTTCTCTCTTGGTAATTTGATGTTGTAACTATTTCTGGAGGCTCAGATCTGAATCTCATTGTTTTGGGTCCATGGCAAGCACTGAGGGCATCCTATGACCCAGCATTTGCTCTTGTCTCCGTTGTCTCTCATTTTGTTGGAGCAAGTCCAGAGAAGGCCATGAAGATGATCTGAGGGCTGGAGCCCCTCTGCTCTGGAGCCAGGCTGAGGGAGCTGGGCTTGTCCAGCCTGGAGCAGAGAAGGCTGCGGGGAGCCCTTGGAGCCCCTCCCAGTGCCTGCAGGGGCTGCAGGAAAGCTGGAGAGGGGCTGGTTGCAGGGCAGGGGGGGCCAGGCCAAGGGGAAGGGCCTGAAGCTGCAGGAGGGGAGCTGGAGCTGAGCTGGGAGGCAGCAATCCTTCCCTGGGAGGGTGCTGAGGCCCTGGCACAGGGTGCCCCGAGAAGCTGTGGCTGCCCCTGGCTCCCTGGCAGTGCCCAAGGCCAGGTTGGATGGGGCTTTGGGCAGCCTGGGCTGGTGGGGGGTGTCCCTGCCTGTGGCAGGGGGTTGGAACTGGATGGGCTTTGAGGTCCCTTCCAACCCAAACCAGTCTGTGATTCCATGATTCTGTGATACTATGAATAATCTTCAGTGTTGCCATTACAATATTGCTGGAGGGAACTGTTTCTGTCTTGGGCAGAGAAGATAAGTCAGCCAGAGAACTGAGTAGGAGGGAAGCATTCAAGAAAATGATGGAGGGGTATGGCTGTCTTTGCACGTACGTGTGCACTTTCCTTATTTTGCTCTGAGAGCCCTCTCCAACCACTCCTCTACAACCATCATCCTTAAATGACCTTCTCCTTTCTCACAGCTTCACCACCCCGCTCTTCTCTTATAATTGCTGCTCCACACCTTGAGTCCAGCCTTGCGTGGACTTCTCCACCATCAGTGTGTCCAAGGCTACCCCCACCGTCCTCTGTGTCTCTGCAACTCGTTGGACTGGAGCCCTGGGAGAGTGATTTCCCCCATATCTTCTGCTGTTCCCACAATGATTCCCCCTTCCCGTGTTCCAGGTCCTCCCACCTAATTCAACTCCCTCCTGCACATTAAGCTTCCTCCAGAAGACTCAGCACTGCTAACCCCTCATCAGTAAATGCCCTCTCTGTCCCAGCAACATGTAAGTGTGGAAGGATAGATTAAAATTATGCTAAATGAATACCTGATGTGGGCTTCCCAGAGTGCCTCTTCTTGTAAAACCAGAGAACTTGGCTGCTGAACTCTTTGAGGCAGGGTCTGTCTTGTATTTATGTCCTGCAAATTTTCAAATCCATTGCTGGTGCTAACAAATAAATAGTAATGATTAATCGCTGGTCATTTTGGGTCTGATCCAGCTTTGATTACATCAGTGGGAACCTTTCCTTTTGCTGTGTGGGAGTTGGATCAGACCCACAATCCATCCTCTTAGCTCAGCACCGTCCTTGAGTGGATTTTATCTTGTCTGGTTTAAGGTGTTTGCATTCGGGCAGCTTTCCCCTGCTTTTGCAAAGCTAGTATAAAAGTGACATATCAAATCTGGAGATGTGCCTACCAGAGACCTTCAGAAAGCCATGTCTGGGTCTGAGGGATCGTCATATCTCACATTTTCATTCACTCCAAGAATTTTGGCAATGTGCAGCTGGTGAAATGCTGTAGCCTATGAAATAAAACCTCCCCAAAAGAAGGATGGAAAACTCAAATAACTCAAAACTAGCCAGGGCAATGCTCTCATGAGATGGCACTGAAGCACAGAGGAGGTGACAGAAGGGAAGATGCCGATGTGTCCCATCAGTGTGACTTTTCCACCCACTAATCATAAGAGGGTTGCCACTAAGGGAGCTGAGATGGAGCCCTGAGGTGACAATTTGTTTTAAGCAGCATAAAAATTGCAACTCTTACCCATTTATACACAGCAGAAAACAAAGGAAAAACAACTCCAGGCGCTAATGGCTCTCAGCTGATGCAACTCATGCCACTAAAAAATTACTAAATAGATGATCAGGTGGCAGGGTTTCTATCCGTGACCCCTGAGCACATCAGGCCTTCTGCCATTTGGTTCAAGGAGAACATCCTTGAATCTTAAAAGGGAAAGTTAATAATGAATCCAGCAGGCAACTGAAAAATAAATCATGGTTTTACATGCATGGAGGAGATCCAGAACATCATCCAATCCTCCAAGGCACTTCCTTTCCTCTGGTAACAAAGCAAAAGGGTTCCCTCTGTAACAAGATACACTCTCCATCAGCCCCCAGCAACGAAGCAATATCTCGCATTCTGCCAGACACCTGGCCAACTCCTTCCACCTCTGACCCCTTGATGAACGCCCCTATCTTCAGCGAGAAATACTTTCCGAGATTTTCACATGGGGCAGAGTTATTCCTCATTGAGTATTAATCCTGCTGCTGCAGGAAATGTCTGTAAATTATATCCTTCCCTACAACTGCATCAACTGCCTGGGAAAGCGCAGGCACAGCTCGTGAGCTAGCCTCAAGTGTCTATACGTAAGAGATAGTAGCTGAAGCATTTGCTATCTCCACCAGTGTTAGGAAGGATCTGTCACTATGAATGTGCTCACATGCCTCATGTTGGCATCTGAATGCTCCTTCAGCATTAAAGGTCTCAGCAGATCACCCATGTGAAGTAGAGTGCAAGGTATTGTCATCGCCGTGTGGAGAAGGAGCTGATGAATACAGAGATTATCCTATCAAAAATACCTCTTCTTGCCCAGTTTACTGGTTTGTACATGCCCAGAGGTGCTGGCCCCTCCGCTGGAGTGGATGTCCTGGGAGTAGCAGGCAAAGCTGTCGTTAAATCAGCTTTGACAAGGTCCACCACCCAGCACCATGCAAAGCTGATGCAGAGCACTGGTGGTGCCAATCCCCAAGTTAGGAAACATTTTCCTGATTGGCACCTAAGCCTCTAGTGCTGGAGGTACTCCCACCCTGGCTTTCGGAGTATGAGGTCCAGGCATGCTAATCTGTAGCGCTCCAGGAACAGACATTCCTGTGTGCCACAACTTCTGGGCCGTGCCAGAGAGGTTTCCCAAAATAGATGTTGTTCCTGTTAAGAACTCCTCAAAGAATTTGTCCGTTCCTGCTTACCCAAATCATGTAAACAGCAAGGCTTAACCACATAAACAAACAGAGGGATATTTTTTTTCATGAGTAGTCCTCTTAAGTGGCAGTACAGTAAACTTGCAATTTGGATTCCAGGGAGTCAGATACCGGGAAGGTGGCGATGACTGCCCAACATGAATGGGAGCAGCTCCCAGCCAAACTCTTAACGGCAGAAATGTGTCTGCCCTGTGCGTTGTTTCAGTGCCAGCACTCTACAGGCAGCATTGGGAAACGCTGTGCTGCTTTACCTCCCAGTTTCAGCTTCATCCTTCTTCAAAATTGTAGAATCAGAGAATAATTTGTGTTGGAAGGGACCTCTTGGAGGTCATCCAATCCAGCCTCCCCCTCACAGAGACCTCCAGAGGCTGTCCAGTCCAACCTCCTCCTTAGAGCAGGTCTAATTAGACCTGGTTTCTCAGTGACTTGACTAGTCAGATATTGAAGACCTCAAAGGATGGAGATTCAGTTGGGAGCAACACAACTTCTGGATGAGTCCACTCGTGGGCACAATTTTTGGATCTGTTCAGGCAGTTGAAGGAAAGAAAAGCTGTTTTGTAGGCAGATGCTGTGTAATCTGGGCCTGAAAGTCCTAGGGGCGTGTATCACTGAGGTCAGGCCTAGTTCCACCAGTGACCAAGACTGGTTCTCACCAAGACTAAAAAATGTACCACTTCCCCAAGTTTGTCAGCACACGCAACAGTAGCAGAAGGTTTTTAATTGCTTCCTAACCACTTTTTGATGGTAAATTAATGCAGATTCTAGATCAGGCAAGATGTTTGCTCCTCCCAGATTTGTATTACTTTGTCAAGGGTCCCAGACATATTGATTGGTAGGTCAGACAAGGGATCAGCTTTTCTAAGGTGCTTTTTTCCCCTGGTTCTTCTCTGGTACCATGAAAGCACCCTCTGATGCTTGCAGAATGAATGAACTAGCCAAAGACCTGAAGGGTATCAATCAAATCCCTTCACTCAGCCGCAAGATGAATTTTCATTGAGAGGAAATAGAGTTTATTAGGGGGTTTCTTCTATAAACACGTCACAGTTGTAGGCACTGAACAACCGTTTGCTGTTGCATGTCACCCTGAGTGATAAAGGGTACCACCACATGCATTTTCTCATCTCTCTTCTCCTCTGAAGACAAGAGGAATTTATCCCAGCACTTTTTCTTGTCTTCTGAGCAACTGAAGAGCAATTCTACCCCATGGTGCATCTCAAAGCAGGGAATCTCTTCCTGTCATCCTCTTCCTCGGGAGAAATCACTGCCATTAGCCCAGCAGCTGAGCCGGGTGTTCAGAAAGGAGATTGGGTCCGCACAGAACGCAAAATGGTATTTTACCCTGAAATAAATGAAAATGCATTTCCCTATGTATTTCCTTTTTGCTCTGAAACTGTGCAGGTCCAGTCCGTGGAAAACATTTTTTGCTGCTTTTCACATCTGCCAGAGAGGCTGTTTGCACAGATTTTCCATGGCTTTGTTTTTGTTTCCCCTGAAATGATACACGCTAAAGCTTCAGGATCAGCCGTGTGTTTTGCTTGAGACTCAACATGCTCATTAACTGATTGCGCTGGCATGGAGAGACTTGAAGATAACAAAAGGCAGCCTGGATCCTGCTCGGATGGAAACAGGAAATATTATCATACAGAAGGGGAATTTTCAGGACAGCCCCGCGCCTCTTGCGACTCAGTGTCGGGGCAGGCGCTCAGAAATGATTGCTGTGCTCTTGTCAGGCCGTGATGTGTCTTCCCACCAGGCTGCGATGCAACCTCTTGGCATTGCTGCTGTAGGCACAGGGGTTTGAACGGTGGCAATCACTGTGACGAGGAGGAAAAGGGTCTGCAAACAAAGTCCCAGGGTGAAGAAAAAAAAGAGGATTGCAGGCATGATTCAGAGGCAACAGGCTTTGCAGAGTCGGGGTGAATTTATATCTCACTGCTTGTTTTCAACGCAGCTGGTGCCTGCAGCGGGAGCACATTTTTAGGGGTAAGGCAACAAGAGGCTCTTCAAGGTGGTGTGGAGTCACCTGGCTTCTCACCATGTTTTGGCAAAAGGCAGCAGCGTCTGCTTCTTGTCAGACTGTGTCCTGCATCGTGCTGTTAGGTCTAGTTGGATGATCAGGATCTGGCCAAAATTTCTAAGGAAATGCATTGGTGGAAAACAGTTCAGACTGGAGAAAATTGAGTGAATTTTGATGGTCTGGCTTGCCTCCTTCCTTTCTCCATCAGATGCTCTTACCCCCCTTTCTCTGTGGGACTGCCTGAGCTGTGCAGAGACTGCAGGTCGTGAGAGCTGGGCAGAGAATGGTTACTTCACTGTTGGGGAGGATTTTTTTCACTCCAGAATTTAGTTCTACTCCTGATTTTGAATGGACACTAAAGTTTTAGAACTTGGCTCCAAAAGCCAAGCCAGGAATCACAGGGTGCCCTGCCCAGCTCTGCCCTGGAGCCAGAAGCTTTGTGCCAGCCCATCTTCAAGGCCTTCACAGAGCTGGCAGCTTGGGAAGCGGTGGGCAACCCTTAAAGTGAGGGAATCTGGAGACCAGATCAGAAGCTCTTCTGAGATGTGCTCTCCCCAGAAGCCCACCTGCCCCACCAAGCAGGAAAGTTAGCAGGAAACCAGGCTCAGGCCTCGTTTTCAGGAGAATTCCAGCCAAGTTGAATGTCCATCCACAGAACGCTTTGATTTCAGCAATTTCTTACCAGACCAGGAACTGCTGAGATGTTCCATCTCTCTCTATGCTGTGTCACAGTTTCCACTGTACATTGCAAATACACATGCATGCTCCTGGGATGTTGTGGACCCTTCAAAACTTTAGGGTTGGAAGGAGTGAGAGAGAAGATGAGATGAACCTGGCTAAAGGAGGAATAATGAATGCTGCACATGATCTAGATGTCATCTTCTACTTTCCTTGCCAGACACACAATCTCACCATCGAAAACACAAAGATTTCCCCTCCCCTGGTCAGTGGTCCAATCCAGAAGTTTCCTCCTCAGTGTCTCCTTTATACATACCCTCTGCCCATCACCAAGCTGTGGCAGAAACCCCCAGTTCACAAGGAAACACATGCTGAGGTGGGTCTGTCCTAGCAAATTCAGGGCCACTATATAGACCTTCATAAAAACTAAAAGTGCTGCAGGGAAAAAACAACAAAAAAAAACCAAAAGAAAACTTGAAAATTAAAAACCCGTTTCCAAGCTTTTTATCTCCAGGCAATTTACTTCACAATAGGACATTATCTAGGGCTGTCTGCTTGGAGAAACAAATAAAGGAGTATTTTGAAGGATCTGGAACCCATTATTGAGGTGTAAGAAATGAAATCTTTGTAATCAGGACAAAACTAGGAAGCAAACCCAGGAATTAACTGAGTGCTCAAATCATCCTGTGAGACACATGTGAATCCTAAGAGGGGCAGAACATTTCAGACAACCTGAGGGTTGGTTTTCAAAGTATTCTGGAGAAATAATAGGGACAGACAAGAATGAACCAAGCTTTGAGTTCATCTGAGTCTCAGCCGAATCACAGAATCACAAGGGTTGGAAGGGACCTCGAAAGATCATCTGGTCCAACCCACCCCTGCCAAGGCAGGGCCACCTAGAGCACATCACTCAGGAACGTGTCCAGTCGGGTTTTGAATGTCTCCAGAGAAGGAGACTCCACAACCTCACTGGGCAGCCTGTTCCAGTGCTCTGTCACCCTCACGGTGAAAAAGTTTTTCCTTATATTAACCCGGAACCTCCTATGCTCCAGCTTGGACCCGTTGCCCCTTGTCCTATCGCTTAGTGAGGCCGAGAAGAGCCTGGCTCCATCTTCCCGACACTCACCCTTAACATATTTATAAACATTGATGAGGTCACCCCTCAGCCTCCTCTTCTCCAAGCTAAAGAGACCCAGCTCCCTCAGCCTTTCCTCATAAGGGACATGTTCCACTCCCTTGATCATCTTAGTGGCTCTGCGCTGGACTCTCTCTAGCAGTTCCCTGTCCTTCTTGAGCTGAGGGGCCCAGAACTGGACGCAATACTCCAGATGCAGCCTCACCAAGGCAGAATAGAGGGGGAGGAGGACCTCCCTCGACCTACTGACCACAGCCCTTCTAATGCACCCCAGCAGAAGATCTACAAGAACTCATGGTCAGATTTTGGGGGATCCAGGCTGATGGATGAGATAGAAACCATGCCAGGCAATGAGTTTGATGTAGTTTGAAGTGCCAGACATCGAGTTTTGTGTGGCTTCAACATGCAAATGGGTCAATAGTCATACGGATATTCCTCCCAGCAGCTGGGACAGTATCCTGGCCTAGTTTATCGCTATGGGGGTCTTGCTGCCAGCACAACTCTTTCTGGAGCTGCAGCTAATGTGGGCTCAGCTGAGGGTTTATCTGGATTTGGGCTTCTTTGGGCTTGAAACAGTGGGTGCAAAACTGCACACGATGACAGTGGTACCACCAGCTCCATCAGTAATGGTTCATTCAATGTGTGGCTCATTACAGGTAGGTCTTGTTGAGGCAAGTGAACAAGAAATGAACCGATCAGATTCACAGCACCTTTGGCTTCAGCTGAACTTAAGGACTAGCCATACTATACCTCTGAAAAATCTTCATTGCATGCACAAATATATCTGGAGCAAATGGACCTGTCTCTCAATTAGTCTCTCTCTTCAATCTTTTTAATCAAGGATGACTGAAAACAAGATCTCAGACTGCAAAACCCCTTGTGCTCCTGAAGCTACATCCTTAACGCTGTTCTTGTGGACATCATCATTTCCCCAGCAATCAGCTGCGATGGCACAGTGGACTGTGACTTCAGAAGGAGAATTAACAGTAGGAGACAAGCTCCCAAAGGAAGAGTTTGATTTTCTTGTGCCATAAAAGACCCAGTTTAGAGAGGATTAAGAAGAAAGAGCAACAGAAAATATAGCATGGATGCAGACTTGCTTTGAAAACAAGTATTTTTTTTGTTCTGACAGGATATGAAATTCTTCATTTCCTGCACTGAAGGGTTTTTGGAATATTGGTGATCACAAATGGATCATTGAGACCAACCCATGAGGCACAGGATGAGATGAAACCTCTTGGTCCCTGCTATCATACTTAACCATATTGTTTAAATCCATTCAGAAAATGATCAGCTCCATCTGAAAACATACTCATTTCTCACACAGCACTTAGTTCCTTGGAAAGTTGCTCTGGATCCTCCCACTTCTGAACATGAGAAATATTCTACTTTCTAATCTCACTTCATTTGTCAACAGGTTATGGCCATCTGTGCTTGTACCAAGGTCTCTTCTAGCTTAAGCAGTGCTTCTCCTTGCCTGCTGCTTACTCTATTGATGGGGTTTTTTTAAAGACTTATGGAAGCCAAATTTCTCACAATCTTCTTTCACAAGGTACCTAAAATAAAATCAGCGAAGCAAGAAAGTCAGTGTAACACGAAATTAAATCAGATGAATGGTGTTCCATTGCTATTACTAAATGATTGTCTGACCAAAACCTCTACATCTGATTAGTCTTGAATTTTAAGGCAAATTGGATCTAACTCTGATTCATTGCCTGGCCTTTCCAGCCTAATAACCTCACATCTTTACAGAGCCCCTGTGTGCCAAAAACCTAGAAACAACCAAAAATGGGCTCCTGCAGGAAACATGAAATGCAGTGGGATTTGGGGAGAGATTAACACTACAGTTCCACTAGTGCTTTAAGTTGTCTGAAGCCACCTATACCATGAAAAATATCTGACTCTTTTCCAACCCTGGCTGTAAGTTCCCACCCTCCACTCCCTCCTTGGACCAGCACGGACATTTTGTGCAGGGAATCACTGTGGAAGACTGATCCAGGTTCAAATGAGCAACACAGGTACGGATTAGCTGGGGAGAGAAATAGAAGATGCTTCTGATCTACCTTACATGCTTTAGGATGGGATGAATCATGTTTTCTGAAGTGTCTCTTTTCATTACCTATGGAATGGCCCACCGCTTAGACCTTTCATCTGGGGAGATGGGCACCCTTCCACCTCTCTGGGATCTTGTTGGGCTCTAGGTGAAGTTGTTTCATGGTTTGGCTCCCAGCTGAAGTCATCTACTGAATGAGCCCTGAGACAGGCAGAAGTCTGCCACTAGTGTTAGTGCCACTTTCCATGATCTAAACAACACAAAGAAAACAATGTCAAATATGTACTGAAACGAGCTATTGCAGAAGATGCATAATTTAGCCATGTGAAGCGCAGAGAGCTCCTGTCAACCGTCTCTAACACCTCTGAAAATCAGGCACTATATGCCCCAAAAGTGAGGCACATCAACTCAGCTGTCACTTCTGAATACATTGGCCAACGGCCCAACATCTACACACTTTAGATGACCAGTCCAGCCAAAATCATGTAGCAAATCAGGGACTGGCATCATAAATGTGTATTCATGACATATTACAACAGCAGAGAGAACAGAGCAGATTAGTAAGAAACAAGAGCTTCACAGAGCAGGACAATATAGCCAGGAGCTGTCTAACAAACTGAGAGTGACATGTAGTTATTATAGTTGGAGTTCTTCCTTGGGCTAGTGAGATTTCTTACCATCTGGGAGAACTTTGAAAAAGAGCAGGAAGAGGCTTGATGAATGTTGCGTGGGGGAGTGTTGCATGAAAGAGCGTTCAACATCGTGAGCAAGCCAAGCAAACAAAGAGAGCAGTCAAAAGGGAGACAGAGGGAAGCGAAAGGGAGGAGATTGTGTGGGAGATGAGGGGAGAGGCCCGAAATCAGCATGAAAGAGGTCCCTTGACGCATGGCAGTCCACATCACTCTGCGTGTGGGAGGCAAAGAGACCCTTCACATCTCCTTGCACTTCTGTGAAGATCACGGTGCAGTAAAGCTTTGGGCTGTCACCACAAAACACCCATCTGCCTCTCAGCAGTCCTCTTTGTGTCCCCACCTGTTTTCACACAGAGATATGTGTCCATGAGGAAGAGTGCATGAAGCCTACTCTGCTAGGAGAGCTGCTGAGGTGGCTCTACCAGCCGATGTAACCCTCATTTCAACAGAGCAAGAGAACAGCTCAGGACATTGGAGGAAGGTGTTCAAGTCATCACTGGTAAAATGGTTTCCTTGCTGGGATAAACTGCACAGCTGCCAGGAGTAGCTGCAAGTAAGGTTATAAACAACATGGTGGGCATGGTTTGGTTGGCTGGTCTGTGTGGCCTGACCGCCGGGGAGAGAGGAAGATTCACTTGCAAAGCTCAATCTACTATGAAAAACAGGGGGGAAATATCCCTGATTTTTACCCTTGTTTCATCTCTCCGAAGAATCCTCACCACCGCACCAACTCTTACAGGCATTCCCAGCCTTCTGCAAATGCGCTTCACAGCTGCTGCCGCCTTCTGTTTTTCTCCCTTTGTGAGCATTTCTTTCCATTCATCGATTTTCTCTCTGCTACTCTGTCTGTAACCATCCTCTGGGCTTTACCCACCACCTCCTCATCACTGTGCTGCCAAATCCATCAGGACCAGAACACAGCCCGAGCTGAGAAGCCTCCTACTTTGCCTTGTTGTGTTGGCCCATGGCGCAGTGAGTCCTGGGAGCTGCAGCTCTTCAATGGGATAGTCCTCAGACTTCTCAGATACTTGGGCCAAAACATTTCTGGGCTATCATAGAATCATGGAATCATTAAGGTTGGAAGAGACCTCCAGGATCATCTAGTCCAACCGTCCCCCCCACCACTTATTCCCCACTAAACTATCTCCCTAAGTACCACATCCAACCTGTCCTTAAACACTCCCAGGGACAGGGACTCCCCCACCTCCCTGGGCAACCNCAGCTCACCACAACTTCCTTTCAGGGAGTTGTAGAGGGCAATAAGGTCTCCCCTCAGCCTCCTCTTCTCCAGACTAAACAGTTCTAGTTCCCTCAGGTGCTCCTCATAAGACTTGTGCTCCAGCCCCTTCACCAGTTTCGTTGCCCTTCAGGTACCATAAGCCACCAAATTCTGAACTGAAATAAGTCTTTAATGCAATTCCATAGACAAGGTATTATAGCCCTTGTAAGCCTGAATTTGGGAACCTCAATGTATGATTTAACCCTCATGTTCACCTCTTGGCCAATTTTATTGCCTTCTATGAAAGCTCTCCCAGTTCTGCAGAAGTAAGTATTTTGCATGTAGGATTTCCTAGAGGTGCTGCAAATTACTCCAACACAAGCAGTGATTGATAGAAGAGGCAAATGCAGGCCTTGAAGCCTTTAAGACTGTGATATTTGTTCCATCATTATCACAGATTCAAAGCAGCTACTCTGACTGAGTTGTGTTTTGCCTTCCTGTTGTCCTGTGTTTGCACCCAATAAAAGTGGTGGAGAACCTGTAGCAATAGTTCCTTGGAGATGATGGGAGCTGGGCTGATGAATCCATTTCCTGCTTGGTCAGTGTGGTGGTGGATGTTAAAGACAACAAACTGACAAACCAAGCAACTGCTGCAAGACTGCATAGTGGGGGGAAAGTGTCAATATTGCCTTGTTTGTAGTTGCTGGTCTAGATGTTCTCTACTGGCTATCTGTAGGCAACAGGGACTGTGACCTGATCCAGTGCTGCAGATCTGAATCTCTTTGCTTGTCTTCTTAAACAGCTCCTTGCTTCCAGGGATGCTCAACAAGGTGTGTATTTTATTAGCCCTGTGTATATGTTCACCCATGCACAAGAGTTCATGTGTGTGCAAATATAAAAGACTCACAGCTGTGAAAAGGATCTGGACAAATCTCAGATCTCAGCATCCAACTAGAAGAACTCATGTAGCTGTTAGGATCATAGAATATCCTGAGCTGAAAAGGACCCAGAAGGCCCATCAGCCCAACTCCTGGCCCCACACAGGACCAGCCCCATCACAGCAGATGGCTGAGAGCGTTGGCCAGACGCTGCTTGAACTCAGCCCAGCTCGGGGCGGTGACCACTGCCCTGGGGAGCCTGTGCCAGGGCCCCACCACCCTCTGGGGGAAGAACCTTCTCCTGATCTCCACCCTAACCCTCCCCTGGGGCAGCTCCAGGCCGTTCCCTGGGGTTCTGTCGCTGGGCCCCAGAGGGAGGAGATCAGCGCCTGCCCCTTGGCTCCCCCTTGGGAGGAAGCTGGAGGCCCCATGAGCTCTGCCCTCAGCCTCCTCTTCTCCAGGCTGAACAAGCCCAGGGCCTCTGCTCATACATCTTGGTGTAGTCCTTTCCATCACAGATTCTTAAAACATTTAAAGATGATCATTAATATCTTCAATCCCTTCTAAAATCATAGTTTCAAAAGGGCTGTACCACACCCAGCCCACCTCTTTGAGACTTTATTAGAAAACACACATTTTCTTTCTCCTGCCAGATGCTTTCAAACCCTACGCTTGTATGTTGCTTTAATTTATTTATCTGCTCGCCAGTCAGAAGGATTTCACTCTGGTTTTGCACTGTGCGGTCCCAGATCTAATCCCCATGCCCTTCCTTCTGTGATTTATGGGGGTGGACCAGCCCTGCAACCTTCTCCTTCTAATGCTGCACCTGCACATCACAGCTAACAGCATTAGGTGCTTTCCTGCAATAACTCATAAGATCTCTTTCCCAGGCAGCCATGCCTTTCCGTTAGCAGATATTTCCCTTTCTGGTCCTTTGCTCTTTGGCTCATTTTTTGGCTGTCCTCAGCCTTTCCCTAGATGCTGGAATGATCAAAGTCCTGCAGTACGCAGGCTGCACCATGTTTTTGGTGGGCTCAGCTGCCTAATGCAGCATCGCATTTGGCTTCGCTGCGCTCCTTCCCATAAGCTGCACCGTTGCTGCTAAGAAAAATAATCCCACAGCTGAATTGCAATGTACATACCCAGGAAAACACCACCATCAGCAGCAGGTTTACTGTTCTTTAGTTTCTGGCCTGCTTTTGCCCAGATTTCTTTATGTGGGGGCATTTTATTTGTGTCCCTGATCTGTGCTCAAGCCCCTTATTACAGGTTTTTTAAATTAACTCAGAGAAGAAAGGATATATATATCAATCTACATATAAATCTCAGGTGTACCAGGGGCCCAGAATGGCTCGTGAGGTATGCATCTGAATTGAGAGCTTGGCTTCACAATCTGCTACAGGAGTACATGTCCCAGCACCTCCTTAACTGAAGCAGCGTATGGCCCAGGGAGAATTTGGCCCTGAAATGCATGCTATGCCATTTCCAATGGTGGTCTTATTCCGAGGTGGAGGCTCTGATTTTCATTTATATCAGAAAGCTGGAGCAGCAAGCAGTCATTGGTATAGAATCATAGAATCATTAAGTTGGAAGAGATCTCCAGGATCATCCAGTCCTACCGCCCCCCTCCCACCTATATTACCCACTAAACCATGTCCCTAAGTACCACATCCAACCTTTCCTTCAACACCCCCAGGGACGGGGACTCCCTGGGCAACCTATTCCAATGCCTAACCATTGTATGATTTGTTGGGAGTCATACCTAAATATCTCAGCCCTGGGAAAGGTCACTGGTGTGAGGAATAGCTTTATTTTACAACAGGAAAACAAAAGAGAAGAGCTGAGCACTCTTCTCCACCAGCATCCATCCCAGCTATACAATATCTTCTTATCAAGGTGGCTACTGAGATAGGAAAGCTTCAAAGAAAATTGCCCATATCCAGCCGCAATACCGCTGGACAGAGACCCAGGCACCACATGCTCTGTCTCCTCTTTGGACAGAAGCAAGTATCATGGGGTTTGGCCATGGGATTAGGTGTTCAGTAAAAAAACCAACCTACCATTGCTTCTGCACAAAAATCCAGGCTGGAGGAAGAACCTCAACGAAGAAGGAAACAGAGCTGGGGTGAGTTCTTGGTCTGGGACACCTCCACAGCATCAGTTCTTGGAGTTAATGGTCAGGCTCAGACGCAGCCACTATGTCACCAAGAGGATTAAGCAGCTCCCTGCCACCCCTCCACAACTTTCTATAACAATCTTTACCTCCTGATGAAGCCACACTTCAGATCTGAGCTTTGTACACTTTCAGATGGAGTCAGACAGACCTTGACCTGTGGTTTCACATTGGGGGAAATTCTGTACAGGTGTAAAATCACCTTACACCACAGATATGAAAAGCAAAGAATCAGTTCACACTGGCAGAGGATTTATCTCAAACTTGTGAACCTGAAGCACACTTGTAGAAAGAGAGAAAGTCAACATATGGAAATAATAATGATAAAAAGCAGTTTTATAGCTAAAGCGTGTTTTTCTCACCCAAGAAAAAGTGTGGAAGCACTGTTCAGACACCCACCGTGCGATTAAAAAGGATCTAAAATAATGAATCCATCTCTGCATTGCAGCCATTCATTATTGCTCATTTATTTTATTGCGTAGCCAAAATCAGTAACGCACTACTCGTGTGTGACACAACTATTATTTTTTTCTGCTCTGCCAGCATTGTGGTGAAAGATACTGTTTGAGAAAGGAAATATGATGTCATAAATTCTGTTTTCAACACTTCTGAAAGTAGATGTAGATATTAGGAGGCCCTAGTTGGCCTCCAGCATGATGGAGGCTAATGATCTTCATCCAGGTTCTCCAAGTATGTTTCCAGAAGACATTGGCCTAACCTTTAAGATGGCCCTCCTTAGGTAGCTTGTACCAATGGGAGCTATCCTCACCTGCTGAGCTCATTGAAGCATGCAGTGAACTTCATTCAATGGAGTCGTTCAAGCTGTGGTGCTGTAACTCCTTTAACGGCAGACTGGGCACTGCTGGTTTACACCAAGCTGTGGCAGAGCAGAGCCCAGCCTGTGGATTCCTCAGGCACCCTGTCCAGCCCCAGGCTGTGCTCTTCATGATGTGGATCACTTCAGATAGGTGGTAGCAGCAGCAACTGGCTTTTTTCTTCCTGAATGTTGAAAAGAAAGATAGCCCAGCTTTTCACCATTAAACCTGCTTGTCATCAGGTCAGATTGACACTTATGGTCAGAGTGCTCTCATGAAACCTCCAGAAACTCAGCTGTAACGATCCCTCCGTCTCTCTCCCATAGGTGCACCACCTGCAGATCCCACAAAACGAAATGGAGCCCCACTCAAGCCCTAGGATGAGGCAGCCCAGCAGGTTAATTCCTCCTTTAGATGTGATTCAAAACCCGCTAAGGCCAGCCAGGGATTTTCCGCTGAATCAGGCCCTCTGCCTGATTCATTATAAGCAATTCAGTGCCTGCAAGGACTGAGTAAATCAGTCCAAGGGAGCTGGATTCAGCGCCTGGCTCTGCCACTTGCCTTCTCAGTAGGTTTCTGGCCTCTATTTCTCCTCTTAACTCTCATCTCTTTGGAGTGAAAGAGGCTTGTCCTTGTGGGACAAGAGCAACATTAGCCTCCACCAGGATATTGAGATTCTGCTGCATCACAGATACATTTCAATGCAAAATACATAGAATTCAAGTATGGGGAGGTCTCAGTCCTCCTTGGTTGCTCACAGTAAAATAGCTTTACCGCTTCATTCAGGAAGAGGCAGAATTGACACTGGTTTATAGCAAGGGACCATATAATCCAATGTCTTCAACGAACAGATAAACAGGATGAATATGTTTGATACTACCCTTGAGTACTCTCCCAGCCTTTGGCCATTTTCTGCGTAGGGCATTTCTTGGCTGAAGTATGTCTAATTAATAATCTCCAATGGATTTCTCTTCCAAGGAATCCTTCTCTCAAACCCATAGTCACGTTTTGAGTCCATCACATCATCTGACAAGGAGTTCCACAGGTTAACTGCTCCCTTCAGGAACTTCTGCTGGTCTCCTGCTGCTCTTGGGTCCACTCACAGCTGGTGACTATAGCTGGTGAAGTTGCTGTGTCAGCCTGTCCAGTGTTGTAGACTTTGCAATGATTACCCCAGGTAAGCATCTCAGCCAAGCAAGCATGCTGTGCGGAGTTCAAACTTGGCGTATCTTAACGTGCAATACTTGGGTCTTCAAACACTTTTATAAGCTGGTGCCTCACTCCCTTTTCCCTGTAAAATGTCAACCAGGCCCATGGCTGCAGCTTGAGGCGATGCAGATCGTAGCCTGGAAGCTGAAAAACACCTCAGAATAAAAGGCTCTCAGATTGTCTGCCAGTGCCTCGTGCAGTGAAATACAGTTCAGCTCATAAAACGTCAAAGGTATGTCAGGGCGAAGAGGGGAAAAAAAAAACCAGGAGTAAAGTTGGAAAAGAAGTTTCGATAGCAGCCAGGAAAATGCAACTCCTTCTACTTAATCTTTCTTTGTTCCTTCTGAGCTTGAAGCTTTCCTTCAGCAGAGGAAAAAAAAATAGGAAGGAGGGTTAAAATGGAGTGGGAGCAAGTAAGTCTCTGCTGGCTTTGTATCAAGGAATCATATGTGCTGAAACACCCTTCTCCACATGCTATCTCTGAAGTTCCTTCACCTCTCCTCTTGCAGCAGCCAGGACAGCAGCTGCCTCCTGAGCTCAGCTGTCTGGCAGGTATGATCGTGTTTGCTCCGGGTTACGTGGCTGCGGAAGACAGTAGTCATTGAGTTTCATGGAACCTCATTTCTCAGCTCTGGGCACATTTCAAGGGACCCCAAACTTTGACTCAAGGGTTACAGGGCAGGAGAGCTAAAGGTCAGTGAAAGATTGATCCCCCAGACCCCCACAGATAAATGAGCAGCAGTCTAGAGAACTGGAGCAGAAATGACTGCAGCTTGTCCTTCTGCCTTGCTCCTCAGAGCATCAGGCAGAGACTGGACACACTGAGTTGTCTTTGGCCCCTGAAATGATCTCCCGTGGAGTTTCTGAGACCAACACATCTCAGAGCTGCCCTCCTTTTCCCCTGCCTTCAATATCTCAATGCCCAGCCCTTAGTGACATCCCATCAAGGGTGGCATCCCCTGATCACCCAGCCCAACCTACAAGGGGCCAGCAAGGAGGTTTTTCTTCCCTTCCTGCCACCTAAAACACAAAGCAGGGCTGCTCAGCGTGGGACCAGCAAGGCTTCTCCCAGCACTACATCCCCATCGCCTGCCGTTCTCTGAGGGCCTCTGCCTGGCTCTGCTCCACTAATGTTCTCTGTGTCATACCGAAACAATCACCCGGCACCAGTGAGTATGTCTATCGAGACCAGCGAGCAGTGGGTCAAGAGTACACCCCAGGAGAACGTGGTGTAAATAACTGACTCCATCTGCTTTGGGTCAGAACAGCTCCAACTCATCAGAGGGAACCAAAGAGCCTCCACAGGCGGTGAAGGGGTTTTCTGCATCCATCCAGGGAGCTGGCACTGGAAGAAGCCAAACAGGCTCTCAGTGTTTACACTGTCAGGCTCCGAGGTATTCATCTTCATCCCGAAACACATTCCTCACAGAACACTTCTGTGCTTCAAACTGTATCATCGGGAGAGCTAAGGAAATAAAAATTAGGAGGATGGTGGGGAGCCGTCCTCCCTTGCATACAGCAGCAACCACTCCCATGCCTTGGATGTCTCCTGAGAGGCAGCAGGACACTGCGTGGTGCTGGTTTGTTTTCATCCTGCCACGGGCATCTGAAGTGAAGGATTATACCTCTGTCCACTGCCAGATTGCTGCCAAGTGGGGAAGGTGCAGGGAAGCAAAGGGGTTGCTGCAAACCCAAGCTGGAAATTTTACTCCCTGGATCCTCTCCAGTGGGCTCAAAATCCTGGAGCAATAAATGCTCGGCAGAGAAATTGGGCATTCAGGACATGTAGGTATCAGATAGAGCAGGACCATCCCCAGGTTGTCACCTCCTCTCCCTTCCAAATATTAGGCACAAGCAGAGTCAGTACTCTAACAGCCTTTTGGGAATGGGGGTCCACCTCCTCGCCCTTCCCTCCGTGGATCAGAATTTAGACCTCCAAATGGATTTCAGCTTTAAAATCCGGGATAGTTTTTGCCTCCTCAGTGTCCACAGAAACATTTTCAGGAGGGACTTGGCATTTTGGATGTTGCCACTTTCTGAGGTTTGTCCAAGGAGGGATTCCAGTAGGGCCCTGGGACAATGTTGAGCGCAACCCACCCATCGTGTCCCTCAAGTTGAGACCCTTCTAAAACTAAGGTACCACAAAATAGAAGCAAATTCTGCAAATTTGGCCACAGACACTGTATTTATTCTCATGCAGTGCTCCTTTTGTCCCACAGATAGTATTTCTTTCAGCCCTCAGGCTAGCCAGACTCTACCCTCAACATCTTAACCTCTTTTTTTTTAAAATACAAGTTCGTTGCTTTCATTGTGACCTCTGAGAACTGGTTTTCCCTTGCAACAGTGATGTTTACACCTTCTTCTACCCAGAACCATCACATCATTTTAATCGCTGTAGCAAAAGAAGCAAAACTTTGGTTATGCATAGGGAAAGACACTAGTATGAAAAAAACAGTGAATTCCCACAGAGATTGCTGTCCATCTTGGGTCCTATCCTCTTCTGCATGGGATGGAGCCCTCGGGAGCTGATGGAAAAGCCATTGGACCTACAGCTTTATCAACTGGTGGACCAGAGGTGAACCACAAGCATCTCCCAGCTGTGATTATACGTGGCCCTCCTTTCCCTGAAAGATATCCCACTGCCTGGGAGAAGGAGAAGCACTTGCAAGCCTGGATGGCAATTTGCTCATAAGCTCATTTGAAATTTGGAAGGCCACAAAACTGAGAACCTCACAAAGACATCTGTCACCTGGAAAAGAGGGTTTGAAAAGACACCAGATATCAGGAGAGTTTTCGAAAAAGCAAGGAGGCAGTGAAGGGTATCTGGGATGGAGGGATGGAGCTTTAGGGAGTTTGTGTTTCCTTCTTGTGTCTCCAGCAGAGTGTGAGCCAAAGGGAGATGGTGCCACTGCTCTCTACCCACCTATGTGAGGTGCTTGCTACCAGCTCCTGCAGAGCGGGATGGAAAAGAAATGATATACAATGCAGACTTTACTGGATTTACAACTCTGGCAGCAATCAACATTTCTTGGGGCTGCTCATTCAATCCACAGCCCAAATGCTGGCTGATTCAGACAGGAAAATGTCCATGAAGCTCAGAGCTCCTACAGACCTTGTCTCTGACAGTGTGACAGTGCTGCAGCAGGAAGAAGCATTTGATGGAGGGATTTGGAAAGATGCCCCAGGAGGTGCCACAGCACCTCTTCTTCAGAGCTACAGGTTTCAATATCTTTGGTCATGCACAAGGAATCACATCAGTGTCCAGGTGGCTGGCTCTGAGCCTGGCGATGCGGGGTGGGGAAGCCAGACTGCGTCACTGAGCCGAGATACAGCCTTAGGAGATAGGTAAGATTGGGGACAGACAGTCCAAGTGTGCAAAGATCAAATTGGGCATGTGCAACCAGGGAGAGAGCAGGAAAGTGATAGCAGGCGGTGTCCCCTCCAGGTCCACTTACACATCAAGAGATGTTTTCACAAGGCTGGAGGGATCCAAGCCAAAGCACACGCCATATGTCAGCTTCAGCAAGGTTGACTCTAGCCAGAAAAATCCCATGGTCAGAGATGTAGCCTGGGCTGTTGTCAGTGATGTTATCCCAAACCTCCCCATGGCTTTTAGATTGGGAAGGGGTGCTTCATTCCTTCACCTACTTGGTCCCTCACTTTTCTCACTCAGACAAGGTCAGTGGGACCTGGTAGGGACGTGTCTGCAAGGCTGGAAGTGCAGCTCCCCAAATACTTACACTGCAGATCTCAGAGACTGACCGCTTTGCAGCACGCACCATGACTTGTCTTGCACAAACTGAGGAAGGCTCGATTTTCAGTGTCCCTCAGGACCCAGGGCTTGCATGTTGGTCTTGATGGAGTAATAACTTGGCAACACCCTGAGAAGTCCCAGATATATTATTGCCTGCTGAGTTTCTCCTCTTAAAAGTGCAAGCAAACCGTAAGTCAAGTTTTCATCTTGTTTGCTCTCAAGACCCAAAAAAATAAGCAGGACAGTACAACAGGTGGCAGCTCCTGAAACCCATAAATCTCGTCCTCATTTCAGACACTATTTTTAGTGGAATATTGCTTCTACTTCATGACTTTGCCACTTCTTTTGTCACCTCCCATCTGCCAGCTATAAAAACCTTTTTATATTTGCTCTTCCTTATCCGGCAGCTGATCTCCTCAGACCCTGCAGGCTTTAAAGATTTTTCAGCAGGGAATAAAGCACTGGGAGTTTGAGGTACGAGACCACACTTGGCCTGGAAACAGCTGGAGTGGTGAGCATCACTGTCTCCCCCGGCCAGCTTCTCTCTGTGCCTCTCTGCAAAAGCACACTGGAGATGAGATGTGTTAGCCACAGATCTTCTGATTCCTCCTCTGCACTCAGCCAGGCTCCGTGCAACCACCAGGATCCAAGCAGATCCACTTTATGTGGGGGCAGACTGGGGGTCCCCACCTCATTTAATATGACTCACCCTGGCAAGAGGATTCTCAAGCGTGAGGGAGGTCCATAAGATCCTGTTGGCTTTGGCCTGTGTTGAAAGAGCTACAGCCCATCACTCTTCTGGTGTCCAGTTGAGAAATGGGGATTATGTTTTTCTCATGCTCTGTTTTGAAAGAAATGGCAGAAGGTGATTTACCTCCGTAGAAATATTTTGACACCAAGACAATCCCTCTGTCCGCACCCTAGTTCCCTACAGACACCATCTCCAGATGATCTGAAGTCCCCTTTTCCCCAGTGCCCAGGACCTGCCATTCTCTTTGCGAGACGTAGAAGTGGTGCAAACTTTTCTGTCTCTCCTGCATCCCCTCTGTATGGAGTTGTGAGCACAGCTGGAAGTAATGCAGGAGAGCATGTGAGCTCATGAGAAGTTTCCATGAAAGCCATGGCATTAAAACCCTCCAGCCTTTGATGGCGATATCATCCCTGAGCCCTCGCAGCTTTGTTGGGAGTGTAATGAAATCGGGATGGAGCGGCAGCCTGTACGCGGAGAAGGAATTCGAGACATTAAGCCAAGGGTGGATTAAGGATAAATGGGTCCCAGATCCACCCGAATATTGCCCCACCAGAAAGAAAACTTTTCGGCCTCCCAGGACTTTCTCCTTCCCCTGAAGAGAAGTGGAATCGCTAAAACTATACTGTGAGGAGCTTAATACCTGAAGGTCAGGGTGAAATTATGGTCTTGCCCAGGGTGTTGGTTTAGATCACCTGATGGTAAGATCTGCCAGGTCTGCTCCACCTCCATGTCCCCCACTCTCTAAAGGGGTAGTCTGCAGAGAGCCCTTTGCATGGACGATCCCAAAAGGCAGTAAGGATATGATTCCCCATGTCTGGAGGGAAGAAGAGATGTTAGATTAGCTGGTCGTGCTCCACAAGAAAATGCTGTTGGCATTTTTTTCCTCTTTCTATTCCCCTTTCAGTCAGGTCCTACAGAGCCTGTGGTTACTCTCCAGGTAAAACCTACTGCTTGATGCTTTCACGAAAGGTTTTCTCTCCCCACCACTGATTTCCAGTTGTCACTCCAGGATACGGGCTCCATCCGTGGGAGTACTGTGCCTGCAAGATTATAGCTCTGGATGTGTTGGAGCAATGGAGCACATGAATTACCCACACGTGCAGAAGGAGGATGGGATAAAAGACACGCCACTTGTCACCTGCAGACTTATGATCCAGACGTCATGGAGCCCTGAGAAAGTTTGGATCAGGCTTCTTTGCAGCTGTCAGCTGCCTCCGTAATTACCTCTACCTACAGTTTCGCTATGGATAGCCTGGCGTGCTGGGGAAATCCTGAGCTGCATCCCAACATCCTGGACCAAGCTTGAGTCACGCTGCAAATTCTGGTCCTGCTTGGTGGCTTAGCCGTTTGGTTTCAGGCAGGTCATTAGTAAACTTTCTGGTGCATTGCTTTGTAACATTATCACCCTCCCTTTCTTCTCCTCCTCCTCTTCTTTTTTTCTTTTTTTTTTTTTTTGGGGGGGGGGG
>VWZZ01003569.1:0-24058 GCA_013399095.1 Psophia crepitans | reverse complement strand
TGGCGGCCGGCGGCTTCGGCAGCGCTCTTGTTTCATCCTCCGGCAGCAAGAAGCGGACGCTTGGCTTCCCGTACTCGGCATGGCCGCCAAGGGTGCCCGGCAGCGGCCGCGGGCTGGAGGTGGCGGAGAGTCGGCCCGGCCGCGGTCGGAGACGGCGGGANTTGCAGTTGCGAGCACCCGCCCGGGTATTTCCTCGCTGCTGGGTTTTTACGTCTCAAACGTACCCACAGTCCCGAGTGAGTCCCGCGTCGGGTGGCCGTGGTGGGTGCCCGTTTGGCTTGACGTGTGTTGTGGAAATGGGTTCCCTGGTCCCCTTTCGGTGGAGTTCCTCCGCGACCTGCAGTAGCTAGTGCGTGGCCTTGCGCTCTGCTGTTGGGGGGGAGGAGGGGGAGGTCCTGGGGGCTGCCTTACAACGGTGGGTTAACACTCAGGGCCATTGCTCCGGTGTGTTGAGGGGGGGTGATGGTGCTGCCGTGGGAGGGGACTAGCGACCCCCAAAGAAGGCAGTGAATGAAATAATAGGTTCCCTGCATCACTCTCTTGTATTCATCTGTACATACACAGTGCTTAAATGACAGAGATGCAACTATGCTTGTCGATTCCTTACCCAGTGTCACATTGCTAGTCTTGGTCTTGTCATTGAGACTTCTTGGTGCGTATTTGTGTTTTTTGTTTGGACTAGATCGTCTGGGAGCAAAGCAGGACAAGTTTGGGCCCCTGAAGGATCAACAGCTTTCAAGTGTCTCATCTCAGCCAGGTTCTGTGCAGCTCTCTTAAGCAACATATCTGATTGTGATGAGACATTTAACTATTGGGAACCGGTAAGTGGCTTTGGAGTATCCTTGGAGATACTTGGGAATTTATAGTTGCTCTGTGCAGATGCAAACTTATCTAGAACTTTGTGCTAATCTCTGTGTTTCAAAGATAAATTTTAGTACTCAAGATTTCAGAGATGGGAAATGCAAAACTGTCTACTCTGTGTGATGTGTATTTATTTATTTATTCATTCATTGATTCAATCTCCATTGTAGACACACTACCTTGTTTATGGAAAGGGATTTCAGACATGGGAATACTCTCCAGCCTATGCCATCCGCTCCTATGCTTACCTGTGGCTTCATGCCTTACCGGCCTTGTTCCATGCTAGAGTTCTACAAACTAACAAGGTAAATCAGATATGTGAAAGCTTCTTTTGCGATGAATAAACATGCCTTTAGTCTGTGTTAAACAGCTGCTTTGTTTGTTGTCAGAGGTAAGAGAATTAGTGTTTACAAAACACTAATTTGTTTACAAACACTAACCTCCCCATAAGGATTTGCAAGGGTTTCTGAGCTGGGTCTGCGGGATTCAAAGAAGAGTGTTTGGGAAGTTGCAGGTAAATGCAGTCAGGCTCCGGTTTGATTGAGAAGCTGTCCCACAGGGACTGGTAGCTCCTTGGCCTTTTCAGTCTGTGCAGGCCTGGGGACAGTTGCCTCACAACCACAGGCTCTTACCCCTGTGAGTTTCGCCCTGGTGCTTTAGAAGCTCATACTGTTTTCTATGCCAGCTGTCAATGACTGTTTTGATTTTTTTTTCAATGAACTATAAAAAAATAAATTACTATTTTACAAGGAATATTGCAAACTGAACTCACAGAAGCGTAAAAGAAAAAGCACTGAATGTGCATTCTGCTTGCATATCCATTGCCATACTTGGCATGTTTCTGCACAAGAGAAAACAAAAAAGGGATAGTTCTGGTAAATTCAGTGGGCTGTGTTCACCTTTTGTCTTGCAAAGGACTTCAGTGTTAGAGGGCTAGACCTTGAGCTCCTGGGATCTTCAGCATCCCTTGGTGTGGGATCTGGACAAGAACAGGGTCATTCACCATTGCCAAACTTGCTTGATCCTGTTCAGAACTTTTATTCTTGGGATCAACTTGTTAGTATTAAGTGCATAAGCTTCACTGCAAACCTTGTTCAGATTCTAAGTATGTCTCCTAGGTTCTTATCTTCTATTTCCTCCGATGCTGCCTGGCCTTCCTGAGCTGCATTTGTGAACTCTACTTCTACAAGTGAGTATTAGAAGCTGTCTGCAGTGAATGTTTTGGAGCAGTGTAACATATACAGTTATTGCCACAGGAAATACACTCTGAATTTCATGTGTAGATGTGTCTGGTAGATTGGGCTACTTCACAGTGAACCTTGAAAATATGTATTCTCATGATAGCTTAATGAAATGTTGGTCAGAGTTCCACTGTTAGGACACAACTGTGTTCTAAGATCTGCCACCCACACCTCCACTCCAGCATTTTGTTGACTACACTTGTTTTCACTGATACCAGCAAGCAGGGTGGGGGTGTTGCAAAGCGAGCTCTTCTGGAGGAGAGACTCATGCTATGTTTGCTTGTCATAGTGAATTTTAATGGAATACATTGATTGTTGCTGTCTGTAATGGATCTGCCAATGATGTTTACATATGCTAAATGCAGTAGCCTGGGCATACAAGTATCTTGTCAAAGCTGGATTTTTATTTTTACCTGCTGCCTCTTCCATTTGTGGCTTTCAAACTGTTCCCTTGCATGACGTTCCTGTTGGCAGTAGTCTGGTTTGAAGAATGTGAGCTATGGCTTTTTGCATGATGGGATTTTGTGAGACGTAATAATCGTAGATAGATTGATGTTGCTGCAGCAGTGCAGACTCCTAAGTTCCTGAAGTTTGCATGAGCGCAACTGCCACTGGTAGAAGCCAAGTCTCTTCTAGAGGTTTGCACTGGTGTAACTTAACATGAATATGAAATCCCAGGCCAGAGGCAGTCATACTGCTCTTCAGGTTGCCTTCAGCAACCAAGTAATGAGAATCACCCACTGTAAAGGTCTCACGATGCTCTGTGGATTGTGGTTCTTCATGCCTTGGGTACTGTTCTTTTATGTACTTGAGGATATTTTTGCGGTCCCTTAATTCTCTTTTGCTTCCTTAGGGCTGTGTGCAAGAAGTTTGGACTACATGTGAGCCGGCTGATGTTGGCCTTCTTAGTACTCAGCACTGGGATGTTTTGCTCATCTGCAGGTAAATCTGCTTAGCAATAACACTAACAATTACTTTGTCCATAGAAACCAAAGATAGGACCAGAGAAGAAAATCCACAACACTAAAATATCTCTCTAGCAGTTGTTTGTTGCATGCTATTGCAGGTATTTCTCATGGCAGATGTGATGACAGAATAAGTGTTGATTCAAATTATGTTCCCTGCATCACTCTCTTCTATCTTTTAATTTCCAGGGCATGTTTGTTTCTGTTGCTGCCTCCAGTCTTTCTGCAATGGGCCGTGCCTTTTAAACAAGGTTTTGACCTACCTTCCTTGAACATATTTTAATCCAAGGAAGGAGGGTCATAATTTGGAATTGTCATTTGCCTTTGTGTCCTGTCCCCTCTGGCTGGTTGTACCCATTTGCCTAGCCAACCACTGTAAGAATTACAAAACACCTGCTGTAGGTGTTGAGTATAGTTCAGAGAGAGACTTTGAGCAAAGGTTTTCTATATTGTGTGCATACAGAAATGCATACATTTAAAGGGAATTACCACAACTTATGAATGCTGAGATTTCATATTTTACCCTTTTTTCATTTATGGTGAGTGGAGAAAGGACGTTCATTGTTTTTGCAGTGTCATAGGTCTCCTCATTCTTCACTTACTTCCCACCAGTCTGTGCCCAATTGATTCAGAGAACGTACCCAGTCAGCTCCCATGTTCTGTTGCCCCTTGAGTAGGTTTGTTTCTTTTTTTTTTTTTTCAACCTAGCAGAATATAGAGGGTGCAGGAAGTGTTACAAGTGGTAACTGTGGATGCTGTCAACCACTGCTGGACACCACTGAGGAAAGAGGCCTTCATACTTAAAGGAAGTATTTTTGGTCTTGGCAGAAGAAGAATAATCTTCTCTTTTTTTTTTTTTTTTTCCTTTTTTTGTTTTCACTGAAATGAGTGTACAGTATAGCATCCCAGCTCCAATGGAATAAATGAGAGATTATTATTAGCCTTATCTTGGCCTTGTGCAGTTCTCCCACTGTGGGAAAGCTGTGCTAACCCTTTTCTTTTTTTGTTTTGCAGCTTTCCTCCCAAGCAGTTTCTGCATGTATACCACGGTGATAGCCATGACTGGCTGGTATATGGACAAGACCTCTGTAGCAGTGCTGGGGGTGGCTGCTGGAGCCCTTCTGGGCTGGCCTTTCAGTGCAGCTCTTGGGTAAGGAGAGCAGGGCTCAGGAGTTTTGCACTTTCTCAAATGTTTCTTGCCTGGTTGGGGAGAATGTAGCGGCTGGAGAGCTAGGGGAAGAAACTAGCAAAGTCTGAATTATTGGCCTAGTCCAGTATCATTGCTACAGGCTTCCATAGCCGGATTTCTTTGCTTTTGAAGAATTTTGGTTGGGAAGATTTCCTGACCCTGATATACTGCGAGTAAGACCTGAGTTGGATGACTGGAATATGGAGTAGAAGCAGAGCCCAGGGAACTGATGGTTCTCTTCCAGCTACTGCCCCACTTGCTTTGAAGGGGCAGGAAAACCTGCATGGGGGAAAGACAAAATCTCCAGTTGATACCTGGTCTCTCTTTCAGACTTCCTATTGCCTTTGACTTGCTGATAGTGAAGCAGAGGTGGAAAAGTTTCCTGAACTGGTGTGTGGTGTCATTGATCTTGTTTTTGGTAAGTGCCTGTAGCAACACAGAGAGGGGTTTGCGATAGAAGGGTTAGTTTCCATTAAGAAAATCACCTGGAGCTTTTGGGCAGTCTTGCCAAAAGCTTCCGGCACTTTAAATCATAGATACTTTCTTCCAGGTGCCCTTGGTAGTTGTGGACAGCTATTACTACGGGAAGCTGGTAGTTGCACCTCTCAACATTGTTTTATATAACGTCTTCACCTCTCACGGACCTGATCTCTATGGTGAGTTTAAGATAACAAGACAGGGAGGGCGTCGGCGGTTTGCTTGCTGCCGTTTTGCTGCAGTGACCCAGCAGATGCCAGTCCTTTTTCTAAAGGAAAAGCAGCCTTCAAGCTCCAAAAGGCTGCAGTTCCTGCTTTTTGCCACATGATGTCTCTCTCGAGCTGGGAATCCGCAAGCCATGGTCGGATTTGTCCATGCTGAGTTAAGCTGCTTGTGTTCACTTTCAAGTTCTGTAAACCGCCGTGAGATGTCTCGGCGTCACAGAAGAGAACTGCAACTAGCAAACGTGTCTGGATGCGATGCGAGTGCAATGGTCACAAGCGATACACATGTGTGTTTGTCAGCTTTAATCGAGTTCTTGGCTGTTGTTCCTCACAGTCAGGGTGCAGAACCTTGGGAAAGTTTGTAACAGTGCAGAATTCGTAGTTCTTTCAGTTCACATCAGGTCTGCAGACTTCCTGAGTCCATGCTGTGCCTTGGCAATCTTCTTGGTTATTGGCTGTGTATGACTTGGGCTTTGCTGGCAAGCAGAATCTGAGGTTACCATAAAGGCATCTAATCTGCAGGCAAATCATCTGCCTACCAGGGGTTCCCTGGTACTGGCCGTTTAGGTTACTGTGTGACCCAAATCTCAAGTCTGAACCTTGATGGCAGTGCTGTGTTTGTTTGGAGCTGCCACTGCACTAAGTTGTTCATATCAGTCAGTTGTTCTCAGTCACCTGTTTAAGTCCTGTCTAGATATCCTAGGAGGGATTCAGCAGGGGTTAGCAGCAAGGCTTTCTCTGAAAGTGCCCTGCAGGCCATATTTGTTGGTTCATTTGAAGGGCTGTTTTGGGTGGTACTGAGTGCTGATTTGTTACTTGTGCTGTGGCACAGCAAGGCAACAGCTGCTTTGCCACAGTTCTTCATCTCTGCAGGAAGGCACTGAAGTCTGTTGCGGTGAATTTTCTGTAAGGAAAATCTTTGATAAGTTTTGACATGGGCTTGTGCCTTACTTTTCCATACTGATCCATGAGTTGTTTCCAGAAGCCTCCAGGGACAAATCTGAAGTGGCTTATCTATAGTGACATTCACGTAACATTCTCATGCTAGTAAAAGAGCCTGCTTGAAATTGCTCTTTAATGCGATGTGGCCAGGTGTTTAGAGAGCTTCAAAACACTTGGGAAAAATAGCACTGCCTGGGGAGATGAAAGGCTGGCCAATCCCTTTTGGCTTTGAAGCTGGGATTTCCCAGCTTTCACATGATGGGCACAGAAGCTGCTGGAGGTTGCAGTCTTCAACACATATCATCTTCAGTGTAAGCACAACAGTATTTTTCCTTTTGCCTTTTTCCCTGCTGACTGGAGTTCTGGAGACAAGGTTCTTTTTTTTTTTTTCTTTTGCAATATGCTCCTTCTGGAGAAATAGTACAATGAATATTTCCCTGGGGTGATTAGGTTTCTGCAGCTAAGGGAGAGTAGCTACTAAGCATATATTTCTAAGCGTGATTCTGCGACTTTGTGTACATCTGTTCTAAGAATGCACAATTTGTGACAAAAGTTTTCTCTCACTCCCTATTATCAGAGCATTGGCTGTAACTGGCAGTGCGATGGCATTTTGAGAAGCTTTGTTCAGCTTGGGCAAAATGTGCTGGAGCTCTTCATATGACACCTTGCTCTGTTGAGTCTTGGTTCTTAAACAGAGTGAACATAAATGAAATTCAGAAAGCACTATTTATAATACTAGCACTGAATCAGAATTGCTTAGAATGAGGGCTGTGACTTACAGTCAAAGTATTGCAGCTTAG
Source organism: Psophia crepitans (assembly GCA_013399095.1). NCBI lineage: Eukaryota > Metazoa > Chordata > Aves > Gruiformes > Psophiidae > Psophia > Psophia crepitans. Next base: position 17,359 of record VWZZ01003569.1, on the reverse strand, counting down.
TTACAGCTTAACAGCTGAGCTATGGTTCCTGTCTGCATGCAGGTTTTTAGCTTGTGACAAACATAGGGTTGAGCACCTTAGCATAGGTCTATTTTACAACTCTTCTGATTTGTCCTGAGCCGCCTTCACTGTTTCTGTGGTCAAGCTGCAGCATGGTATCTTGTTTAGTTCTATTAACTTATGCATGAGTTTGATTTCTAGAACTGCTCCGTGAGCCTGTCAAGTTCAAAAGTTCCGTTTCGTTGTCTGACAGTATTTCCAGTTCGTTATCCCCATGGAACCATAGTGGCATGAACTGGCTGGGCCACAGTATGCTTCCCACTGCTTTCATCAGTTTCTCTCCTATAGCCCACATTTGCTCAGCTCTAGCATGTGGGATACTTGCAGGAAGTTAAATCGTCTGTCGTGGTTTGAAGGCAATGCTGTGGAAGCATGTTCCCATCAGTATTATGCATGGAGAGTTCTTTGGTGTCCCTCCCTGCTCGAAAGATGTTGTTCTGGGCCAGAACTTCTTGCATGCAATGGAGTTGCTCTTTTTTTGTATTGCAGTTCTTTCTCAGGTCACCTTCGGTCGTTGTGGATAACAAAAGCATTTTGCCCTGGGAGGCATTGAAACTGAATGCCTCTGAATGGGTGAGTCATCACAGTGACCAAGTCTTTTTGCTTTTTGCCTGGTATCTCTGAATTATTTAACTTGCCTGTGTAATGCACTGTTCTCATTTCATATTTTTTCCTTTTTTTTTTTTCTTTTAATCCTCACCCAGAGAAGAAAAACGCTTACTGGAGAAGGAGGGGAGGCTCCAGTACTTAGTTGTTAAGGGCAATTCAGTCACATTGCAAAAGATTTCTGAGAAAATAGCCCTTTATTAAAGCTGTGCTTCAGACCAGCTGACCTCTTTATCAGCAGAGTCCCTCAGGACACCTCTGGGCCTTTAAAACTGTGTTTGGATTGTAAAGGAGGTGTGCTTCATGAAAACTTCATTCCCAAGTCCCAGGCTGAAAAAAACAGAGACCAGACTAGAGGGAGACATATCTAATTTCCTTTACTTTCCATAGCAGCTGGGGAAGATAGAAGGGTGACAGTATGGTCCCTAGTACTATCCTTTAAAAATTTGGGACTTGGCTGTGCCATGCAGCTTAACTGCAGCCAGAAAACACTGGAAGGTAACTTTATATCAAAGTAAAGTTTAAGAAGCTTTCTATCTCATCCTTGCATCTTCTATGATAAAGTGGCTGTTCTTTATAGCAGTGGGGGTAGAGGACCAGGTTATGGAACTTGGTTCCAGTCCCTTTTTATATAAAGAGGGGTCACAGAAGTAGTTACTAGAGTGGCCTAACCAGGGTTAACCTTGCTCTAAGTCTTTAGAAACCTGTACTATTGCCTCAGAAGAGAATCTGGAGGTGGCAGGGCTGGGAAGAAGCCCAAGTCCCCTTTACACACACTTTTTCTAGATGTCCACTGGAAGATTTACAGCGTGATACCCCAGACTGCCACAGGTTTCCCCTCACAGACATATCCCAGTCATCAACCCTGATTTCTAAGTAGTATGCTTCAGTCCCAAAATGACCTGCTTTCTGCATGTATTCAAAATCTGTCACAGTGATTATTTAGAATGGCAGTCCTTAAATATGGAGAGTCACCAACAGAGTCCAGAGAAGGAGGAAGGGACGTTGGCATTACTGCAATTTTGCCACACAGATAACTCTGTCATGTCCATCAGTTGACATGATCTTTCAGTCTACCATATCCCATATTGAGCCTTTCACAGGTTGAGGATTGTGTTCAGGTGAGACTTAAAAGAATTATGAGACAGGTGAAGGAAGAGACAAGGTGAATTTGTAATAATTCATTCCTTCAAGGCCCCCTACTCCCCAAAATCCAAATCTGTAATTGCTATTTGCATTCAGTGTTAATAGGTAAAGGTTTCCTAAATGAACCTCAGTTGCTTGGACTTGGTCATGGAAACTCCAACGACATGTTTCTGACATTACTAGTGCAGCTTCTAATCATATTTAGCTATAGGAGCTGCAGAGGTTTCGGGTTTTCCTTGCTGCTTTTAAGTTGTCTGATTAATTTCAACATGGACCCTATTTAAGTGGCTCTGATTGCAGGAAATTGCTGTGGCATGTGACACATGTCACAACAGTGCAGTGATTAAAGCCCCCGCATGTCATATACTGACGAATTGAGCTAATCACACTGAGAGAGTGGCAAATGTGTGGAGAGGAACTGGCATTCCTTATTGTTCGGAATTTTCAGCATCCTGAATTGGGAGTCCAAATAAATGACAGTTGGCCTGGAAATTCTTTCAGTTTACATCCTTCAAAGCTTGCAACCAGTACCCAAGTGTGTCATGTTAGAAGACAGACTTGGCTTGCTGCTGTTTGAAGCTACACTGTAATAACAGTAGGGACATTATAAATAGTGCTGACTCTAAGGAGGTACAAAAAGTAGCATCTGGATGAACTTCAGTGTCAGAGAGTGAAGTATGAATGTGGACTCTTTTTCTTGTTCGCTTTTAATACATTTTCTGTTTCTGCCAACATGGAGTATATGTCATCACTCCAGAACTATAATGATCTCTTCTTAACATTGTGTGTTTAGAAGAGATTAATGAGAGGAGTAACATTGTGTTATTCTTCTGTTACTTCTCTGCAATTAGAAAGAATGAATCCGGAATAAAATATCCTAGTTTTACAAGTTTCTGTCTCTACTTTCTTGCCGTGTAGGCTTTCTTAATGTAAGGGTGAGTTCTGTGGCACTGCACTGGGCAAGGCTGACTGTTGGAGTGGCCTGTGATTCATGAGCAGCAGATGTGGTATTGACTATGACACAGAGAAAAAGGAAGGAGAAAAATAATCTCTGAAAAGGAAGACAATAAAGTTTTTTGGGCAGGCACGATTGTGAGATACTCTGGTGCCTTTGTATGGCTATTGACTAACTCTCATGCCACTGCTATGGCAGTTATATGAGTGGGGGTCAGAACCATAAGACTGCTTTGAGATGGCACAGGCTTATTCCATGGGGCTGCATCCTCTGTCCAGCTGCAAGATCTTCTGGTCACACCCTTTCCATTATTTGGTTCCAGTATGCTTGCAATAGGGAGAATTGATTTCTGCTGGTGGTTATCTCAGTCTGTGCTAGGCAGAGAAGGAACAAAGCTGTTGTTACCTCTAGATCTCATACGTCCTTGTATTTAAAGCTTTGTTTCCTTTCCTTACCCTTTAGGTACAGAACCCTGGTCCTTCTATTTCATCAATGGCTTCCTGAATTTCAACGTGGCATTTATTTTGGCGCTGCTTGTGCTGCCACTGACTTGTCTCATGGAGCATCTGCTTCAGAAATTTCATGGTGAGTGCAAGATAGCTTGTGAGAGCCAAGCACAGAGAACCAGGATCTCAACCTTGTTATTAAAGGGAGAGCTTGCCTGCTAAAGAACAGCTTTCCTATGCTGAAAGTGAATCTAGGTTCAGGGAAAGTCTTTGGAACAATAGGAAAGTTCCTAGAGCTCTTTATTCAGTTCAGTATTGACCCTGCAACAGAGTTGCTGTGTAGAAAGAACACACAGTGAGATTCATCTACTTACATGCTGACTGTAAAAGAGCAGAACTGTGTTTTTCTCTTTAAGGATGATTTCTATGTTCCCTGTCTCCATCTCAGGAAGAGCAATGTGTTATCAAAGCTGAACTATCCATACCTAGAGTAAGCTTAATAAGTTGTATGGTACATAACCTTTAGCCAGACATGCAAATGCATTTGAAATAGCCCTGTCAGAAATCTTAAGGGGAAAGTAAACTATGTACCCATTGTTGTTTCTATCTTATCTGCAGCTGAAAGTGGTAGCCTTTAGAGTTACTTGGGGAACCTTTTGCTGGCTCTTCCATTGTTACTTTTTTATACCACTGTCAGAATCTGTTCTGTATCAGCTTGAGAGAACAGAGTTGTTATTTCCTTTTTGATTGTTGGGAGTGAGCCTACAAATAGGCATCCTCTGGTCTCTGCTGCTGCTACCCATGTTGGGATTTGTCATGGTTTAGACAGCTGTTTTATTTCCCGATGCTCCCCCTCCTCCTTCCTCACGTGAGGAGGGGAAACTGGGAAAAGAAAAGGAAATGTGTGGGTTGAAATAGAAACAGATTTAATAGAAGAGTAAAAAATATTAATAACACCAATACTAGTATAAAATATGGAAAGGTTATACTCAACCAGTACAGGGCTGGCGAGCTGCACCCTCTCAGCAGCGAGTGCTGATGCCACACACAGCGAGCAGCACAGCTCCAGCAAGAATGTGACAGTCACTGCATCTGGCAGAGCAGGTCTCTGGAGCAAAGAGCAGGCCTCAGGAACAGGACGATGGGCAAGACCCTCTAAGGATGGCAGCTGTCACAGAGAGAGAGGGAGTCGTCACAGAGAATCTCCTAATTTATAGGGAGCGTGATGTTTATGGTATGGAATACTTCTGTTGGCCAGCTTGGGTTGGATGCCCTGGCTTTTGCCTCTCCTAGTTTTTGTGCTTGGCTATCTCAGAACTGCTAAAGACCTTGATCAATGTGGAAACTGCATTCCATAGCTGGCCGTAAACTACATCAAAGTGACGTATCAACTTCGTTCTCGCAGAACTAAGTGCTGCAGTCTGCTTTAAAATGCAGCTTTTCTGTGCAGAAAATTAATTCCATGATTCTATCTCAGCAAAACCAGGACTAGATTGAACCTGGACTCTTCTGTGCACTGTGAAAGGCACTCTTCAACTCGCAAGACTGAGCCCTGGCAGGACAGTCTTGCTACCCCATGCTTTGGGAAGTCCCCATAGGTGTGGATATACTGAGAGTAGAGAAAGGAGGAACCAGAATATTCCCTACTTCACGTTGGGCCTTCTCTTAAATAAAATGACACCAGTTTAAACATGATATTTGGCAAGTGACTCTATAGAGGAAAACGCATTGAGGGAGTGTGAATTCTTCTCTGCTGTTTTTCTAAGATTCATTAAGTGTCAGGAGCAGCTTCCAGATTCATCAGTCCAGTTAGTGGTTCACTCTCTGATTTTCTTACTGAATGCAAGAAAGAATAACATCATAATCCTTGCTGAAAATATATGTTAATGGGTATTTGCTTACATCTGTTCCTTGTACGTGGCTGACATACTGTCAGAAACCAGTAAAAACTCAGTAGGAGATCCTGTAAATGCAAGATTTCCTGCTGTTCACTTGGTGTTCTTGTACTTAACAGCAGGATCAGTTCTGCCAAGTGCTTTGTTCTTATTGTCTGTGAAATGCTGTTAGCTTAATTGCTTAACTCTGCTGTTGGGAGTAGCACAGGGGCAGAAAAGGGACTGAAAATTGTCGGGCATTGTAGAACCCTCCTCAGTGTGACTAAAATTCAGGGTAATTGTTGTTATTTTTGAATCAGTTATTTCCTCCGTTAAGCAGAAGGTGCCTGAGAGACCTCTTATGCTGTTATTTTTGTAATTAAGCAATGAAGGTTGTGGAAACTTCAGTCACTAACCAGCCATTTGTAAGTGGAGGGGTAGGTCCAGAGGAGATCCTTTCTGATCTTTGCACGTATAGCTTGATACACAGCAGGAATGCTGGTACTTCTGACTACCTGTTTAGCTATATCACTTCTTGATGAGTTTTGTCTCTTGCTTGGATTCAGTAACACAGTCCCTTTTTTTTCTCCTTTTGGTCTTCTAAAGTCTGTTGAAATTGTTAGTATTGTAAGAATCTACAAAAATTCTTTAATCAAAATTCTATAGTGACTGTTTGGATGTTACCGGGATTTTAGCAACACGGCTGTTCAGAATATGATGTGTTGTGTCTGAAGGCAGTGGTTTAGGTCTGAAGAATGGGCTTTTGAATGTGAGATATGATTGTGCAAGAGGGGGAATAGGATAAACCCCTCATTCTTACATCACTGCTTTGCTGAGTGTTTGTTTCTTTCAGTTCAGAATCTGGGCCGCCCCTACTGGCTGACTCTAGCTCCTATGTACATTTGGATCATGATTTTCTTCAGTCAGCCCCACAAAGAAGAGAGGTTTCTCTTTCCCATCTATCCCCTCATCTGTCTCTGCAGTGCTGTGGCTCTCTCTGCTCTTCAGGTAAGTTTTAGTGAAATGTGGTTTTACAATGCGTTCATATCTTTAGGAAGCATAACTGCTAGCTGACTTCTTTAACATTGCTTCCCAAAATTTGGGAAGATCTGCAGAATATCTGTGTCTGTGATACAATACACAGTGATTACGCAGTTCAGGACTGTCCTATGCGTAACTTTTGTTCATCATCGTCAGTCTCTTATCTGGTATGATTTTCATTTTTGAACCATGTTTCATGGGTAGGTGTTGAGACTGGAAGCAAAATGCACAGCCATTCTACTACTGAAGTGTGTGTCTGTTGCAAATTTTACAAGTTAAACCGTAATCTTTCTGTACAGGCTGATCAAGCCTATGTGGAAAACTATTATCCATCTGTAAGACCAGAAAGTCATGGAATCACAGAACAGTTTGGGTTGGAAGGGACCTTAAAGCCCATCTGGTTCCAACCCCCCTGCCATGGGCAGGGACACCCTCCAATAGACCAGGGTGCGCAAAGCCCCATCCAACTTGGCCTTGAACACTTCCAGGGATGGGGCATCCACAGATTCTCTGGGCAACCTGTTCCAGTACTACACCACCCTCACAGTAAAGAATTTCTTCCTCACAGTTAATCTAAATCTCCCCTCTTTCAGCATAAGACCATTACCCCTCATCCTGGGTTCTATGATCCTGCAAATCTGTGCCCTTGTAAACAGCCCCTCTCCAGCTTTCCTGTAGGCCTCCTTTGGGTACTGGAAGGCTGGTCTAAGGTCTCCCTGGAGCCTTCTCTTCTCCAGGCTGAACACCCCCAACTCTCTCAGGCTGTCTTCTTAGGAAAGGTGTCCCTCCTCTGGACTCGCTCCAACAGGTCCATGTTTGTCTTGTACTGGGGACCCCAGAGCTGGACGCAGTACTCCAGGTTGGGTCTCATGAATGTGGAGTGGAGGGTGAGAATCACCTCTCTTGATCTGCTGGTCACGCTTCTTTTGATTCAGCCCAATATATGGTTGGTTTTCTGGGCTGCAAGTGCACGTTGCTGGCTCATGTTGAGTTTCTCGTTTACCAATGCCCCCAAGTCCTTCTCCTCAGGGCTGCTCTCAGTCTGTTCTCTGCTCAGCTTGCATTTGTGTTCGGGATGTGATGTAAAAACAAAAATATTTGGGATTTCCCTCTTGAGTGTCGTACAGAATGAGCTCATCTAGTAATCTTGGACTTCAGTGCAGACTGCTTAATAGCCCAGCAAAAAAAGATCATATTTCATAGCTTTATAACATTAGGAGCTTCTCCAGGATTGTGTGAAGAGATAAATGGTTGAGAATATTTCCTTGCCACTAATTATTTCATCATGACTTTGAGTTATTCTCCCATCCCAAGTGGGAATTTCTGGTGAGGAGCAGTTGTGATGCTGTAGTGCCAATACAACACAACATTCAGGAGATGTTGTGAGGATTAGTAACGTGCTCATAGCATTGTGCCTCCTTTGTCTGCTGTTAAGCAATCTTTAAGAGGGAGGAATGTGTGTGTGTGTAAGAAATGCACTTTGTTGTATTGTAGTAGGAACTCTTCACTATTTGAAATAGCAAAAGTGATCTTGTTTAGGCATCGGGAAATTACATTGGACATTTGGGAGAGCCAAAAATTGGATGTTTAGTAAATATCACTTGAAATATTTCATAAAGCACTAAGATAGGTTGATATAAACCTTCTCAAATCTCAAAATGATTCATCTTTCCTCTGTTAAAGATGCTCAGGAATGCAGTCAGTAGTCCCTGTTGAAGCCTATTCCATCTGCTCAGTCTCATTCTTCTATTACTCCTCTGTACTCTGTGTGCCATTGCTGGCTGTTCCTGTCCTGGGCTCCCCACCAGCATTGCGTGCACCCCTCAAATCACTCTCATTCTTGCCCTGGTCAGTTGCTATTCTGACTGTTGATCTCCCATCACTGCTGATGCTTTGCAGTGCTAAGCTGCAGCACCTCAGATGAGTTTCAGTCCTTACATTTGTACAGGATCAGACTCTGTAATGTCAGCAGTTTTATGGCTCTGACTGAGAATTGCTGTGTGCTGTCAGAACATTCATCAGAGGGCAATGGTTTAGGACCTTTGCCAAATACGGCTTTAGGAAAATCTAGGGTATAATTTTGTCCTGCATATTTTAAACACTGTTTGATGACGTTTTGTCCAGTATTCAGTATCCAGCTGAGAATTTAGAACTGATTGCCCCCTAGTAGTAGAAGCTTGTCAGAATCTCCTCCTTCAGACCAGGTGGATCTGGCCGTTACAAGAAAAATGCGAACGAGACGAGGAACAGAAACCAGTTTAGGATAGGAAGTGAATAATCACTGCTGCAGAAAGGCAGAGCAGGAGTGAGGGACTGAGCCAAGTACTGGATGTAGTTCCTTCTGGGGATTCCCAGAAAGGCTTTTAAACTAGAAAAAACCTAAAGGGCTTTTCTTTTAATAATTTCAGATGGTGTTTAATGATTGGCTTGTGTTTAAAGGTGGATGCAGAACGTGCTGTATGTTCCTTTATCCACTTCAAAGCTCTAGTTTGTGCAGACAGGGTAAACAGCATTAGGTAACTCTCTAAATCTGGAACTTCTGTTAGAGAGGAAGTCTAACGGAACTCACCAACATTGGTGAGGTCTGTCTGTGTAGGGAAGTCCTACAGAAATGTCTGAAAGGGCCACTTTCTGCTGGTTCACCTGGGAACAACCAAGCTGGAGACCTGGTAGAGAGCGCTTTACAGCTTGAGTAGAGGCCTTCTTAGGGAAAAGAGCTGAAAACATCTTCAAATACCCTAGATGATCAATTAAGAAATGTGACTGAACCATGTGAATCTCTGTGCATTTATTATGGGTCTGAATGAAAAAATGAAGACCAAAGATCTAGTGGGAGCTGCAGGCACTGCTGTAAGGTCCTTATGAAAAATATAATTTTGCTAAATATCAGAGTTTGAGTAATTTTATATTGTCTTTATTGTTTTTTTAATCTTTCCTCAGAAATGTTACCACTTCATATTCCAGCGCTACCGCCTGGAACACTACACAGTCTCCTCCAACTGGCTGGCTCTGGGGACTGTCTTACTTTTTGGCCTTTTGTCATTGTCACGCTCTGTTGCCTTATTCAGAGGTTGGTATTATAGACTTGTTCGGTGCTTTCCTGGGTATTGGTCTTGGCAAGTCTTAAGGCATGTTGAAGTTGTTCTGCTTTGATTATAGCAGCACAGTAGAAATAAAGAACCTCAGAAGATCAGATATCATTGTTTCAGGGAAAGGAATAAGTTCTGGTGGTCACCATTAATGAACGATTATACATGTGTACATATGTGTACATATGTGTATGTACATGCACATTCATACATGTATGTATAAACATATGTATGTATAAATGTATCACTTGAACTGTATCAGTTAAAAATCTGCTGCCCTTCACCTTCAGCCAATACAACTACACTGGTGTAAAACCAGACTAGTATTAAGCAGATGCTTTAACTTTGAAACATATGATCCCACTTGAAAAAGCATTGTCCCATGTAAAACTTGTAATTAGGTGCATGTGTCCTTAATGGAGATGGATTAGATATGGTCCTTAAGGACTTTCTTGAATCCAAGCCATGCAGTGGACCTTCCCACCTCATTTCTATTTTTAGATAGTCATTGACGGTCAAGACAGGAGAATGCGAATGAAGGTGGTGGGTAGGGTACAAGCACTTCTAAAGGGAGTAGGAGCTTTGGAATCCAGCCACTTTTTAGCATATACCAATTTATTTATTCAAGAAGTTATCAGTTAAAAAGCTATGTATGAACAATTTTTTGTAGTCTTTCAAAAGTAACTGTGTAAATATCACCTGTTTCCTTAGCCTTATTTACAACTTTCTGCCTTCCATAGGCTACCATGGGCCCCTGGACCTGTACCCAGAATTTCACAGGATTGCTACTGACCCGAGTATTCACACTGTGCCAGAGGGGAGGCCAGTTAATGTCTGCGTGGGAAAGGAGTGGCACAGATTTCCAAGCAGCTTTCTCCTGCCAGATAAGTAAGTTGTTTAATGTAAAATGTACAATTTGGTGAGATTCATAAGGAGGGGCACTTCTTATAAGATGTATGGAAGTATACTTCAAGACCTTGTATCTCTGTTGACACCAGCATATGCAAAACAAAAGATTCTGAAGTTTGTTGTCAGCAGATTATGTTGGCCATAAGCTACTGAAAATTTGTAGTATGACTGCTTGTCTAGCAGGGCTGTCTACCTTTAGAAATGAAATGTTCTTGGTTATGCTTTTGGTTTTCTCCACACAAAATGTTACTAGGTACTGCATTTTCCTGCTGGGCTTTCTGACACTGTTCTCTGCAGTTGGCAGCTCCAGTTCATCCTCTCAGAATTCAGGGGCCAGTTACCAAAACCATTTGCCAAGGGACCAATGGCCACACGGATCATTCCCACTGACATGAATGACCAAAACAAGGAAGAGCCATCTCGATATGTAAGGATTATATTCCTGTTTTCTTTTCCTTACCTTACTGTATAATTTGTATTAATATAATTTCTATGATTGGGTCTCCCCATTTTGTTTCATGGGGACCATACAAGTTGCAGAACAAAAATGGGATCTCTGCAGCACTTCGAAATTTTGCCATTTATCTGAGTGGTTTCTGTTTGCATTTCATCTGCCTATTTTTCATTTAAAGGTATACTAATTATAACAAAGCAGAAGAGGTCATAATTCCTAGTTATTGCAATTTTGGATTTAGTATAATGGGTTACTGTGATCACAGGAAAGTGAACTGAATGAGTAGTTTGAAATCCCCCACAGAAAATGTTTGTCACTGAGCAGGGATTTAAATTTTCCATTGTACTTTATTTTATTTTTGAATATAAATGTATTCATCATTTTTGCAACTGAAAAGGAGGAACTTAATTTGAGACTTCACTGAAACAATTGCATCAGTGATTTCAGTATCTGTTAGGATAATATATACTGGTGTTATTAATTTGTTACTTTTCCCGGTTGCATTGGGTTAGCTAAGCAAAAGCAGAGCACACGTATGAATATTTTAAAATTATTGTCAGCTAACTTTTAAAAATTATTTAGCAGGTTACATCTTAGCAGTGCACTAAATATTCGTTGTAGTGCACTAGATATTTAGTCATCCTTTCCTTTTTGTCCTAAGGGTTGCATGAGGGGAACTACCAAGAAATGCATAGTCCTTTCTTCATTCTCTCTTAGCACCTTAGAGGGTAGCTTTAGTATGTCCTCAGTATATAGGAAGCACTCACATATAATGGACCGGGTCTGTGGTTTACATGAGTGGGTCTCTCCTGGCTGAAGACAGTAGACATATGCTCATTTATGTGGCTCATGCCTTAGGCCTGTTAGACATTGTACAAGCACTTGTGATCTGCTCCCAGAAGTGGATGGAAGGCTGTACGACAACACAGGAGCAAACTGTGTGGATAAAAGCAGGGATCAGTCTTCTGGGTTAAAGCTCTCTTATTTTGAGCCTCATTGTGCAGTTACTGGAAATGGGAAGGAGGCGTGTTCCCACCTGAGAGAAGCTGTCTGCTGCAGAGCATTTAATTTATGAAATCTTTACCTGTGGCATATTTTTAGCACAGACAGCTGGCTGGTGCACAGCCTGTGACTGATGGAGCAAAGCACACTTTTGTTTCATGGTTGTTTCTTAACGTCACCCTGCAATTTTTTTATTTCTCATGCAAACAAAAGGGCCTAAGACATTGGCTACTAAATGTGAATTTTAAATGGGGTTTTAAAACTTCTGACCTGCTAGTAACAGTAGGAGAACAAGATCTTTTCTCAAATTTGGTTAGCTTACGAGTGCAAGCATATCCAGATTTTAAAAAAAGAAAAGTTAGCAAGCATTGGAAAGGACAATCATAGCAAAGAAATCTAAATAGCATGAGTCTGTTGGTCATTTAAAGGGGAGAAAACAAATGGTTCAAAAGGATTATCTGAGCCATGGACAGCTTAAAACCAATTAATGGCTGCAGAAATGGAACTGATCTCTATTTCATATGTAAGTATCTATTACTGCTCTGCTTGAAAATTGAAGAGTAAATCTCAGTGTTTCTGTTGCTATGAGACACTGGGGAAAAGAGTGATTTGATCTTCTTGTTTTGCAATTCTTCCTTCCTTAATCATGTTGAACAGCACTTAACTTGTACTTGTCGTACTGGTGAGATGCATTTGTCTGTGAAACTGCTAAGAAAGAGATAAGGAGTATTATCTCTTAGAAAGATGTATCCAAGCAGGAAGAGTAAATTAGGCCTAAAAGCTGAAACTGTTAAAAACTACTGACTTCAGAGGAAGGCTTTTAAACCACTTTATTTTCACTTCTTTAGCTCTGTTTTGAGCTGTAGGAATCACCTGAAGCTTGCTCTCATTTTTGAAATATGTGTTTGAGTGATCAGTAAGACAGCTCTGGTTTTGCTCAGAACAGCTAAACTTTATCTGTGGTAAACAGACAAGCTCCTATTGTGCTCTGTGTGGCTAACATCCATCCAGACACCAGTGAGAGACATGTGGCTGCAGCGGTACAGCAGCAGGCTATGCCCTTAGCTCCATCTCTGTACTATACTGTGCCCACTCCTGTTATTCAGAGTGTGATCAAATGTAGTTCTCCACCACTTAGCATAGCAGTTGCACCCAAAAAAAAAAAAAAAAAAAAGGAGTGGGAGGAGGAAAAAGAAAGGCGAATAGAAGATAAGAGGACGTAATTTAGAAATTCCTTGCAGCTCTGTTCACTAAGGTCCACTTCTTTCTACAAAGAAATTTCAAGAGCTGTACACAGCCAAAGGCTTTTGTTAATCCCCAAGTAAATGCATAAGTGCTGTGTTAGCCCTCTGATCAGGATAAGTATTATCCTTAGCTTCAGTGTAACTTGTCAAGACTGTAGTGTGCTCTACTTGGAATGGTAGAAGTGAAATCTGTCTTTCACCTGACAGATAATTCATGTGCATTGGAAGTGCCAGCCCTTTTAGGGGAGCATTTAGAATGAGAGAAGTGAGATCAGTCTTAGTGCTTGAGGCAATAACTTGTCTTTCTCTGAATGATTCTACATCACTTATAGAAAAACTTGGTTAGTGGTTTGGGAGCCTTTTTGCTAATGAGCCAGAACATCTCTCAGGGCATGGAATGTTCTCATACAGTGCAAGAAGTGGATTCAACATTCTCCTCAGCTGAGTTTCCCATGGTGTAATTTCATTTGCCACTCACTTGTGATGCCACGGAGCCATCTGGTATCCACCTAATTAAATTGTTTTCAGTCTAAATTGTTACAATAAACCCCAAAGGTGCTTCAGAAAAGTGAATCCGAGCATGTCCAGGGAAGTTTGCAATAAAATTTTGTGGGAGAGCAAACTGAAATGTGGGATACCTCAAGAAAGAGTTTGAGGGAGTAAGACAGAATAAGATATAGTCATCCTGGAGAATCTCAGCTGCCTGCTTTTCAGATAACTTATGGGTAGAGGCCTTTGCAAACCTGGCTTAAGGGGCCTTAGCTTTTCGTTTGACTAATCCGCCTATAGCTGCCCTGCCTTTTTCGTCACCTTTTCAATGTGGCAAACTTATGCAGTCACTCTAAGAAAATTTGTTTCCTCATTGAAACATCTGGTCATCACACATGACCTTTGTTGTCAACAAGACACAACTGTGTATGTTGTGTTCTGCAATTGTTAATTAAAGGGAAAACTGCCACTTCAGAGAGCTGGCCTCCTAAGCAATGCATATAGATCTCTCATGAAGGTCACAGGCCCTCCGTGTGAAAGTCAGTGAAACCAAATGGACCAGGACTTTTTGCTCCCCAAACTTGGTGATGAAACTTCCACCAGACACATAACTTAACTAATGTGAGTCCTCCTCTTCATAGGGTCCTCAGTCTTTCCCTTCTAGCCCTTGTTGCCCTAACTGCAAAAAAAAAAAAAAAGTAATAAAACCTGGGCGTAGGTCTGTTATTTTACAAAGGTCAGTGATGATCTGACCTTGCAAGAACTCCCCAGTAGCCTGTGCATTGAAAAACTTGTGTGTGAAAAAGGTGAATTGCAATCTACATTCTGTTCAGAGCCCCTGAGGGACGGTCAAGGACCAAGAGCAGAATCACCAACTGAGAGACCATTTTTTCGTGTGTGTACTGTTGACAGGATCTGATAATGATGCTGCAGCCATGGTGCCTGTTTCCAGACAATAATTCAGCTTAATTTGTTCTTGTTGCTGTCTTTAGAAAAAAACTTGTAACTAATTTACACTAAGATGCATAATGGAAGTTCTTAGCCTAGCACAAAAATTTCCTTCCAGGTCACTTAGCCTCCTCATGAATTTCTTTCCTCAAAGTGCAGTGGATTGCTCAGTGGAAGGTGTCCTTGTTTATACCTGAGAATGGGAAGGAAGCACATTAGAAGCATGCATTTGTCCTCCTGTTCATGCAGTTGGGATTTCAAACACAGGCTTGGCAGCAGCAGGGTGTTTGGGAGGAGCTGGCTGGACCTTTTATTTGCTTGCCAGTTTCCCCGGTGTTTGCTGATCTAATAGGACTGGGATTACAGGGCACAAAGTGGCCTGGCACTTTGATAACCCTGTCCTGCAGGATGCAGGGATTTGTGGCAGCTGTAAACTGAGATATCACTGTTGAAAATTTGGTATTTTTCCTAAATTCCCATGTTAAGTCTCTTTTCTTTCTCCATTTCACCTGGCTGAAACATGTGCACAACTAATGAGACTCATGTTACAATTTGCAAATATTTATTGATCAGAAGTTATGCCTTGTCTTCTTGTTCCACTTAACCTGAGGAAAGAGTCTGGTGATGTAATTTTTTGATGTCTAAATATATGTATTCTAGTTCTCTGATGTCTCCCAAATCAAAATATCTAGGTTATTGAAGGAAACCACCAATAATTACTGGGATGTGCTGTACTTCACTGGTGTCTTTTCTTAGAAATTTCAAAATTCTGTACTGCATTTTAATGTACAATGCTTAATAATGTTTCAGAGGCAGAAATGAAAAACGTTAGTCCCCTTCAGCCATTGGGAATACTGGAGTGCCACAAGGATGACTTGTGGACCAACAGAGCCAGAAATAGCATCCAAGAATTCTGAAAGAAATACTGGAGATAGAACTTTCAGATTAATCTAATTGAAAGTGGCACAAGAGCATAAGATAGCTGCAAGCATCAGTCCTGTTGACTTCTAGCGCCTCTTAGGTCACTACTGCAAGCTTTTGCCAGAAAACTCAATCAATGCCAGATATAAGAAAGTGTGACTCTTGGCTGACAAAACCTAGTGTCAGCAAAATACCCAAGTACAGAGGCAGTAACTGGTACAATTTGCTTTGCTCCAGTAGGTGAAAAAGATTATGCCAGCAGAAGTTCAGCCTTGACGCTGTGCACTGCATCTGTGATGGGCTTATTTTTCTGGTGTATTGTAATGATGAAGCTACCCTGGTACAATTTAAACATGCCCTTAGGCTTGGGATTATTTCACTTTTGAAAATGTGACAAATCACTGAAAGACAATTAGATCTTTGATAGGAGGACATTGGACCTTTTTGTAACCTGTCCTCTCCTCTAGATCTTATGCTCTGTGCAGCATTTCTATACCATATAGCCTCTTGTTGGGCTACTTTCTATGAAACTTATCTTGCATCTGATGGTTATTATTAAGAAGAAATTTGTCCTGGTAGGAACTCAAGTTATCTGTGTAGCTGACAGTTCACATTTGTCTTGGCAGAGATTTTATTCCTCAGCACCTCAAGTGCACATCTGTAGGAGTACCTGTGAGGTGTGGGGAGAAGAGGGTGGGATGTGGGTGCTGTTAGAAAGGACACAGGATATTCATATAAATGAATAGTACAGCCTGTTCATATCCAAGAGTACTTTCCCCAACAGGGAGGAGAAAGTCAGAGTAGTTACTATCGTAGGCAGCTGAATAAAGGCATAACTCTGCTGATACCAAGTCCAAATGGTTTGAGAGGTGCAATGTGATGTCCATTTGCTGCACGTGAGGCAGTGAGGGTTATCAGTGCTGCAGGACAGGATATTCTTGCACAAACCCCACCATAATTTGTGCCAGACAACAAGCTTACTCTGCTGGAACTACTGTTTTCCATTATTCTGCTCAAGCCATGCCATGAGATGACAAGACCAGTGCCATGAGGCTGGCAGAGTTAACAGGTTGTGGAGTGTGTGTGGTCCTTGTGGGTAACCTGTATTGGTCTGTATGTGTTTCAAGCCAAATGTGCTGGAATTGTGTGCAACTGATTGTAAAAGCATTTCCAAAGAGGCCATGAAAAATTAGGTGAGTGAGGGGATTTCTTTTGCAGAAAGATGTCAGATACACTGTTTCTTACAGGACGATAAACAGGGAAGTGTGAGATACTGGCTCCCCTCAGCTGATCTAGGATGTACTTCGTTGCTTTTCTAGGGCAGTGGGTCAAGCCTTTATTGTGTGAACTTGACTGTAGCTTCTTTAGAGCCAGGCCAGGACCTATACAAAGTGTTAATTGGCAGTGTCTTTGGATGTTTATACAATACAAATACTTCACGATCATGACAAACAAGTACCGAGTTGGTGCCCTTCCCAGCATCCACGTTTAATATTCCTCGGGTCTACAGCAATATTCCTCTGGATGTGCTTTGACATAAGGTGCCCTACTTACTGTTGTGTATGCTCTTTGGAGCAGAATTCATGACTTGCGGTTACAGTAGTGGTAGGGGTAGTTATCCACAGATCACTCAAAATCAGAGAGCGTACTGGAAACTGCAAAGGTCTGTCCTTTTCAGAGTTTTTATCAATGATTTTCAGGGGGGAAGGAGGAATAGCCAATAGGCTTATTAAACAACAAATGATGTGGGAGAAAGTATGTAATTAGAATTCAAAGTGATTTGGACAAATTGGAGAAAGAATCTTAAAAAAAAAAAAAAAAAGGGGTGAAATTGAGTATGGACAGTGCACTAGACAGTAATTAGGTGAATACATGTAGGTTGAAGACCAGCCGGTCAGGCACAAGTCCTTCAGGAAAGGATCCAGGGGTGCAATGAATCACTGGATGAATATAACTTAGTAATGCCATGCTGCTGTATGAGATGAGCCACACAGAGGGTTATATGCACGAGAGCATGCTGTGCAACTGTTGCTTTGCTGCTCTGCATTAGAAAGTCATTCATTGAAGTGATGCATCCTGATTTGGTCACTGTATTCAGGATAGATATGACTAATTGGAAGACCCACAGGAATGATCACAGGGGTAGGAAACATGACTATAGAGTAAAATAGGGTT
>VWZZ01003557.1:1760-33618 GCA_013399095.1 Psophia crepitans | reverse complement strand
GAAGGAAAAGGAAAAGAAAAGAAAAGAAAAGAAAAGAAAAGAAAAGAAAAGAAAAGAAAAGAAAAGAAAAGAAAAGAAAAGAAAAGAAAAGAAAAGAAAAGAAAAGAAAAGAAAAGAAAAGAAAAGAAAAGAAAAGAAAAGAAAAGAAAAGAAAAGAAAAGAAAAGAGAAAAGAAAAGAGAAAAAAGAGAGTATCCAAATTTCTGTTTCTTGAGTTAGTAAATGCTATTTCTGGGTTAGTCATGGAGAGTGAAAGACTTTAGCACTAAGAAACATCAGTGTTGTTTTTTACCTCAAGGAGTAATGATCAGGAAGGACATTTCACTGTAGATCTCCTCATAGGCTTCTGCCTACACAGCAGACACTAGAGACAGAGGAAGAGCTCTGGAGATGAAGGAAAAAGGAAGGTGGAAAGGGAATGCTATGCACAATGCTCAGCAATTGCTACTGGGCTCATACAAACCAGGTAGGAAGGGGACCACACTGTTTAGCACATGCTCTGATAGCGTATCTATGACCTAAAAGACAATGTACTTGTGGCTACGATAGGAGAGCCCATTTACTTATGTGTAAGATTAGGGTAAGCTTCACCTCAAAATACGTACAAATAACAACCTCTATCTGCCAGATTTTATTTCCTATTTCTGCAAGTCCAAAGCTACAGTCTCCTTTTTTTGAACAAAGTACCACACACATGGAGTTTATTTCATTCAAGATATTCTTATCTGTGACTTCTCAAGTTTTACATGACAGGAGAAAAATAACTTGGGAAAGTTCAGGAAATCCAGTTGTCTCACATGTGGTGCTGCTTCGTACCAGCACCTGCAGACAGCCCTGAAAGAGCCATGCAGGCTCACAAGCATCCGTGTTGGCCCCTACATAATTCAATACTTCTTCTATTCAGTCAGGTTTTGCTTCTATAAAATCTTCCAAACCTTAATATAGCAACAATGCTTTTCAAAGCAAACCAAACTTATATCTGGTAGTTGAAGTATGAGGCACAGAAGGAAGAAGCAGCTCTTGCTTCCTTTGGGTACATGTACCAAGTCTTGCAGGCAGATGTCCTGCTCTGCTTTGTCCACATCCAAAGTCAACCCGAATCCATGTAACTACTGTTTACTTGACAGTGAATCCAAGCTAAGCCTGTGAGGTACTTTAACTGAGACTTAACACCATGTGATTGCAAATACACCATGCATGAGAACTATGGGGATGCATCTGCCTGCACAAGACAATGTAGACACATCTCTGTTGAAAAATTTGAAGAAAAAGAATGAAACCGAACTTCATCCCTGTTCGTGTAAAAATCACTGTCTCTCATGAGGTAAATAAGTGCCAGTGCAAAGCTTTACTTCAAAAAGGAAGAAATTGGATAAAAAAGAAAAAATCGTTTTGAAGGAAGGACTGTGATCAAAGGGGAAAAAGAAAAATAAAATGAAGCTATGATATGACACTGGAGAAATATGTGGCATATTGAGGGCATGGGAAGAAGGAGGAGCGTTGAATGGTCATTGTTTTCAGGAGGGGAAGCGAGGAACAAACTGCAGAGGAACAGCGCTACTAGGGAAACGCCAAGAGTTTTCAGAGGGAGGCATAAGGAAGAGATCAGCCTTTGCTGGTCTATTGCTTTTGTCAGATCGATAATTACTGTATTTATTAAATTGTTTTTGTTGGTCAAGGAAGAAAGGTAAGGGTAACATTTGCCATCCCCAGCACAAATTTTACGCTCATCGCTGTCAGCGGCAAATGTGAGGTGTGGGACTGAGGTGTGAGAATGAGAAGGACTGAGAAGGAAGCAGGAACAGTTTCCTCCATCACTCCCTAGGAGGGGTGGCTGTATTCCCTTGTTGTCCCTGTCAGCATTCAGGAGCTTGCCTGAACATGACAGGCTGTAGCAAGATGCAGCCAGTCAAAGAGAAAAGAGTCATCCCCTAATGACACAAACACTCCTACATCAGCAGTTCCTAGCAACAATAGGAAGAGGGACTTGGGATTTTCGTGAGTCAAGGTGTTGTTTGTTCATTTATTTATTCATTTATTTATTTATTTATTTAAAATAATAACTTCTCCTGTGGCCTAACCAGAGGCTGCAAGTTGTTACTTCAGATATAGATTTTTAATCCATCATTTGTGCTTGACTATACTTGCTCTTTGTCCAAAGAATGGATCTAAGGACAAGTACAAACAATCAAGAACCCCCTGCTGTCTACACAGAAATTATAGAGGTGGACAGAGACTGTGGGCCTTTCTCTATAGCAAACTCTTCAAATCCCTTTGCTGTAATAGCATACACAAGAGAACACATTTACTAAAAGGGGAAAAAAAAAGAAAGAAAGAAAAAAGCGCATTTTGATTATTCATTCATGTTCATGAACAAAAAACTGCACAGTTAACAATGATGGGATTTTTTTCCCCCTCCATATGACTCTCTAGTTAAGCAGAGCTGTCCATTTAGGTATGCATGTATGATGAAGTACAATAAGGAACAGCAAAGACTTTCATTTAGGAAAATATTGTACAAGAACCCATCAGGCTGCTTAGGATTTAGAGACTGTGGAAGACCAACACTACTACAGAGACTTGCTTTCATCAGCTGAGACTTGCCTTTAGATATATGTGGGATAAGAAAAATGTCCTTCCACGAGAACCTTTTAATAATAATCACATTTAGAAACCACTGAACTTTCCTTTACGCTTTGAAATTAACACATCTGTGTCCCATTGTAGATGATCTTGCAACTGAAATAGGTAGAAATGAAACAAAGACATACATGTATTAACTACATTTTCCCCATGGTAAAATGGTTCATGTTAGAGATGTGATAGATTTGAATGCAGAAATAGTAGGTTTTATGAGTATGTTTGCTGTTAAGGTTTACCAATGCTATTGGTCACTGAAATATGAAATATTTTGTGTTCATCTGGGACAAAACAACACAGAAAAAGTGAGTGAAACCATTTTCCAGTAGTGTTTACTACAATAAAACTTAGCAAAATCTGTATTTTTGTACAGCCCTGAACTATGGACATGAATAAGTTTGCTGTTCAAAAAGAAGTTACTTTTTCACAGTTGAATTTAAATTATGCTTAGAAGACATTTATTAGCTTTCAGAAAAAGAGGACAAAGTTCTTTTCCCAAGGGATTTACATAATGGACATAGGATGAGTATGTTTATAAATACAATTTCGTAGTGCAATGCAGACAGTGCAGCAAAGGGTCAGCCTGTGCCAGCCAAGGAGGTCCCCCTCCCCCTTGCCCCATCTGAAAGAGCCTTCACCTCTTCTGACCTCTTCTGTTTCTGTTTTGCACATAATCTTAATGATGTTTACGTAAGCTTGGGGGCGAAATAGAAATGAAAACATCTGTTTTATAAGTGGGAGTGCACCTTTCTGAGATGTTAGAGTAGTTTACCCTGCATCCCCAGAACAGACAGCTAAATTTCTCAGGTGACTGTATCCACTGCTCCCACCAAAAAGTTTGACTTGGAGCCTAGATGCTGTTACACAGAATAAGCATTTCTCTGTATAGATCTAGCAGGTATGACCGCTGGTGACACAATGACAATAAAGTTTAGAGAAGAAAGTTAAGAAAGTACAATTCACATATTATAAGCAGTTAAACCTTGCTTTTCGGAAGGTTAAACTGCTCTTCATTTTAGGCAGAGCTGTGGTTTTTCATCGTATCAGTTAACAAAATCATGATGCTGTAACAGTTGGAGTATCTGAATAGTTTGAAGCTCTGAATTTAGGCTTTCTTCATGCCAGCTGTTGTTGTGAGATGATGTGGAACATTGTCCTGGGTTTGGCTATGACAGAGATAGCTTTCACCTGAAGCTGGGGTGGGCCACAGCCAGGACAGGTGACCCAAACTGGCCAAAGGAGCTATTCCATAGCATGTGACGTCATGCTCAGCATAAAAGGGGGCTGCTCGGCGAGGGACATGTGGCTCCAGGACACGTGGCTCAGGGACAGTCCAGCTTCGGGATGGGTCGGAGCATGCAGTCTGAGCTGTATAGTCATTGGGTGAGAAACTTAATTGTGGATCACCAGTTCTGTATATTCCATTAAATACAGATTTTGTTGTTTTTTCCCTCTCCCTTTGCTGTCCCAGCAAACTGTCCTTATCCCAACCCAGCAGGGTTTGCCTTTGTTTCCCATTCTCCTCCCCGTCCCGCTGGGGGGAGGTGGTGTGCAAGCAGCTGCGTGGTGCTCAGTTGCCAACTGGGGCTGAACCACGACAAATGTTCATGGAAGTATTCTGCAAGTTAGCTGAGTGACCAAACAAAAGCTTTCTAACTGAAACAGCAGAACAAAACAAATGAGCCAAACCCAAACATCACGTACTTAAGTAGGTTCAAAAGAGGTTTTCTTACTTGAGAAGTTACAGTACGAGGGTTGCCACTGTCAGTAAGATATACTGGTAATGCTTGGGTAGGAAATGCACAAAGCTGTAATGAAACTTCAGCACTGGTTATTTGTCAATATCTTGAACAAAAACCTTTATAGTGGCTTGTCCATTGCAGCTGTGTCATTACAAATTGCATCATGGGAATGTACTCTGATAGTTACTAACCAGACAGCAAAAACACAACTGTTTTACTTTCTATTGGTGGGTTAAAAGGATTCTGTTAGTTATGGAGCTTTTTAAGGAATACAGCTGCCAAAAAACTCAATTGGTTTTATTCCCAGACCCTGCAGTATTGCAATGAATTTGTCTTCTAGTTTCTGTTCAAGATGATGTTTGCAGGATTACACAATGAACATCATACCATATTTGGGGCATTGCCTGTGAGGTAGTGCTTTTGGATATAAAAGACAGAATGAAATGAAGTGAAACAGAGCTTTTGCAGTAAAACTGACAGCAATTACATTATTGCTCTCAGTAGCAATTTTACTGTCAAACCATCTCCTTCATATGCCAAGACAGTGAGAAATTACTGCTAACAGGTACACAGCTACTAGAGGGTCTACACATGGAGATGTAGGTCCGTGTACGGAGATCACAATGAGAGGGAAAAATCAGACATACGGATACAGAAAGAGGAAGAGAAAAAAATCCGTACAGACAGATTTAAGACAGAGATTGCTATGGAACGGTGAGTAGTGCAGTGAAAAACCTTTTCAAATTATTGTGGCTTTATTGGTGTTTTGCAGGCAAGGGAAAGCTATCTGACTGAAACCACCAATGGTGGCTGCTGTGTTTTGAGCAACTACAAAGGAGGGAATGTCAGGAAAGAAGTGCATTATTAAAGACATATGGTTGCAGACTCATCACCAGGAAATGCTGATCTTGAAAACATGTTATTATAATGCAGACTTCCACTTCTGGAACTAGAAGCCGTGGTCCTCCAGTTGTCAGTAGTAATGAGATGTGGTCTTCAAATAACCCAGTCGTGATAGTGGAACATGGAAAGGAGTGTTATTCATGAGAAGTATTTTAGACATCAAGGCAGAAAGAAAAGCCTTGAAGTTGAGCAGAATGAATAATTTGGTGGCAGTCATGCTCTTAGGGTGAAGAGAACAGTGTGGCCTTACATTGTTATAACGATCAGCTTTTCCAGAGACCAGTTTGAAATTTTAGGGATCAGGTTATACCATTCTGACCCAAAGGTATTGCTCAAGCTACATCCTTCCACTGCTTGAAGTGAGGAACGTAAGGTAAGGAAGTAGATGAGAGAAAACCTTATCTGCAAGCACACCCAAGTGCATTGGAACTAGATCTGCATTTGGGTCTGGGGGCAAAGTTTATGATGAATTCACTTCCTGCCAGATACTAGGCATTTTCTTGAGGAAAATGTATATGTGATGGAGAAATGGTTTTTGCTATCAGCACATTATAATTAGGATCCTAAAAATATTTTACAGGTTTTGATGGTCTGTCTGATGTGTTTGTAACTTTGCTGTATCAGATTTCCACTTACTGTTATGGATTTAAAATGTCCCTTCAACAGCAGAGCATGTCAAAAAGGAAAACAAATTTTAAAAAAAACCACCACCAACAACAAAAACCGTTCCAAAACCCAAAAACTAAGAGGCTTCTTGGATTTATGTAACTTCTTTCCATCTTCACGAAATACAACTAATTAATATTAAAGGTAATTATAATAGGCACAGGACAAGCATTTAGGTGGTGTAGAAATGAAGATTATATGTGCAAGTTTGTTCTTTTTGTATTGCTCTCTTACAGTATATCATACAGTTCTTCAATTTGTGTGATCACTAGATTTCAGTTTACTGCATTAGTTTAGAATTCTTGAGACTTTATGACTTCCTCTAAGCATGGTTGTATCACCCCTTTTGATCTTGATCCAAATGAAATTGAAACCAATGAAATAATGTGGTTGGGTATTATTAAAAATGCCTTCCGTATAAGAAAGTCTTCAACAAAGAATAATAAGTGTCTGAGTTTTTTTAAAAAAAGGACATACAAAAATATGCCCATTGGATTGTTACACTGTGACTATTAACCTAATTGCCAGTTGTGCAATCACTCACTGATGGAAAAGACGTTCAGCAAACTAGTCACAGTTTAAGCCTCTCCCAAATAACGGGTATTCCCGTTCAATACATATAACTGTTTGTCTTCTTCAGATACTCATTTTCTTACTGACTCTCTCACTGGTCACTACCTGTGTTTCTTAGATTCCAAAAAATCAAAACCTGAAGTGCTTTTTTGGAAACTCAATAATGTTTTCTAAGTTTCAAAGAGATCAATAAAGTCACTTCCTAAATTTACCCCACAGCTGTTATGTGTCCACTACCTGGACTTTACAGGTAGTATTTATTTCACATTGATTTTTATTTTCCTCTTAATCTAAAACACTGAAACATAAGAAAGTTCAAGGAGAAAATGGACTTCAGATCCAGCAGAGCACAGTTTTGGGAAAAGCAGATTCTTGTTTCCTTACAGTCCCCAAAATATACGTCACATTGCCATTATTTAAGTCAAAGTTGACCACATATTGCTACTTTTTGCCTCCTCCAGAAACCTTCACCAAAGATGATATATAAGCTCATTGTTATAGTAATATATGTAATTAAAAATAGGAGAAAGTAATAAAGAGAGAATAAGCTAAAAAACCTAAACCCAAATCTTAAACCTTGTGCATGCATATGTAGTTACCTGGACAACAGAACTTATGTTATTTAAGTCATACTCCCAACAATGGAATTTTCTGAATCAGATCCCTAGGACATATCAATATCTCACCACCACAACAGAGACCAAAATGAAAATAACATCTTTTATGTAAAGTGCCTCAAATATGTTTTACCTGAGCCTTTCTTCTTACTCTGTTAAGGTGCTGAAAATTTTATGTTGCAACATAGGATTTTAATTCTATCTTATATGAGGTTACAGTAATTTGGTAGATCTTCTTTTTGCAGTCTGAAATATTGAGAGAAAACTCCTAGCATTATTATGCTAATTATCATCCTGAATCTAAGAGTCATTATTTTCTCAAGTTCCAGAAAAGAACAGCAGAACAGAGAAGACTTGTTAGGAATTTAGTTAAGAAATGGCTTTTTCAAATGAGATAGTGAAAAAAAGCATTCCAGAGGAGTGGAAAGTGCATTATGTCCAGTTTGATGTGCAATAATAAAGGAAGTAATTTGCTTTTGCTTTTTATAACATTCACTGATTTCAGGTGACAAAATCTAATTTGTGAGGTGTAGAAAACCTGACTAACTTTTGTGCCATGGTTCAAAGAGTTGATGAGTCTCGGTTTCATGCTGAGATGAGATTCAAGTGGGCATCAGTCTTTTCTCCCTGCATGTTACTCTCTGGTGGAAGGGAGACTGTGTTGCCAGGCAAGAAAAGAGGTGAGAGGTTCATCTTAGGACGTCACAAAGTCCACCCTTCTTGGACGGCTTTTAATGTCCCATAACTGCATAACTGCCACAGTATTAGACTGTCATGATGACAAGTCAGTCTACTAAGGGATCTTCAAAATAATGAGATTCTCTAATCTTACATAAGACATTTAATTTTTTTTTTTAAGGGATATTTGGATAGATAGGTAAATTGAAGCAACATAAGATAAGTTAATGTCAACTGTGCCTTTTGTCCATGCTCCAGCTCACTCAGAGAAAAGAGGATCAAGATAGCCCCTCCATATCCCACCAGTCTTTGCTTTTACCAACACAGATCCAAAAAAAAATCTTCCTATTTGAGTCAAATGACAAAGGCAGGAAAGTTAGAGGCACTATGCCTCAGGTCAGATTGCCTTCAGAGCAATTTGTATGCAGTAAACTCAACCTACAGAAAGACTGTAGCTAGCAAATTACATTCGTCTGGTCTAGCAGGAAGGAAAGGAAATCATTACTGTTAGTATCCTGAAGGGATCTCCAGTGTACTGGAGATGCTTCATCCAATGGTGACACAAAAATGCTAACTGCTCCCCATCAGCAACAGTTCTTTGCCATTTTTAATACTAACCAATTATCAAAAAAAATTCTGGCAGCATTTAGCCTTCTGACAAGCCTGTGTTCGAGATTGTAGATGTACCAGAAAGTGGCACCAAAGTTCAAAAGAAATAGTTAATTGGAAACACTTCCTCTTTAATGAGTCTTTCCTATAAAAAAACCTCTTAGAGTTAGGCAGCCAAATGATGAATCACCAGAAACCTGTATAATAAGGGTGCTTTATTCCCTTGAATGATTTTATTATTTTTTTCTTTACCTAAACCTTTAAAATGTCATGAGTTACTAGAGCAATCAGCACAGTAATTTTTTTACTATAGTTTACATCTATATCACTTAATTAAATTAAACACTATAACAGTTACTTTTTCAGAAAGCTGCTTTGGCAGCCAATCTTAGAAAACAAGGAAGGGAAAAAAAAAAAAGAAAGAAATTCTAGATAACTATAAATTTAAGCAGATGTGAACTGCTCAAGTTTTATTCATTAACATAATAAAGTCAGCATTAAATGTCAACCACAAATGTTTTTTACCTAATAAAGACAGATTATCCCAGAATAATTAAACAAATTATGTTTAATATAGCTTACATTCTTACAGTTAAGGTCAAATTAACAAATCAGTGGGCTTCTAGAGAAAATGGCAGGTTCATTTATTGCTTAAATAATGTTTTGTCGTACATAGTGATATCTGCCTGAGTAGTATCTTAAATTATTTGTGATCTTGTTGTTTGTAATTGCTATGTGTTAGTAAAATGTAAGATTTGCAAGTCTTTTGTGTGATACTGGATCTGAACAGAAGAGAAACCTGACAGGCCAGACCATGCCGTGCTGATGAGCAAAATAGTAGTGAATAATGGTGACTTTTAAAAGTCTAGTCTACCTGTCAACAAAATGGGTACATGCGTTCTCTCCTCAAATTCCTCTAACAGCTGTAGAAAGATTCATGACAATACAAAATGGATATGAATAAATATTACAAACCACCTGGATATTAAATGCAAACTGCTTTCTATTCCAGTGCAATAAGTTGCTTTGCTGTGATAAAGCTCAACTATTTGCACACCAACTTCATATCCATTTGACAAATCTCAGAAAAAAAACAACATTAATCTTAATGAGTATGCATTTCCTTTTGATAAAGGTCAATTGAGAATGTGAGGCTGTGTCACCAAATGTTAGATCTGGAGTAGCAAACTATTATGTTGAAGTATTCCAGTTTACTGCTTCAGGTGGGCAGCCAAGACAAGAAGCCATACCGTTCCTGTGTCTTGTAGGAGGACACAAAAGGCCAAACTATGGCATTCTGTGTTTTTTTTTTTAAACAAGGTGGGGAAGCAGAAGCTATGAATTGTACTCAGAAAATAATCATTCACAGTGTTGGTTCAAATGGAAAGGTCAAATCATGTTAATAAATATACACAATGTTGTAATGCTGTAATATTAACAACACATCTTGGAGTCAAATCCATCACTGTCCAAGTTTACTACTCATATACAGTAATGCAGTCGTTCTTGCAACAGTATTTGAAGCTGCAGCAGTAGTCTGCATGTGCAAAGGATGCTGCACGTGCCATGTTGTACACAGGTGCCTATATTTGGAGAGGAATGTCTTTTCACAAGGTTTTGATGTCCCCACCTGGAGAAGAGAGTTTTGCAGCTTACCTTCACTCTTGATTCCCGCCTTTAAGTCAGAAGAGGGTCTGTGTACGTCACACAACATTTCCTAGGGTAGCAGTTTCTTTAAATGATCTCATCTTGGACATCCATAGCCCAGTGTGCTCAAAACAAATTACTAGTTTTCAAAATCTATTTTGAAAGCACAATTCCACTCACTTTCACAATGAGACAATCCAGTTTTGCACGGATAATGCAGTGCATAGGTTTTCTTATGTGATGTAGATGCCTAATTTTTGTTACTTGCATTCCCATTCTTGGGTCAGTATCACTTATTTACTAAGTTTCATGCTGCTGAGAAGAGTAATTTCTCATAATTATGTATTTTCCTCTTGATCTCCTGAAGAGAGTTGAAACATGCACACACTGGTGTGTATATACGCCCAGGAATTAGAAAGGGAAAGGCACAATATTTTGCAATCACTGTGTAACAATAAGTAGTATATTGTTGTTTTGCTTAAAGCATTATTCTTACATCTGTACTAATTATATCACAATCCCTTTTAAAAACAACCCTTTTTGAAAACAGAAATACGCTGTCTTTCTGATATACATTGATTCCAAACCTATCAAGATTGCACTGCATCTTTTCAGCATGGAAAAGAATTATTACAGATAAAAATTGCTTCAGGTATTCATGGCTAGAATAAATTTTTTTCTGTGATTGCTCTATTGTAATATCATTTTTATTTGAAAGAAAAATATTTGTTTTGAGGGAGTAAGTTTCTTTCTTTGCTACCTTCATACAACCCTGATTTTGTCTGGATCTACTTTCTTTCAAACCTGCATACAGGATACTATTCGATATAGAAATTTTGGTGACATACACTCCAGTCTATTTATCCAGCTTCCAGAAGGTAATTAAATTGGTACTGGCTTCCCTTCAGATTTTCCAGAGACCTAGAGTAATTTGGAAACCATCCCCATGTTCATAATATGGTCTTGTTTTTTAAGTCTCCTGTACATCTCCCCACATCAGTTTATCAGAGTTTATTGAAAAATATTATCTCCAAATAAGTAAACAAGAAAAAGTCTTTTCTTGATGGTGTACGCTATACATTGTAATATGTCAATATTGCCTTTTCATCTAAACTCATCTCAGTGTCAGCGCTGCTCGGTGCAATTAACAGAGGAGTGAAACAGGTCTTGTAGAAATACAACACAAGGCTGTTCCTGGACCAAAGTCTCAAGAGACTTTACAAGAAAATTCCTTGTTGCTTAGAATAAGGATTAAGTTAAAAATTCCTGTACTTCGAGTTCATTACAATTATGGAAAAATATGCTATTGAAATATTTTTTCATAAAATGTTTTGTTTGGAAAACAGAGAACTGAAGTATCTTGACATCCATGTTTTCAAATAGAAATTATTTAAATTTTAAATGTACATATAAATGTTATAAATTGTAAATTAAACTTTAAGTCATTTTTTCCCTTTTCTTTTTGTTTAACTGAAAATATAAGGGAGAATGAATCATTTTACAAACTTGAGATTCTTCTTTCCCTTTTTATAATGAACATGATATAAGTTATTCCTACATATCCACTTGCCTTCTAACTGGAGCAGAGACAAAGCAAAATGGGAATTGTATTTTCTCCATGTCATTGTTATTTATTTCTCATATACAAAGTAACACCAGAAATCCCTTGTGAATTACCAGTTACTGTCCCTAGCAAAGAAGACTCCAAAACATATAATTGCTAAAACTTGAGCATTGCTGAAGAATATAGATCATATAGGGAAAAACAGAAGAAAAAATATATTTGTCAAGCTAATCACTGTTACTTTCATCATTCTTGTGTCTGTTTCTCATCTATTAAAATTACTGAGAACATTGTGACCAAAATTCTATAAAGGTCTACGAAAATGGCAGTTTGTTGTGTGAAACCACCAGAAAATGGCCTAGAAAATTCCATAAATCTTTGATTTTTATCCAAGAGGCCACTAATGAGGGAGGGAGGGGCATCTCCTGAGTTTAATTTCGAACTGTTTCCAACGTTACTTTGGTCTTGCTGAGATTAGAATCATAGAATCATAAAATCATAGAATATCCCTGGTTGGAAGGGAGCCATAAGGATCATTGAGTCCAACTCCTGGCTCCACACGGGACCAGCCCAATCAGAGCAGATGACTGAGAGCATCGTCCAGACACTTCTTGAACTCAGTCAATCTTGGTGCTGTGACCACTTCCCTGGGGAGCCTGTTCCAGTACCCAACCTCTCTGTTTCAGGCTCTCCATACTGGGAGCAGAGGTAAGCTAATCTGATGGATCTTGAAGCAAATAGTTTCTCAAAGAAGCACAGTGAACGTCAAAAATTGTGTCTGTATAGGTGGTTTTTTGCATAATATGCCAGAAAAGGACTGGGAGCTGGATGAAACAGTAGTAAGGGGGGAATTAAGATTTGTGACACCTCTATCCTTTTTTGGGGTTATTGCCTCAGGGGGTGTAAGTTTCATTACATATTTTGATTTTGCAGAAGGTCTTGGAATTGTTACAGCCGTTTCTAGAGGTGGGGTTATGGTGACTCCAAAATAATAGCTGATTTATTGACAAAGATAAAAATCAGGTTTTACTATCATACCTGAGAGCCATAGGAATTTTTCTCAGCAGTATATGCTGCCCAAACAAGCTTCTATACAAAAAAAAAAAAAAGGTTCATGTGTCAACACATATGGAAGTTTGTAGCTACCATCTCTATCAAATACTAATCATCGATGTGTGTCATACTGAAAACCAGAAAAAAAAAGTTTCTACTTCTTTTTTCATTTAGCTGTAATTTGCAAGCTGTAGGTACAGGACAGGTCTACATCCCCTTGCTAAATTGTCAGCAAGGCAAAGAAATGCCAAATCCTACAACTGGATAGGAACAAACACACACACCAATATATGATGGGGCTGCCCAGCTGGAAGGCAACTTCGTAGAAAAAGACCTGGTGGTCCCTGGTGGACACCAAGTTGAATATAAGCCGGCAATGTGTGCCTGCTGCAAAGACAGCTAATGGTACCCTGGGTTGCATCAGGAGGGGTGTTGCCATCAAGCTGAGGGAGGTCACCTTTCTTCTCTGCTCAGCCCTGGAGTGCTGAGTCCAATTCTGAGCTTCTCAGCACAAGAGAGACATGAATATACTGGTCCAGTGAAACATCATGAAGATGATGAAGGGACTGGAGAATTTCATATAAAGAACCTGAGAGAGATGGGACTGTTCAGCCTGGAGAACAGAAGGCTCAAGGACATCTTTTCCACTTGTACAAATACCTGATGGGAAAATATAAAGAAGATGGAAGTAGACTCTGTTTTCAGTGACAAGACAGAAGGCCAGGTGCACAAACTGAAATATGGGAAATTCTTTTTAAACATAAGAAAAACAGAGTCCCCCTTTTTTTTTTTTTTTTTAACTTTGCAGTCAAACTTACAGGCAGATAGCCCCAAGAGGTTTGAGAGTCTATGGTTTTCAAAACCTGGCTGGACACGGCCCTGAGCTCCTGCTCCAGGTGATAACATTTTTGAAAAGCACATGGATTTACTTGGAGAGAGTGCAAACTTCAGACTGGTCTGTCATGCACCCAGTAGCCTAAGAACTCAAGTGGTGACTGAAAACCCAATCCTGTAAAAAAAAAAAAAAAAAAGCAAAAACACTTAAGGGAAAAAAATTACAAAGATCTAGAGAAAAAAAATACACAAGAACAGTGTGCAAGTCAATACACAACATTTTTCTTAAACAATGTATGTTGTAACATATATAGTGACAACAGGTGATTTTTCCAGAACACATAGATATATTATCTTTAAATAAGGGAAGTAATATTGTGTTACAGCCTTCTTTGTGCCTGTAAGACCTCTGGGTGGCAGAGCCATACAACTTCTGGGAGCTTCCTCCACTTTGACAAAAGTCAAGCTCCAAAATTCAGGGGAAACATGATGTCCTTCCTACTAGTCTGACTTTGCACCCCCAGAAACTTAATTTGGTATAAATTTGCCACGTGATCTCTGTAGCATCTAGATAGCATAACTAGTCCCTCTGTTCCCTAGGTATAAAAAGACACCTCTAAACTTTTAGCCTATATACAAAAAAGATGCATTTCTTTTCTACAACCCAAAAAATGTACTTCTTTTCCTGAAAAAAAAACCCAACAGTTTATTCTTTGAAAGGGCAGTAGGAAGATGTTTTCTGTGCTAGATTGCAACAGACTAACACATAGTGACAGAAAATACGTAAAATCCATTGATGTGAAATACACGCTGAAGATATTTTTGTCAGTCATAAAAACACAGGGAAGTTGGAGAAAGTTGCATTGTACTAAAAAGAATTTCCTTTTTATGAATTCCAAAACAAGACATCGGTCCTCATAAAAGTGGCTACAGCATCATTTATCTCACTATGCCTCAGCTAAAAGGAGATGTAATTTGCCACATGCCTCAAAGGCTTATGATGTAGACAAAGAGGGTTTGTTGTTGGCTTTTAGGGGTAATTTTTCTGGTTTGGATTTGTTCTGCTTTCTCCCCAGAGGAAATTATGGCACAGAACAGCTAATGGAAATTTTCCAGTATAGATTTAGAAAATAGTAGTATCTCATAGACAACAGGTGAAAGCTTGCGTATCTTGGTCAGTTTCTCACAGAACACAGAGTGACATCTACTCCTACAAACTAAAGGTGAAGATTTTGTAACCCAGCTGCTATAAGTCAGTTCCTAATCCATATTTCAACACGTACCATAAAAGCCCAGACTTCTAGAAGTGTCAGTCAATCACGAGCTCCTGCTGTTTTCTGTATGGCCAACACATTTGAAAACAAGACTTTTCATCTAAGCATTTTGCAAGCTGTATTTCGGACACAGTTGACCATAGTATGTCAAATACATATTTATATAACTAAATTCCTTTAGATTTTTAAAATGGCTTAAAATTAAATATATTTTTTCTTATAGAGACAAACAAAGGTCAAAAAATATGATGTTCTAGATGTAATAAAATTATTGTCCAGTCTTAAGTTAATATCCACTGATAAAATAGAGGATTAACCTATAAAACAAGACCTCTCAAACAGACAAAAATCTGTCATTGTTCTAGAATCAGTGTGTAATTTATTGATCCATAAAGCTGTATGAAATCCTTTCAGTGAAGAAAGTGAACAGAAAATAATGTTTTGGTATTTTTGTGGAAGAAAAAAGAAAAACACCCAAACAACAAACATTTGGTTTCTTTGATTTTTTCTCCACTTTCCTAGGGGAAACAAATATATAGGACATTGTTCTATTTGAGTTTTTGCTTGTTTTTTCTTCCAAAAGTGAGGCCAGATTTCTGCTTAGAAATATTCTCCTTTGCAGCAATTCTAAGGGAAAAAGGTAGAAGTTTTACTGATTGAAAACATAGTTTGTTATAGAAGATAAGGAAGGCAAGATTTTCATATATTTTCTTGTTACCCATGGCTTGTCTTTCCTGGGAAGCTCATCATGTTAAAGAAATACTTTCACAACAATGGTTTCTCATATTAACACAGACAAATTTTAACCGAAGAAAAGTGTTTGCAAGTCCATACTCTCTTTCTTGTTAACTGGCCTGTTCTTCAGTTCTGTAGTTTTCTTGAAGGTAGGCAAAATTTACAAGACAATGAACAGGATCCCAGTTTATCTGCATAACTCTTTTTTGTAGTAGGGAAGAACGTGTCAAGATCATGTCTCTGGTGGCTCTCCCAAAAATCAGAGGATCAGCTTAAATATTTTTAGATAAGAAATTGACAACTACACTGAAATCTTGCATATTGCAAACCACAGAACCTCACATTAATTTGTGCAGAAAGTGTAGGGACTTCTTTCTTAATTATGACATATATTTTCGAGGAAATAAAAATCCAGCTGAGGTGAAATCTACCAATTTCTATATATTAGCTCTCTAAAATGTATATATTTTCACGTTGGAGGGCCATTACCATTCTTTGCCCACAAAAATCAAAGTTCTATAATAACTAAAAAATTAGGTGCTAGTAGAAGGTGTATTTTGGATTGTGTCTTTATGTCACAATGATAATGGGAAAAAAAATCTGAAAGCAGTAACGAATAAGCAGATTTTGCATAATATTAGTTCCCACTCAGCAAAGTCTATCAGGATGGCAAAATAATTCTTGTTTCTTTCTACCACTGTCTTGACAGCAGTGAGGCCTTTGTATTATACAACTTGTGTTGCAAGTTGAGGTATTCAAGTATTTTAGTGTGGGATGAGTTGGGTATTTTTAAGCAGAATAGAAAATTGAGTCTAGAATCTCCCAAGAAACTGGAGAAAACAGAGGGCTCATTAGACTCTTTGTAACAGTCCAGTTTGGATGGTAGTTTGCAGGTAACCAACTCCTGGTGAAGCAGGAGGAGAAAGAAATGTACCCAGCCAAAGCTAGAGGAGTCAAGGGAAAGACATATGTAGGGCAGAACGGGAATGTGTAACACCCCACAGCAGTAGGTAAGAAGTAATTGCTGGATCTGTTGTAAGTTTTATTTTAATGATGAGAGCAGCAACAAAGCTGAAGCTGATTTTCGTACTTTCTTGCGCCTTGTCCAGCCATCTACATATGCAAAGTGCAATTTGTGACTTTTTAAAATGGGTGCTATTTAGCAGAAATGCATAATCACACAAGGCACCAAGGCTCTAGTTAGGGTTGTGTGTTTTGACTTTCAATGGATTCTCCTCTGTCAGCCATGGTAAGCCACTGTATGCTTCAAAATTTTGAATCCTCTGTCTACTGCAACATACCTGCATATGTGAGTCCAAGTGTCGCACTCCAGAGTAAAACCTGGTATTCTAAACACTTCATCCATTTCAGAAATCAAGATATGGGTGATTTTGGAAGTGTTGCTCTTGCCATAAACTTCAGTAAGAAACAACTGGATCAGTTGTGCTTTACAGCGCTCCTATTTATGTGCCACACTAGATTAAGCTGAATTGTATAACATTTACTTGTTATTACATTACACATTTTTATTTACAACTATGTAGTAAATTTTCATTGCTGCTGATTTTATTACATGTAGGTTGAACTGAGTTCAGAAGAATATTCCTATTTACCTGGAAAAATGTGAGTGCCTTAACAATCAATTCCAGTAAGAAATATTGAAATATTGAATATATTGAATAATATAAATAATATTGAATAATATAAATAATGAAATAAAATTCTAATATCATCCTTGTATGCTTTCAGAAAGCCACTGTTTGTGATACAAAACATCCAGTTAAAAATTGTCTTTTTTTTCTAAACCTCATACTTTCAAAGATAATCCACAATGGACCAACAGGAGATACTGAGACACACTTCGCCGAAAAAAAATCTCATGATGCTTCCTGCTTCATTACACTTTTGCAGGTCTGAAGTTTCACCCTTTTGTTGTGTTTAAAGTAAAGAAGGGGAAATTGTACAGTCTCTTCTTATCTTAACATGTTTCAATCTATTCAATGTTCTCTGTGAACAGTTCCTGGCCACACATCTTTATTTTTATAGTAGCTAGGATACATTTTATCTGTCCTGCTGTCCAGATTTAAGTTTGCTTGGCTTAAATAACCTGATCTTTTTCTTAATACAGTTTCTTTTTTCTTATTAAAAAGCCTGGATTCCTAGTTTTCTTCTTATTTTCATTTTACTTTATAGCCAACTGACTGATTAAAAATGCCTTCTTGGAAAGTTAAAAATTCACACTTAGTTAAATGTAGATCAACTTTTTCTTTGCTCTTAAAAATGAAGGACTCATACAGTTTTTCGACATGAAAAAGCTTCTTTAGACCTGGAGACTGATAAATAAATACAAGGTTTAAGTTATTTGATGCATAGCCCCTTCCCACTCCCTTTTCCTTTGCAAAGTACGGGGTCTGTGCATTTTAGAACACACACAACTCCATCTGCAGCTTCAGCAAATGGTATACAGTCCAAACAGCAGGCAAAAAGCAAGCCTTGGAGAATTACTGCTAAAAACAGATCATTCTGTGATCATCCAAAGAACAGAGCTAACACGATATTGTTTAACGAGATACTAAAGGTAAAAAGTTAGACTTAACTGAATTAGATAAGAGCTCAGTGGGACCCCAGCTTCAAATTCCCTTAATATCCATCTTCTAACGGTCAAACGTTCAGAGTGTTTTCAGATTGATTTGCTACAGATGCATTTGCTACAGATGGATAATTTGTGTTAGCTCAATTATAAATCCTTTGGTGGATATAGATTCTTGCGAACTCTTTGTCTTGCTCTTCTGCCCGTGTTTTCACAGAGTTGACCTTAACAGTCCGATGTGAAAGTTCAGTTACTGGGCTAGGTTTGTAAGCATCTTTCTGCTCTTGTATTGCGGTTCAAAGCATTCAGTGCTCATAGCCTCTTTTTGTATGCTGGATTGTTCCTGTATGAGGAAGGTAATGCTTTCTCTGTGGAAAACAAAATGGGTAGTTGTACTTTCTTTTGCTGTCTTTCTTTTTTTTTTAAATTGCCTGTCTTTTCTTAAGCAGGGCAGTTCAGAAATGCATACTCAAATTCTCTTATTCTTTATCTTTGCAGCTTGGTATCTGAAGATCAAATGGAATCTGTGAACAGAATCTCTTTTAGGTGGCAGAGCTCATTCATACTGATGTTACAGTATTGCATTCTTCCTCCAAAAAAACTGCTCACAAAAACTGAAAAAAAAAAAATTACCACTCAGCAAAAGGGAGGGTTCATGAAGGTTCTTACAAGCAGAGACAAAAAGATAAGTTTTCAAACTCACCAAACTACTGATTCCTAATCAATGGTTGCAACTTAGAAATTTTGTATGGCAAAATCAGGTTTCATCTTATTTTTTAAAAATGTATTTTAATAAGATGACATACCCAAATGGAAGTAAAGGTAACCTTGATAAATGAAATTTAAAAAGAAAGTGTACCACTTGAAGATTGAACAAGCAGATCCCTTTAACATTGCTTTATCTTTTGATTTAGTTTTCTTCTGAATCAATCTTCCAGGGAAGTTGACCCAGTCTGGACTGAGTGCAGCAGGACATGGTCCCCCTAAACTTTCTGTGAATAGTTATCCAAAAATATTGTGTTCTCAGGTCTACAATGCCTTGGACTGGGCATAACAGAAGGCTGTGAGGAATTTGCTTTCCAGCTAAGCATGACAGCTTTTCTCTCCTTTAAGCACAGATCAAAGAGAGAAACAGAGTAAGAGCAAAGGACGCGAGTCATACTGGAGAGGAAACATATCAGCTTTCTTAAGTCAGTCACTGTAGTTAATGGCTATCTCACACAACACATAGAGTGCAAAGCGTATCACACAGTTTGCAAATTTGGGAACAAAGTAGCAAGGAAATAGTCGTAGAGGAAATTTAATTAGCTGGACATCTCCCACCGCCTAGTAAACAAGAGCTCCATTAATCATTGTCATATACTTCATGAAGGTACCTCTGCTGCCTCTTTTGTGTAAAGCGTTAGCATAAAGCATGATAACAAAGGAAACACCTGCAAGCCTCCTGGCAACGTGGGGTGCCTCTTCTTACTCGCTTTGGGAACGGCTTGCACAAGGTATGAAACTGGAAAACAGCAGCCTCCGAGCTTTGGAAGTTCACTAGATGCTGGCCTAATCTTTTAAACAGAACTAACAAGCTACTCATTGTGAGACAAGATGAAAAGAGATAAGAAAAATAAGACAAGAACAAAGAATAAATCAGGTAATGCTTGAGGGAAAACTGCCCTGCCTGCGAACATCTGTATGCTAGAAGGACTGATTTTATCAGTATTACAAACTATGTGACAAAGAAAAACTGAGTCCTGTTTTCACAACTGAGGATTTATGTGCTTGTCCCTCAGGTGTGCCCGTTAACACAGAAATCCACTCAGGTTTTCTCGTTTTTCTCATTCCTCTCCTTGTAGTAAGTAGTCCTACAAGCGTACAGAGCCAGAACTGAATTTCTCAAAGTGAGAAATGTAGTGCATTAGCACATCATTAATTCTACCACTTTATGAATCTCAGCTTTGCTTTCCTGACATAGGATAAAACCAACCTGCAGTTATGAGAGGTAAATAATTAAAAATATATTATTTATTAAAAATTCAATAAAGGAGGCTGTGGGCTCTGGACCAGTAAAAGGAATGTTGCAGGAGGGCTTTGACAGAATTTTTTACAAGTGTTTGGTATTTTGGAGCTAAAAACCTGTGGTCTGGGGAATAGGTTTATTAGATAATTATGAAGATTTTACAACTCCTGCCAAGCTAAACTCCATTTTAAACCCATGTCACGTGTTAGTGTTATTTGTGCCCTAATACATCATGCTGTTATAAGAGACCAGTCAAATCTATCCATAAGTACGTAATAAGCTTTGAAAACCTTAGCATTTTGTTTTCTTTTCCCTATACACAAGACAGTATAGCAGGGTCAAAGCTGTAGACCTCTGACTGACTGCTTTTAAGCCGCACGCCTCTGTGTCAAGGCCTCCTGTAGCTGAAGTGACAGGCTGCTCACTGATCACTGCCTGCAGACAGCTGCTTTCTGAAACCTCTCTGCAAGCTGTACAACACGGGGTCACAGCCTGGATGGGAAGAAATGGTCTGGGTCATTCGTATGGAAGCCTGAACCTCCCCAGACTTAATCAAAATACTGCAAATTATATCTAGGAGGGAGGGATGCTGGGTGCCCCTTTCTCTGTTGCTCGCCTAGTACAACAGCAGAACATCACTTTTCCAGCCTGCCCCACCAGACATGGAAATACCGCCATAAACTGAGCTAGAAACCTGAGGCACACCAGGAAACGTGGCTGGTGTTCAGAGCAAAGTCATTTCATGAAACCTTCAGGAGTGCACTTAATGGAGCCTTGAATACTTGGGGGCTTGGCTGTCACTCCGCTAAGTTCAGCCCATGGGCAATCTGCAGAAGGCTGCAGCCCCCAGGGGAGGAGGGTGACGGCACAAAAACTGGCAGCCTCCAGGTGCACATGGCAGGTATGAGCTCGGTACTGACTCTGCTCCACCCACGTGTGACCCCACTTGGTTAGAGCCAGACAGCCTGCTTTTACTCCTGACACCAGTGGTTTGGAGAGTTTGTCATACTTTCCAGGGACAAATCTCAAAAATTTAAAACATCTCTGATGAAATATGGTTTTCACCTGAGATTGCTTGAAAAAGACTGGGTCCCTTTAGTTTTGCTCTTTCTAAAGTGGGACATCTGATTCTTTTACAAGTGAAATTGTGAGACATAAATGTTTTATTTTCTGCCTCCTCACAAACCCCACAATAGTGCAGGCCTGCCGCTGGCAATATTTTGTCTCATGAAGAAAAGCAACTCCTCTAGTACTGCATCAGACAATAAAAACAATGAGGCCAAGTTTATTCAGCTCAGTGCTGAAGTTGTTGGTAGATCTGTATGTTACATCAGCACAGACATACATACCCATTCAGGGGGAAAAATATTTTACATATATTTATTTTATATATATATACATATATATCTGCAATGAGGCTAACATTGCTTTTCAAAAATATACAGCTGTTAAGAAATAAATAATCTATGCAAAGGAATAGAAATAAAACATTCCAACAGTTCCTCATGTATCATTCTCCTGAGCTGTTTAAGCTTCTAGAAAATTAGCTGTATTACTGTATCTACAGTTTCAGTACCCTTACTTTTGCAACCAGCAACAGCAAGAGAAATTTCACTGCGTGTGAATATGTAAATGTCAATTGTCCTTGACATTCCAGTTCCACAATTTTAGGAATGACAGAAGATATAAAACTGTATTTTTAATCCTCAATTTATGCAGTTATGAGTAGTATAAAAAGCATACCTCAGGACGAAATGGATACAGTAAATTTGGGTTCTTATGGACTTCATTTGAGTGGGGTTTTGTGAATTTTTTTGCTTACCTGTCTGTTTTGCAATGAATAACATGTTCCATGTATACACTTAGTCTCCTGTAGTCGTTGGGCTAACATCTATGCACTTCTGCAAATCTGATGTAACCCACGAACTGTACTATCCTACTGTAAGATAAAGAGCACTCCATGGAGACCAATAGGTTTGCAGTTGTCTTTAAGGTCCAGAGTTCAGTTATTTAAGCAAGGGTTAAGGACTTTTGAAGAAATGGTCTTCATTATTTGAATGATATGCATGGGTTTGACA
Source organism: Psophia crepitans (assembly GCA_013399095.1). NCBI lineage: Eukaryota > Metazoa > Chordata > Aves > Gruiformes > Psophiidae > Psophia > Psophia crepitans. The sequence goes on along the minus strand of VWZZ01003557.1, from coordinate 11,408 downwards.
CTAACTACATTTTTTAGTCACAAATTAGGTGGATTATAAATAAAAACAGATATATTTCTAACTCAGAAAATATGTTTAAGGAATATTGATAATGTCTTCACGTATGTGTGCATGTGTAGTGTTGAAGGCTTTACATTTAAAACATTTTGAAACAGCATGTATTTACCATATTGAACTAATTAATTCATTTTAGCATTAACTAGTAGCTTGACAAAGGCCTTGTTCCATGAAAAAAATCTGCCATAAAGTCACTTATATTCTGGAGACTCTGAGGTTCTAAATATATTTGGGGAAAAAAAATAAATATTTTTTCTCTCCTCTGTGGGGATCGGCAGAAAGTAATTTAAAAAGCAGTGGGAGTGTCAAAAAGGAACTATCCCTACCCTGAAAAAGAGGTGTTTTCTCCCTGAATTCTATGAAATCACTCTATCCTTTCCAAGAAGTGATCGATTCTGTTAATTAAATAAGCTGCAGGGTAGCAGCAAGCTTGTTCAGCATCATCGTTTCTGCTTCTGTTTCAACAGTGTTGTTTTCTGCTCCAAATTCTACATTATCGTGCTGTAGAGCAACGATGCAATTGTGTGGGAAAGCTCAAGCTTGGGGAGTAATGTCGCAGCAACAAAAGAAAAGAGCTTTGCAGCAATGGAAAATTAACAATAATGGAAATAGGTAATGGTGTTATGTTTTGCAAAGCAACATTAGAAAAAAGAAAAGTGAGCATAAAGCACAAACAGCAGGATGTATAAGCTTCAGCGTGGGATGTTTATTAACTAGAGTAATTTCTTTAGCTGTTCTTATAGTCTTAATTGGAGTTATATATTAGCATTGCTAACATATTTACTTTCTCAGCACTCTTTTTTGTAAAGGGAGTGTTTCTCAGAGGAGAGGCCAAGGTTTCTTGAACATTGAGGACTCTATGAGAAAGCAAGGTTTACTTCAAAGCCCCCGGACTTTCAGACCCATCTTTGAATAATGAAAGGACAACCAGATCTTTTTTTCCTGCCTTATTCACTGAGCTCCATCTTTTTAAAGCACTTTAACAAACATCTCAAAGCTTAAGCTTAGGAAGGCAAAACTGGTGAATTTGCTCAGTGAATCTCCCTGGCGCCAGGAAGCTGCTCATCTCTGTTTAGCCATTACCTGGAAGGAGTCCATGGTTTCTGTTCCACCTGGCACTTGCCATTTGAAAGAAGCCAGACAGGAGATATGACCCCTGGAAAACAGGGTTAACTGAATCTATATGCCAGGAAGGTGTTTACTCTCTCTGCCTCAGTCTCCTACTGCGTAAAGTACAACTAACCACATTTATCTTCTCCTTCCTTTTGTCTTTCTGTTGTAAAGCTGAAGTCAATAAACTCCTCAGGATCAGGCTGCCTCTTTGTAGCCATGTGTTCAGCACCTAATACCACAAACATGGTCCCTTAGAGACTTTGAACAAAGCAAATATAAATTACCTGGTTATTTATAAGCATGCTGGAAAATCTAAAGATCTTCATTCAGTTCTGTGGGTTTTAACAGCCCATAATCCCGGTAGCCTGGAAAGGAAAAAGTTGTTGCTGTGTTAAGTGTTTCCTAAATAAACAGCTATTTTCTTTTTCGAGTGGGTGATCTGTAAGATCTATCCAGACAGACACGTGTCAGGTTATAAAAGTTCTTTTACAGACGATTTATTGGATACCTAAAAAAATTAACTCTTTTGTGGTTGTTAATTTCCAGATCAAAATGGATCAAAACCTAAATTAATAAAAGTAAAAATGTCTTTCAAAAATATCTGTGATAGGTACCAGCATTTCTCTAGGGTATTGGACAGCAGTTTCTCTCTTCAAACTGGCACAAAGTGACAGAAGTATGATTCTGATTTCTGAGGCTGGCCCTGAAAAAAAGAAGTTATATGAAAAAAAGCAGGCCAGCATTTGCAGCTATTCTCACAGTAAATAAAGGTTCTTTCTTGTGCCACTTGCCACTGATAAAGAAATACAGCAGCTGCCACCTTGAAGGGAAAAAAAAAAGATATGTTTTTCTCCCTTTCAACAGTGTATGGGCTCCTACGGTTCTCAGGTAGGATGGAAACACATGGAATCAATATATTTTCTAATAGGACACCATTTTCACTCCACAGCAAGACAGAGTGTGGTAGAGAGCTGTATGTAGAGGCACTGGCACACACTCTTCACTGTCCGTAGCTGGAAATATCATAGCACTGTTCAGAGATGGAAAGCAAACCTCACTCAGAGGTTTGGGAAGTGCTGGTAATTGAAACAGAAGACTGACCTGAACAGTTTTCTCTTCTTGCAAAACCGATTTTTGCACACTGTTAAACATGCTTTCATAGACTCATAGAATGGTTTGGGTTGAAAGGAGCCTTAAAAACCACACGGTTCCAACCCCCCTGCCATGGGCAGGGACACCCTCCGCCAAACAAGGTTGCCCAAAGCCCCATCTAACCTGGCCTTGGACACTGCCAGGGATGGGGCCTCCACAGCTTCTCTGGGCAACCTGTGCCAGTGCCTCACCACCCTCACAGGGAAGAATTTCTTTCTCATATCCAATCTAAACCTTCCTTCTTTTAGTTTAAACTCATTTGCCCTTGTCCTGTCACTACACTCCCTGATATATAGTCCCTCTCCGTCCTTCCTGTAAGTCCCTTCAGGTACTGGAAGGCTGCTGTAAGGTCTCCTCGGAGCCTTCTCTTATCCAGAGGAAACAACCCCATGTCTCTCAGCCTGTCCTTATAGAGCTCCAGCCCTCTATTCACCTTCATGGCCCTCATTTAGACTCTCTCCAACAGTTCCATGTTCTTATGTTGGGGGCTGCAGAGCTGGATGCAGTACTCCAGGTAGGGTCTCACCAGAGCAGAGTAGAGAGGCAAAATTACCTCCCTTGACCTGCAGGTTATACTTAAACAAATTCTTTCATCAGAAAAATTCTCAGAAAGATGATGACTGTAAATATCCTCAATGAAACACTCCTGGTAACAGCAGTTTTTTTCATCTGTGAAGGAATTTTGACGGTGAGCCCATCCGTATCTACTGTGCACAGAAATGGACTTTAAAATCAGAAACCAAGAACGATTTAAAAGGAAGCTTTTCAGTGACCCCTGCCTGGTCTATTTTCAATAGCTGCACTTCATTAAAGGCCCAAATGACAGACTTGGATAGTAAAGTCAATACCTTCAGAGCAGCCTTCCAAATGTGTGTCTTTCTAAGGTTTTAACCTGCCACGGGTACCAAAGTGTCTGAGCTTCTTCCCTAAGAAATCAATAGCAAAATGACCGACAGTACTATGGCTTACCATATTCTCTGGTATCTTTGAAAATGTGTTTAATTTGTCTGTCTGTCTGTCAGTCTGTTACGGGTTTGTACTTTTATCACATGCGTAAGAGCAGTTTTCTCAGTTGCTACTAATGATATCACTGCCATATCACTGTTGTCATGTTAGATTCCTCAAGGAAAACATGCACATACACATCTAGGTGCTATGCTTAAATCTTAGTAGTACCTATACAATAAGCAAATTACTCAGAGATGCCTGCCCTCCTGAAAGATGGAACAATGCCCTCCAAATATTGAAGCAAGCCATGAAATTTTAAGCAAATTCATCATCCATGCTGATAACCGTGCCATCTTACATACCAAAACTTCTTCCCAATTCCTAGACAAACTGCAGCGAAAATAAAATAAAAAAAATTAAAAAAAAAATAATCATCCCAGGCCTATATTATAGTCACCTATTAAATATCCATGGGGTTGAAATGTACACAGTGAACACGGAGAACATTTCAGAGTCTACCCATTTCAGAATCTGTCCAGAAAAGGGTTTATCTGGAGTAGTAATTGTAGTTTAAAGCAAACAAAAAAAATCCTTTCAACTTTTCACTTGCAATTCTAAATTCTGTCTTTTTTATCCAACAAACATAAATTCCAGCTAACAGCTTCTCTGTCCTGTGTTGAGGAAAATCCTTGCTTAATGTACTGTGTTAGCTCTGACCTACCAGGTTTTAGGCAATTCCAACTCTTATCTTCAATAACTTCTTTACGTTTAGAGAGGTTTGGTCATGTTTCCCTTGCGACTCAGGATCTGGGCTTGACACAATCCATCGTTTTAATAAAATAAATTACAGTCTTTGTGTTTTAAATCTATGTACTGGCCTACTAAAGACTTTCATTTCAGAACAGGATATAGCACTGTTCCAAGGGGCACTGCCAATACCTGTGCTATGCTCCTGAAACACCCAGGGTTAAAAGCATACCATAAAAACACAGAACAAGGTACAAAAAGTGTGGTATCTTCTCAAGCAGACTGCATTTTGGGTACACACTGAATAATATGGCAAGTTACTCTGTTTGGTATTAATGAAGCAGAATTGTTTTTTGGTGCAGAGGGCAGGAAAAACATCACAAGAGATGTCAGAGTCTTCAGGAGAAGTGAGTTCAACATGACTTACCAAGTTGAGCTTAGGAATACCAAACATGTATGAAACCACCACCTCCCCATCCCTCACGTCTATCAAATTTTTTGCAAGGAACATATATATTCACCATTGACATGAGTTCAGCTGGTGTCATTTAAGACAGTTGTCGAGTATCTCTGACATCCACCAATGTCCTGTCAGCTTTAGTTGTGCAACTGGCAGTTTAAAGTTCCCAGCACTAAGGTTACAACTGCCTTTTGCTTAAATACTGGTAAGACACAGGCATGAAGAGTAGCCACTGCCAGTAATCCTGGGGGAACTTCAAGCACACAAAGAGCCTCCACAACAGAGAGCCATCCAGTGACAACCTGTGGGCATAAGGTTGCCGTGCAGAAAAACCTAGACAGCAGCGTGCTGCACTACTGGAATTTTAGCGTGGAATTCAGTTGCACTACGAAAATGTTTTCTTTTGCATGAAACATATTAGTGTCGGAATTTTCTTCTTTCATCAATAAGAGTCTCATTCAAGACCATTCAGTTCTGTTACAGATCTGAACAATCATATTGCTCTTGGAAAGCACTTGAAGTCAGCAGTGGGCTTCTACAACAAATGTACAAAAGGCTCTGTTGTCTTTGTAAAATTCAGGGCACATATGTTGTGAGAGATGCAAAGAGGGAGTGCAGATTGTTCCTCTAATCTTAGTTTATTACCTGGTATACACAGAGCTGCACTGATTTCCAGAGTTAGCAGATATATATTCACCTTGCTTACATACCTCTTTAAAATGACGGTGTTCCCCAGTGGTGTGCAAAAGACAGATTTTTAAATGAATGTTTAGCAATATTCCATTGCTTCATTTGCCCAGTCCATGAGGGAGCTGTAACCTCTTTAACAGGGCCAAAGCTCTTTGGTATGCCCTTGTCTGCTCTCAGTATAAATAAAAGCCTCATCTGAACATAGTCCTTCGGTTATATGTGACTGGAATAGCTTGAGAAGCTGTTTATTCATCGTAAGGATTCTGTAATGTTATCAGTACTTTTCTTATTCTTTAGAAGAATACTGACAGTAATATAGTTTTCAACATGAAGACAGAAAGTTCTAGATGTCCTTAAATATAACTATTTGCAAAGGTTGCTTTAGTTAAAGAAAATCTGCTGAGCAAGCAAAACAAATGAAAGAAACTGCTAGAATAGAAAGTACCTGAAAAAGTTGAATTTCTCTGAGAGAAGAGGGGGATACGAAGATGGCACATTACAAGCCCATATAAACTGTACCAAATATAGGAAATGGTTGGTATAGGAAATGGAAGTTAAAATCTTGAGCCCACTGAGGCCAAGGGTCAGGAGAGCGTAAAGTTTCACCGTTCATCTCCCTGTCTCCAGGATGCTCCCCCAGTCCGCTGGGAACATATTTTACTGCAAATGGTGATTCTAATGTGAAGGAGGTGGTGCTCTAAACTGGATCGGCAAACTTAATAACACACACGATTTCCATCTAAGAAATCTCCAGTCACTTCATAAATCATCATATGAAATGGCAAACTGGCAATGTGATGCAGCTTGTTCAGGGACCTGGAGAAGGTCAGACAGGAGGGTGGGGAGGCAGCTTGTCATCTTATCTACATAAAAATGACCAGTCGGTATTACTTCCTCCTCTCTTTTCATTTCAGAGGTTTAGCATCTAATCCTTGATACAGGATTAGTTTTCTAATCTTCACTAAATCACACATGGAAAAATAACAGCATTGGCCAACTGACAGCACCTTTGTAAACTTTGAAATCCCCTTGACATGTTTGTTTACTAACTTTCTTCTTCAAATTACCTGTATCTTCTCTAATTATTTTTATGCATATATCTTTGTATATATGCATATGCATTTATACATACACATAGATGCTTAAACACACACGTGCACACACATATATTCATACATTCACTCCAGGGGCTTACGTTATCCATTCCTAATTTAAAGTGAGTCTAGTCTTGCTGTTAAAAAAAATTATGAAATCATTATTTCAATTTAATAAGAAATAAAACAAACAAAATTTTTAAAATGAGTTATCTGTAAAGAAAGCACTAACAGTTTCTCTCTGTTGATGAAAAGTATGCAATACTTTGTAGAGGACGAATTATTACATGGGCATGACCATCAGAAAAATAGATTTGATTCCTCAAGAAAGGCCATTTGACTGTGCTCACAAGCTCAGAAAGCACAAAGCAGTTTTTATGTTCATTTGCTTACTTAAGATCTTGGACAAGGACAACTGACATAGGCTTGTTGGATGATGCAGAAAATTCAGGTATCTTGAAGCCAGGCCCATCTAACCAAAACAAAATATAACCTTAAAGATTTAGCAGCAGAGACATAATAATGCTCTGATATGACCCTCTCTCCTGTCCTCTCCCCCGAGGAAATATTTGGGTTAGCACAGTTTTTGAGTTTTGGGGTTTTTTCCCATTTTTTCAAGAGGAGGAAGTGGGATAGTAAAAGTAATAATAAAGTCAAAAGAATTCAAAATGTAAGAAACACATTACATTTAATTATTGAACTGAAAAACAAAGAAGTAGTAATCACCTGTAAAATGACCTTGCAAAAATGCACTTGTTTGTTAAGACAACACACAGAGAATAGAATTTCCATGTGAATATTTGTACTTTGGGGTTCTTCCAGAAGTGTAGTAGACTTTGTATGTTACAAGTAATCTTTGCTGTCAGTTGAATGACATTACCTACTCTGTGGCAACATGAGAAAGCTTGCCGCTTCTCACATTTCATCACAAGGATTTTTTTCCAATTAGAGAATACAGATAATGTGAACCTTTGCCTGTGTACTTACACAAAACAAATTTGCTTCTAAAAACCATGCATCAGCAGAACAAAGTGCAGTCACTAATGTCAGACTAATGGAGTTGTTGGAAAGCATCAAACCCAGATGAGCACAAACTACAGCCTTGATTTCCAAAGTAATGCACAGGAAAAAGAAGTAAGTTGTGCCTGACGAGGTGTCTCAGTCTCCAACATCTGCTGCTACGAACCTGTTGCACGTGGGGATGTAGCATCCCTAAGCTACCATCTGCACAAATTGTCCACTTACTGTTGGCAGCATAATGCCTTCCTTTACAATTCAACCCAAAGCAATTACAAACAAATTTCATTTTAGCCTCTTGCAAACACATACCTTATTTTCACACTTTACTCTGCCAGAAATCATATAGTCAGAATATCAGGGCAGACTTAATGTCACACACACTCTCAAGAGCAAGACTAAATGCAAAAAGCAAAAACCAAAAAACAAATCCCACCCACTCTTCTTCTTGAAAAACTGAAGATTTTTCACTGGCTTTGAGAAACTTGATTGCTTTCCTGCTTGTGTTTCGTACTTGAAGCGGTTTTGATGCAACAATAGAGAAATGAACAAATTAACAGCCTTTATCTCCCTGTCGTAGTGGTAAACAGTTGTATTTGCGTGTTGTTGTCTTCCTAGGACACTGAACAAGTTTAAAAAACAACAACAAACAAAACAAAACAAACAAACAAAAAATATAATAAATAAAGAAAAATTATAATTAAAATTGCATCCTGAAGCCTTTCCATTTCCTAAGGGCTCAGGGTAGTAGACTTAGGGAATGCAGAAGTTCAGCCAGCAGCTCATTCAGCCTTTCCTCTTCCTTTGTGAAAGACGTTTAGAAGAGAGGCATCTGGCAAAGACCCTACACTTGAGGTCTGTAAGCAGTCTTCAGCCACCATGACAAGTCCACAGAAGTCCCAGCTGTGCACAGCCCTACAGAAACAGCCAGGTAGCACACGTCAGACTTACAATTTCCCAGTGATATACAGCTATATGTGCAAAATAATTAAACAAGTGAACAAACAAATAAGCAAGCAAGCAAATAAATAAAACTTTTCTCACTAGAAATGTGCTCCAGAGTCTAACTCTCCATGTCTACTTGTCTGTTTATATGCTTGTACTTAGTCTAACAACTAGAGCAGCCTTTAAGCCCTCCTGTCCAAGGAAACATGTAATCCACTGGTAGCAACTTGAGAAAGAAAACTAAAAAAATCAAGAAGTATCAAAGCAGAAAAGTATAGGAGACCTCAATTCAATAGTTTATATTTTATTTTATTATATGTAGAACCTTCATATTCCTGTTGCTAGATGAAAGGAGGACTAAGAGCCTAGCAGCTCAAAGGGTGAACAGTCTGGATGTAAAATCTACCTTAATCCTTCCCAAAGCACAGCTAAGCACAGTCAGTCTCTGGCTGGAGAACGAGGCCATGTAGTTATACCAAGCCTGTTCCACGAAACCTCCATGCCAAGAGTGTGATAATCATTATAAGTTCAACAGTTTTGTCATCTGTAACAGCCAATCTGTTTCTGGAAACCTGACAGATAACTAGATATGAGTCACTTAACATGGTTCCACAAATCATTTCTTATTTTACTGGACTTGCTCAATCTTCCTAATAAGTATATGATTTTTCATTAAGCAGGAAGTTAACAATAAATGATATTTAATGAAGAACCTGGACAGCATTTTTACATTTGGTGCACACTCCCACAGATATATGTGTAAAAGATATAGGCAGAGTAAATATCAAGATGGGGAAGGATGGGAAGTAAGTTTTCAGAAACTGAGCAAACCATTTGGAAAGTATTTATATCCCAGCAATTTTAAGAACTAGTACCTGAATTTGCACATCAATACCTTAGAATCACAGAATCATAGAATCATTAAGGTTGGAAGAGACCTCAAGGGTCATCCAGTTCAACCATCCTCCCACCACCTATTACCCACTAAACCATGTCCCTAAGTACCACATCCAACTTTTCTTTAAATACCCGCAGGGACGGTGACTCCACCACCTCCCTGGGCAACCCGTTCCAATGCCCAACCACCCTTGCCAAGAAGAAATTTCTCCTCATCTCCAACCTAAACCTCCCCTAGCGCAACTTGCAGCCATTCTGCCTTGTCCTGTCACTAGTTATCTGCAAGAAGAGGCCAACCCCCAGCTTGCCACAACTTCCTTTCAGGTAGTTGTAGAGGGCAATAAGGTCTGCCCTGAGCCTCCTCTTCTCCAGACTAAACAAGCCCAGTTCCTTCAGCCGCTCCTCATCAGACTTGTGCTCCAGCCCCTTCACCAGTTTCGTTGCCCTTCTCTGGACACGCTCCAGGGCCTCGACGTCTTTCTTGTGGTGAGGGGCCCAAAACTGGACACAGTACTCGAGGTGCGGCCT
>VWZZ01003555.1:72810-91774 GCA_013399095.1 Psophia crepitans | reverse complement strand
CATCCAGGTGAGGGCCGCCGCGCCTTGCCCGCCTCTCCGGGGGGGGGGGGAGATGGGCTTTGTTTTAAATGTATTTTAATATGTATATACTATGATAATGACTGTGTTCTAATTTTTTTCTTATTTTTGCTATTTCATTTTACGTACGTGCATATTTACCCACAAATGAACGTATGTATGTATGTCACGCGTACGTACATCTATCTATCTGCATTTCCTTGGGCCGGGCAGCGGTGGCGAGCAGCCCCGGGGGTCTCGGTGCCCACGGGCTGCAGGGGGAACGCAGCCCCGGGGCGCCCCGGCCCTTTGTTACCCCGCGGTCCCGGGCAGCGCTCTGCGCCGGGCTCTGCCGGGCGTCCTTCCTTCTCCTGCCGAAATCCCCCTCCCCTTCTATTTTTGACCATGACAGCGTGACCTTGCTCGTGAAACGGGGCTGATGCTCAGAAATCTGTGAACGGGGGAAAACACAGACCCATTTTTATTGTTATTTTTATTCTTTTAAAAAAGGAGCCGTGGTGGAAGATGGTGTTTCTTCTCTGTGAATGCCTTCTGAAATGCTTTTTATTCTTGCATGGCTTCTAAACAAAGCTTTTCTTCCCAAAATCATGCCTTGACCGATTGCCTGGTGCAAACTTGAGCAGGCTGTGGCCCCTGAAACGAAATGTATTTTTAGGTCTCTGCAGATTTATGGCTTCTGCCTCTGGTGTTGCTGGGACTGTTTGTCATGAGTGAACATAAGCATATGTGTACATTGCTGAGAGGATGGATCCTTGGCATGGGGCCCTCCTTGCCGTAATTGTCGTTCTTTTCTCCGTCGTGAGCGTTTCTTTTCCAGGGCTGAGCAGAGCAATTGCAGAATTCGTAAAACACGGTTACGGCGAGTGGGGCCCTCAGCCGAAAGCTAGCCCGTTACTGCCCTGATTTCCAGCAGCTGAGCTCTGCCGTTAGTGCCTAGTGATCTGGGTTCGGCCTTGGTTCCTCAGCTTGCAACACGTTTCCACATACCTGATTGCACGTTATTGGTGAAACTGTGTTTTTAGTGAATTTACTGTTTGGCTGAAAAACCAGGCTGCCGTGGTCGTCCTCAGTGAGAGCCTTAACATTTTTGGCCTTAGAGTAAAAGACAATTAGGTAATTTCTGTACGAGCCTCTGTTTCAGAAAACATGGATATGCAAACACGTATCTTCCAAATCCTAGGAGCTGGAAATGAAATCTGACCTCCGAGGATAAGAGACCTAAACTGTTGCAATTAATTCCTTTCTGATTGTAACCAGACTCATTCTTGTAATCTAGTGGGAAATCACTCAAGTGACAATCAATTTATGGTGTTCCGTTTATACAGCTAAACATTTGAGGGCGTATTCTGTTACATCAGTTGAAAATTAAATAATGACTGAGTTAGAAAACACTTCTGTTGAAATCATAAGATCTGACATGGAGTAGCGTGTTGCTCACATAATGAAGGCTATTGGTGTCTGCTCCTGAGGATTGCTTCTTGTGGTAAGAAAGTAATTAAGAATGAGCTTTGTTTTTTACAGTTTTTACAATAACTTCATTCATGCCAACACCACCTCTAGTAAATATTTATTCAAGGGATTTAACTTTGTTTTTGCTGTTAAGGGATCAAAATGTTGGCATGAAGGCAGACTAAGTAAACATAATCATATGTCCCATTGACTGGTTGTGGAATAAAATGGTTTGCCAAAATTCAGAGTAAAATGCCTCTCACGTGCTTGCAAGACGTGTTTCTTACCAGTGCTGTGCTTTCACTATAGGTCTCCTGTGATAGTACTAACTTTATGCTAATCCTTTTGGGGCGCGTGTGTCTATCTCGGTAGAAACTAGCAAATACTGACTATGTTGATTAACAGGACAGAACTTACTATACCTTACGTTTATTTTTAATAGCAAAGAATAAGGCAGAACAGGAAATGCACTGCCTTAAAACTATAGAACTACTCTGATTATTTATCCTGTAAGTAGCAAAATAGGCAGCTAGTGTCGAAGTTATTCTAAATGCCTCAAGTTTTCTCTTTTTACTGAATTTGTAAGCCATGTCCCTCGAGAGCTTTCAGTGGGGATGCTGAATGAGCCTTCTCGGACACCTTTTTCCCCATGATTTCTTAATGTGTGTTTGACTTTTCTTTCTAGGGGGAGCTGGAAAAACTGAATCAATCTACAGATGATATCAACCGGAGAGAGACGGAGCTGGAGGTACAGAATTCATCTTTGCATTTTCATTTTGTGCGTGTTGGATTTTGTGAGCAACAGAATGGTATTTTTGAGTAGGTTCCCTCCTGAATGGTAATTTGGCAGCAAGAGTCTGGTGATGACTTTTTAAAGGTGTGAATTGAGCTAATAGCTGGAACAGAAAGGGAGAAGGTAGCAGGATGCTGACAGTGTAAAAACCCTGCATGGAGAACGCCGCTTCCCCCCCTGCCAAACCCTATTTTTAGGTTTTGAAACTGAATTTGGACAAGTTCTGTTTTCACAAGTCACTGTTTTAGGTTTGTGTTCTTGTGATTATAGACAGTGAAAGTTTATTTGGTTAAGAGGTCTTTGCCATACAATTACTAGCCTGGATCTCCTTGGTGGCTATTTATTTTTTTTTTTTTAACCTTGTTAGTTTTGCCTTTTTTGTTGTTACTTTCTTAGTAAGGAAAGGAGCGAAGGAAAGTTGGTGGAAAAGACTTCCTCATTGGAAAAAGAGATTTTCTTGGACACTTGAAATCTAATACAAGGTTCTGAAGAAACTATTCTTAAGCTCCAAATTTGAGCTTCAGCTACTTGGTAGTTATTCTGGAAGGCTCAGCATTATTGATCTAATAACAAATCAAACCAAACTGTCCTACTTATGTGTGTAAATTTTCTTTTGTTAACTGCAAAACAAGGATGGTAAAGCCAGTGGAAGTGTAAGAAGACTGTGCTGCTGAAGGAAAACTGGCATAAAATGTGACTTTACGTCCTAAGTAATTTTGATAATGTTACAGTATTTTGAATACTGTATCAAAATGTGCTGAGATTGCAGTGATGAACGTACTCTAAAAGTACATCTGTAGATTTCAGTTCTGCAACTTCAAAATGTCGAAGTCTATATTTGATTTATTTTTCCTTTTTTCCCCTATGCGTGTGTTTTCATGAGATGGGTACCTGGAGCATGGGATGGTTCGTGGAGTATGCACCAAGCAGCATATAGGGTTATGAACTTCGTTTGGAAACAAAGCAGCCTTGTCATGTGGCTGTTTCCTTCTCCCTACTTGCTTGCATTTTCTGTGCTTTGTGGCATGTAGATCATTAATTTATTGGCAAATAAACTTGGTGGAATGGGAGACTATTTGTTATGCAAAATTAAACTGTATTTCAGCTGTGAAAACTGTTTGGTGTCGCTAGCTTGACTTAAATTTTGAGTGAACTTTAAAAATCAGTATACTAGTCTGCAACAGTACCACTTAAATGGACTTCAGGACTCTTCATATACATATATTAAAAAAACATATATCTTTTCAGTCTCCGTATTTCCTACTGAGGTACTGAAATTGAAAGATGGTGCTACGGATAGTTGCCTGGATTTCATTAATCTTGTCATAACCTTGCACTGAGGATGTATTATGAAGCAGATAGAATAGTAATAATAATGCAAATGCATACTCATGAAATAAGTCCCAATGACTTCAGATGGGATTTTACTGCTTGATTAAAATTATTCATGTGTTCAAGCGTTTGTAGAGCCTGGAGATTTGTGGTACTCTGTGCGTGTGACACATGCTGAGTTTGAAAGGCCAAAAGGCTCCTAGGTGTATCATGGTAAATAAAAGAGCAGTGTTTCCACATTAGATTGCTCTTAAGGTTGTAGCTTACCTTACTTAGTCTGAGGAATACTAGGTGTCAGATAGTGCAGAAAATTATTATATGATGCTTTCTACCTCTGTTTCATTTAATGTTTACTGCAGATCTGTCTGTAGGACTTACTGTAAGCAGTGTTTGATGGAATTAATTTGAAATATCATCAACTGTATGCATTCATGGATGTTTCCTCTTTGCTTTCATCTGAAAATCTTACTGGATTGAAGCCAGTTTGTGGTATCATGCAACTGCATAATTTTTAATCTGGAAAGATTTTTGTTATTTTTGATCTGCTTAAATTTCGAGGACAAATGCAGTTGGTTGATGGTTAATTTATATACATGTTGATAAATGCATTTTAAATGGACTTAAGACCTTTCTAGAGGAAAGATATTTAAAAAAAACCAACTAAACAACAATTGTGGTTAGAGGAAAATCCCTGCATTAATACCCTGGACAAGAAAAGAAAGCTGTGCCAAGCAGCCTTACAGGGTAAATGCAGAGTTTGGAAGGGAGAGTGTAGAACTGGGATCATTCTACTTCAAAGACTTCCAAAATCCTTGAATGCTGCTGAAAATGTGGGCTTCTGGGAGAGCCATGCTGAGATTGCTTTTGAAGGGTTGCTGTTTTGGCTGTTATTAGCTGCTTTAGGTCCTTTTTGCTACCTCTTCCTAATCTGTGGTTTTGCTGCTGTTGCAAGATATTTAATTGGAAGAAAGATGTGGTTTTGTTGTTTTTTTTTTTTTAACCAGACAATGGAGTTATATTTATTCTATTTGGCCTTTATTATTTTCTTCATCTTTTCAATATCTGATCATAATTGACTTTAATGGAACATAGACAGTATCATTCAGCTATTTACAGTGCAAAATGCTGATTGCCAGCTTCCTGTAGCATTACCTTGTGGCCCATACATTCCCACTGTTGCATTTTTTCCCCAGAATAATCTGGAAAAGCAACCAGAGCATTTGAACAGAAAGTATGTTTCTTTGAAGGAAGTTCAGAAAAAGACACCCATGTTTTTGTGACTTGATGTACTCTCTGATAAGCAGGAAGAGTAACCTTGGGCCGTGTAAGTGCTGCGAGTCTATTCTGGACTTCCTCTAAACGGGACTGTCTGCCTCCCGTTTCCATTAACTGGGAAAAAAAAAAGGCTCTAAGTGTTAAATATTTGTTTCTAAACCTCATGCTTTTGCTCTTGCAGTGCCTCAGGTCTGCATCTGCAAAATAGAAGTCAAAATGCTGCTTTAGCTGATGAAAATGTTACGAGGCTGAAATCAGTACAGGCTTCTAGGATTTTGAGACTACACTCCGTTGGCGTAGCCACAGACATTTGAATGACATAAAAAATACTGGTGATCATGGCTCACAAATGTGGTAAAATGGGGAATTCTGTTTTAAGATGGCCAGCTTGCCATTTTTTTTTTATTAAGAAGTTCTACACCCAACCTGCCAGGCGATCTGTTTTAAGATGATTAGCCTGCTGGTTTCTTATCTTCTAAAGTAAGTTCTGCACCCAAGCCACCTCAGAGAGGGGTAGATTTACATGCATGGTATGACTTGAACAGATATGCTGGAGTTGGCTACATCTATTCTTTTACTTGATATAATTACTCCTTTTTTTTTTTGCGCTTTTGACCTTATCCTGTTAAACCCTGGAGAAATATCCTGACCTGATGGTGCTCATAGCCTGCTCAGGAGTTGTGGAGCTGCTAAAGGGCACTGAGTGGTTGGTAGTTATACGTTGCGTTAATGTATTGCCTGTTAATGAATCTTTGATTAGGCTTGATTTAAAATCCATAATGCTGTTCATGCTAAGTGCAACACAGAGCATTACTGACACAGCAAAGGATGATAAGGGTCCTTGGAGGGATTTAACACTTGGTTTCGCTAACATCCCTGTTTATATTTGAAGTGTCTGTGCAGAGGTGGGGGAAACATCTTGCAGTGGAGATACAAGCATGTTTTGGCCAAATGCAAGTTCGAGTGAAGCCTTGCTATTTGAGCTTTTTTCCTGTTTACTGGAAATGCATCTCCGTCTGAACTCCCACCAGGAGTTGCAAATGTACTTAACAAATGTGCGTGACTCGCCTGTCCAGCTAAGTCCTACACGTCTTTGACTGGCTCCTCAAAGTACAATTCAAGTGTAACAGATTCACCCAGGGACCCTCTGGCAGCATTGAGGGGAGGGGAAATACAGCACATACCATTAAAATTACTACTGGAATCCCAGTTATTCCAAATGTGGTTTTTCTTAGAGTTTTTGTGTGACTGGAGCTACGCGCTTGCCAATGTTTGTTAAGGGGAGACAACTGCCTGTGAAAACCAGAGCCGAACAGTGCTGCTTTAAGCCATACTTGTAACAAGCAAGGCCTGGTTAGGATCCTTGTCGTGTGCTTGTCTAGACCCTCTAGTCCTGATCTGCAGGGCTTTGTGTTACTTTTAGTCCTGGATTTATCCTAAAGGTCACCCTGGGTTGGTGTTGGATAGAATCAAAGGAAAGGAGTGTATCAGCTGTGGTGCTCTTTCACTTGTGAGCCTTGTCAGCATTTGAATTCCTCTCAGAAGGGGAAGGGTTATTTTATTTAGAGTTGCTTTTCTTGCTTCCTCACTAAAATACTTTGGTTTGGGGTAAAGCTCAAGCTTTTGACCCTGTAACACAAGAATTTTAAGTAGACTTTAAAAAAAAAAATCCTCAATCTTTCAAGTTTTAGAAAAATGGCCTGTCAGTGGCTGGAATCTCATTCTGAGCATGCCTGCTTGGCGTGGGGAAACGTCTATCTGCAGAAATATCCACCACCTTATCAGCATCCCTAGGCAGTGTTTTCCAGTGTCCACAAAAGAGTACACAGATAAGGGAGAAGGAGCTCATTGGCTGGTGTTCCTGCTGGTTTTTGGAGTTCGATATACATGCATGATGGATTTGTCTGGTGCTAGCAGAACAAATCTTTCCATGTCTCTTTACAATCTACTTGTTTCCGTAGGAAATGTCTCCTGCGTGTGGATTGCTTGTTGTTATGCCTTCTGCTTTCATCCATGGATGAGTAGGGAAAGGCTCCTTCCTCTGCTATGGCTCTGGAAAGATTTTGTCACCTGAGTGAGTCAATGGGCTTTACTTGATTCATGTACTTGAAGCAGAGATGGGTTTCTAGCCTAAGGGAGGGAGGAAGGGTTAGGCAGAGAAACCTTGTTTTGGAAGGAACACCCAGTGCCTTCCCCTGCCTGCTTTCCTCTCCCTTCCCCTAAGAGAACTAAAAATACTAGTGTATTTGTAGTCTCAGTCTGTAAGTGGCTGCAAAGCAGGAGGTTAGAGCAACTTCCAAATACCAATTTTTATCGTTCTTAGATGGCAAGTTAGTAGCAGTGTGAGAAAAAAAAGACTTCTCCCCATTCTTAAAAATTAAGTGATAAGTTACTTAACACCTTCCTTGCACTTTGTTTTTTATGCTTGGTAGCCAGTCTGTTTTAATGGAACTGTTCAGACACCAAATAGATGTTGGAAATGTCATTAACCTGTTTGCTATGAAGTGAATTTTTGGGCCCGTGCATGTGCATATGTAACTGGGAAGCCTACCTACTTTCACATTTGGATGTTATTGATGCTGATGCTATGTTAACTTGAAAGTCAGCTTTTGGAGCTGATGGGGCTCTAGCAGAGGAAGGCAGGTATGGATGCTGCCTGCCTCTCAGTCAGCAGTTCTGTTTCCCATGCATCTCCCAGGCTGGCTTAATGTGTTGTTGGAGGTTCTGCACACCAAGCTGTCAGAAAGGTCATAGGACAGCCTTTGTAAATGAAATTTAGATGTGCTTGGTACTAAGATGCTTTGTACCCAGTTGTTGTGTTAAGTTCATTTTAGCACGAAAATTGTTTGAAAATACACGCTTCATTTGATGGGCAGAAATAGTTATTTGCCTGTCATCTGGCACCTAACGCCAGCTCATCGTCGTCACCACTCACGAGAGAGGAAAACAAGCATGCTATATTCTCCAGCAGGTGCAGTATAAGTCTAAAACTGTACTTCAGTTTCTTTCTATATTTGAGGGTGGATCTCCAAAATGCTGCTGTATGGATGGCCTGTCATTAACTGTGGTCCCTCTTCTGGCGCAGTAGTGGGTAGCTGCACAACAGCAAGTTACTAGAAACAAAGCCTACTTTTAATAACGAATTATTGCAGCAAAAGCATATATGAGCTAGAAGTCTGGCATGCTCACTAAAACTGTGCTTGTGAAATCTATCAATTGGGACAACAGTGCGAAGGATTTCCAGGAAGAAAGTTGTTGAAAGTGGAGCTCTTGCAGTTGTAGAATGAGATGTTTGAAAAGTAAACTTTGCAGCTGTTCAGGTGATGCACCAAGCGCTGTGCCTGCTGGAGCATGTGTATGACACCTAGGTAGTGAGAATCTAGTTATTAAGACCATAACTTAAGTGAGAAGTTTTGACTGCTACTTTTTTTTTTTTTGCACCTTGAGAGACATGTTGAGGGTAAAGTTCCATAATGGCTGTTGCCCAGCTTTAAATAGATCATTTGAGCAAATAGGAGGGAGGAAATGTTAGCCAGGCGGCTTTCAGTATTGCCCTTCTGTCTGCAAAATCAGTAACAAGGTGTTCTGAAAAATGATGGTGGAAGATTATGAGCAAGTAGAGGGTAAAATGTGCTTTTGAAATGTCTGGGTGTTTGAGATGTCCTTTGTCAGTTACATTGCTTCTGTTACAGTTTATCTGGTCTGCATATGTATTCAGTGCAGTGATGAGAAAAACAAACCCATGTGGTTTTTTCCCCCAAAAAAACCCTCTAGAAACAGAGTGTGTGACTTAGAGGGTTCGTACCTAAGGCTTTTATCAGTAAGTAGTACTTCTGCTGGGAAAACATAATCTTTCAAGGATCCAAAATAGAGAAACTAGGAATTGAGGACTGTGCTAGAGGAGTTGCATGGCATATGCTGTGCTGCCTTCGTTGTGCTCACTGCGGCGAGCTGCAGGAGTTGCTCTTTTGCTTTCTCTGTTACCCAGGTGTGCTAGGTAAAGGTCTGAATGAAGCACGGGTTTGGCAGTTAAATAGTAACGCTTGTAGCGAGGGACATCACACCAGAAGATTTGTGAAGTAAGTTGAAGGTGATGTGGTAGTCTTCCTAACACAGACATGATCCTTCCCGTGTGCTGGGGACCATGGATGAGCTGCACCGCTGTACTGTTCCTGAGCCTCTGTAAGGTTTTGACATGAGTGTTCTTGCGGAAAACAGCGTTAAGAGGATTTGTAGCTTTGAACCACTTCACGTGGGGGTTGAAGGGTCTCACTGACATTAACACAGGAAGGTGGACATAGACAGGGAAGTAAATTCATTCCCAAGTTCCTGCCTTGACCACAGGCCCATCGTTCCAGTGAACCACAGATGTGCTTTTCATGTCACGTAAGTAACACGTGCACCAAGCCCGGTGCTCTTGGTGCCGTTGCCTTGGTGCTTCTGACCTCCCCAGTTTCACATGAAGAGTAAGAATAGCTGCTGCACCTGTATTTCTTACTTAAATTTCCCCAGGGCACCTGCCAGGGGAATTGTGCGCTCTCCCAAGGGGGGTGACTTTTACAGATGCTCTGTCAGCATGTGGCTGGGCCGACACGCTGAGTGTGACGGTGTATTTGCAGGAGGGAGCTGTGCCCCCACTCACGGGAGATGTTACCACAGCTCCCAGATAAGAACCGCAGTCACCGAGACCACAGGAGCTGTGAATCGGTTTGGGTTGAGTAAGCTGGGTGGTGTGAGTGCGCTGGGTCGCCACAGGAGCACATGCGGCATGGATACACAATGTGTAAACTAGAAGTTCACACCAGTGTTTTCTTCAGCTGAAGGTCCCTATTCTGTGTGACTGGCTACTGTGTGTAGTGGGGCTGTGCTCATGAACGAGTGTGTATTTGCATGACACGTGCCTCAGGTGCCAGTTACAGGGTTAGTTACAGTTTAGTAATTTGTATGTGCTTCATCTGAGTTGGTGGGAGATTCATGGCTGCAGAAGTTGCTGTTAGTTTGACTGCTCTGTCCCTGGTGATTTTTTGTTTGTTTGTTTCATTTTTTCTTTGTTTTTTTTTTTTTAAACTCCAAGTGTAGACTAGTCCTCTTTTTCCTGTTGGGTAAGAGTGTATGTAATTATTAGATGAATAAATTTGGGGTAGGTCTCTAAGTACAGATTTGGTAGTGATGGTTTCTTTGTTCCAAGTGCTTATCTTAATGGAAACTGATTTTTTTTTTTAAATGAAGTCACTGCGTAGGGTTTTTTAACTTAATGCATACACATTTATGGTTTTCTTTAACTATTTGCTTTCCACAACTAGTATCCAAATGTGCAGCTTTCACAAAGAAAGTGAAAAACAAACCTTCAGGCTCAGTCATTTAGAAATGAATTTTTAATTTTGTTCCTGTACTTGTAGGATTTTTTTTTTGTTAAATATACTTCAGTAGTTAGCGTTTTGTTGCAATATAGTCATTGTGCTTGCAGTCTTATTTCAGTTACTTGTGACACTCATTTTGAGCAGTGAACCATGTATCGTTCAGTACTTTAACTGGAAATATTCAAACTCTTCTCACTGAGAAAACCATTAACTCAATACATGCTGTTTGAGTGGTACATTTCAGGCTTTCACTAAGAAATGGGATTATTGAATATATTTGGGTTAATAAAATAATAAGTTAATGCACATTTAAGTCTCCATTTTTTTTAATTCTGTTATTCATTTGAATACTTCTGTAGAATAAGTTGGAGTACCTTAAGAATCTAAAGCTATTTGCATTGGACTAAAATATTACCAATGCCAAACCAAGGTTTTAGATAAAACTAAAAAGGAAGCAAATAATCTTACCTTTTTCTGTAAAAACTAATATTTCAGTGAAACATATATTATTGCATTTTTTCCACTTCTGAGAGTGTAGTGGTAGGTTCCAATGTATTTTAATTCCCCTAATGAATAAACAGTTGTGGATTCTAGAAATCCTCAGCAATAATGACAAAAACCTCCTGAATTAGAGCACTTCTTCAAGCCAGCTGCTTCCTGATAATCAACATGTCACTCCAGCAGTCTGCATAAATCCTGCTTTCTAATTAGAATTACAAGGCTTGTCAAGAGCTCACATGGCCCTTCTTCTTCGTCTCCTTAAATCCTGGGCCAGGTCCAGCCTGAATTTGCATCTCTCTGCAGTGATTCCATTGCATTAGAGTCTGTGTTGGATGCTAAGATCAAAATCAGGATCACTTTGCTTAAAGGTGTGGAAATTTCAGTGGAGCAGAGAAAATAATTTTAATTGCTTCAGCTAATCATGTAAAGAGGGCAACTCATCCAGTTTGGAAGTAGCTGGAACTTGCTCTCCTTAAATGTAGTAAAAACTAACAGTCAAAAGGAGAGTAGATGTCCTTACCCATTGATATGAATCATAGCTGAAAAGATGGGCTTTTATGGCAGGAAATCTTGCCATGAGGAGCTGGGAGTTTTTTGCTGCTGTTGAAGTAAGTAGGGTGTGTTTATAAAAGGAAAGAGGAGCTGACTTGAAAATACAGTATGTGGAAATTGTCCAGTGTTTCATGTAGAAAGCAGTTCCTGTCCATCCTTGCTTGCATTGTGAAACGGTGTCTCTGGGGGGAACAGTACTAGGGCTGTGACACACTAAGGTTTAGGAGATGCTGGTTCCAACCCATTTGCCAGCCTGCTGTGGGATTTGGCCTGCCTGCTAGCCCCATTCTAGCATGGTCTAGATGAGACATCTTTGCCACTGAATGCCTTCTCAGGACTCGTTATGCTGCTGTTTCCCTCCCCACCCAGTCACTTACAAGCTATTCCTTCCTGAGACACCCTGCCAGAGGTGACATTTAGCACAGGCCGTTGCAGGCTTTGTGTAAAAGCTGTCTCTGGAAGACAAAGATCTGGTGTCCAGCATGATAGCTTTCCCGTGCAGTTCTGCGTTCCTGTTACTACCTCTACTGAAGAACAGTGACTGTTTTGAATGTGTCAGCTCCTATGTGAATCTAAAGAGCAACCTGAAGGTAGGAAGAAGTGGGTAGAAATAAATTTTAAAGTTCTAATCTGTCTTTGTCTTTTCTTTCCGCAATGTTTTGAAGGATGCACGCCAGAAGTTCCGCTCTGTGCTGGTCGAAGCAACGGTAAAACTGGATGAACTGGTAAAGAAGATTGGAAAAGCTGTAGAAGACTCTAAACCTTACTGGGAAGCTCGGAGGGTGGCCAGGCAGGTGAGAACTTTCTGCCTTATAAGCTTGTGCTGGTAGTTGGAGAGCACATACAGATTGCATTGCTTTCCTGCTATTAATAACACCTGAAGCATATGCACTTGGCTGACACTGGTCTATGTCTTGAGTTGCATGTCAGCCATGTGAATCGATGGCAAAGACATGTTTCTTCACAGCCACAGCTGCACATGATCTTCAGTCTAGGAACAGTGCCAGCAGACACAAACTATCCATAGCAAAAGACTAGTTTTGTTCTCCTCTCTTTATCAATGCTTTTTCAGAGCCCTGCTCTTTTCTGTCAGTAGTTGTAATTGTTTGTAAATACAGCGTAGACATCATCTATCTGCTTTTTCTTCTCGAAGGAAAATGCTCAGCAGCTAAATGTCTGCAACTGGAAGCTGCTGGGAAGGAGGCTGGAGTGGGGCAGACTAGGGGAAGCCTGCAGGGTTTGGTGTTGGTTGGGTTGTGCTGAAGCAGGAATGTCCTAAATGTAGCTCTAAAGTGTGGTGGTTTGGGGAGAAACTGAGCTCTGCTTTCCGTACTGTTGATCAGGACCTTGCCTACCTTGCCCTGACTCCTACTTGATTATTGACAGGCACCTAAAATAAGTTGATTTTTTTTTGGTTGGAAAGGGTCTGTGTGGCTGAGGCAGGGAAGGATGAGGAGTGGAACTTAAGGGTGTGATCTGTTGGCTGTAGGGAAAGCCAGAAAGCCTGTGAGACATCAGGCAGCTTCTCACCTTAGGGAAAAAGCAGCTGATGGCTGTGTGTGTAGTGGCTTAGGAAGTGCTTCTGCTTGGTGTCTGTGGTGGGCTTTGCTGGTGTCTGAGGCTTTTCGTTTTTTCTTGCCCAAAGGGAAAGCTGTTCCTGGGTGCTACTTCCATTTTCTCTCAAGGCAGGGAGAGGCAGAAGTTGGGGAAGAGTTGCCTAGAGGGGCTGCTTCTGTGCTTGGCTGGAACCATGTGTGAGACGGCATCTGTGGCTGGGCAACTGCAATGTGACTGTGCTCAATGGGCGAGTGGAAAAGAGGTGGTGTAGCACATGTGAAATACATAAAAATTACAGGAGAAGGATTTTGCCTGTAAAAATAAGTAGGGGCTGAGGTTTAGGGATGAGAAAAGTAGTGTAGGTGTGTGCCGGGAGGCAGAAAGTAATCTTACAGGGTGAGAGAAGGGAAGAAAAGAGAATATATCCTCAGAACAAGGCACGGGAAAGGGAGGCATGAACGCAAGCTTCACTGCTCTGAAAGCTGATGAAGCAGGAATTGCTTTGATGGGATGTGGCACGCAAGATAACGTGACCGTGTTGATCCTTTAAATCACACGGCATTGTTTTGGAGCCATTGTCTCAGGCAGTGGGGATGATGTGTGGGGGTTATTAGGCTTAATCCTTCAGACTAACAGTGGCGTGGCAAATAGGTAAACTCCGCTTCAAAGCACAGTAAACGTGGTGTCTTGCTACTCATCTGTAACTGCTCTGAAAGCAATCCCTGTTCATGGGGCCTGTGGTGTGTGCGAGAGATAAATCAGTAGTGAGCTACAGAAAGGGAGGAACTTAGTAACAAAATAAGAGCAAGGAATTCTTTCTGTTATGTTAAATAGGCACATAGTGCATGGGACTTCAATAGTTATATTTGGGAAATTCAGTAGTAGAAATGCATACTCTGCAGAGCAAAAATATCAGAGGACTTTGAGGTTTGTAAGATCAGATACTGAGAGCTGTGAACTTTGTCCTCTGTCCTGAGGCTGGCAGCAGATTATGTCCTGGAAACGGAATTTTTTATTCCTGCATCTTTGCTGCTCCTGAAATCCATTCAGTCATACTGTTTCAAAGGTGCTTTGCAAAAGCACTGAAAAACTTATATCACTTAAGGTCCTTAGACTTGTAGAATCACTGCTCCAGTATTAGGCTTGTTAGAGAGAACCATATTTTTCTCCCAATCCATGCTGTCATTAGCTAGATTTGAATGCTACTTATCCCAGATCCACTAAAACGCTCAATTTCTTTTAATTCCTTGATAGCTCTTTTTCTTAAAGCAAAGATTGCCTTTCTAACTGTTTGTTTCACTTTTTCCATTTTGTGTTATGGAGCCACTCACAGTCATGAAACAGAGCTCCTTCTTTGTATCAACTCAGCAGACAGAGCTGGAAGATGATCTCTGGTTTCCCTTTGGCTCTTTGTCTAATAAAATCTTGAAATAGAAAATGTGAGGGCCAAGAGGAATATTAGCATTGAAGGACAGTGAATCTGTCTGGAGGCCAGGAGTTTGGAAAGATTGGTACCCGTCATAAGCAAAGCATCTGCCTAAAGAATTTTTCTTGTCTGAAATTCGCTATATTAAAGTGGGGGGAAGGACTGGGTAGGAAAATAGAAAACTGGAGGAATGTACCAGAATAGTAATATGTTTAGGTGCCAGCCTGCATCTTCCTTTTATACTTTGATTTGTAAAGTTGCAGAGAAATCATGGGAATAGCTTGATATTTTTCTGTTCAAATTTATAAGAACATCTAATCCATGAAGACTCTCTTCCACCTTCTGGCTTTGCAATTATTTTAGAGCCATTGGGCTGCCTCTGAAAACATAGGCACAAAGTTCTTGGTGAGTGAAACAGCGTTAATTAAACAATAAGGGAAAAAACCGCATGACTGCTTGTAAGAGAAAGGGAAGTGTAAATTCTTGTCTGTTTTCAGGTAAAGGAAGTAAAAATATGAACTATAAATCGAAGTCTTCTGGGAACAAAGAACTGCATAATTAATGACATCTAGTTTGGCAGAAATGCAGGAGTTGTCCAGAGTTACTTGCATTTAAGATGTCATTTGTAGGGCGAGTTGGCTGATGCAAACTGTATTTAGTCATACTGAGGAGCTTGTTTTCACTTGGTACCAGCATGATTCTCTTCTGGAAATACATGTTTCATTTATTAAGATAAAACCCATTAAAATGGTATGAGGGCACTGATATGGAGTCAGCAAAAAACAGATCCCTGAGTCAAGTACTTCCCTGGAGAAACTTCAGGACCTTGAGCCCTTTCATCTCTTCACCCTTATCCTTATCTTGTGCAATCCTCTGTTGCCAGAAAATGGTGAATTCAAAACAAATTAATTCTCCCATGTGAGAGTCTCGTAGCGTCTTGTTTGTGTAACATATGCCAAGAGAATTTCAGCTTGGCCTATCTCAGGCTGAAACTTTGCTTTAACAGAACATTGGTCCCTTAGTGTTAAGATTTGAGTGCTTTGCCCTCTGAAATGGTGGCGCAGGGAACCAGGATGCTTCTGTTGACACCAAAGCAGTAACATTCTGCTTTTGCTGAGGCTGAAGTAGGAGCTTGCTAATGTTCTTGCCCCTGTAGATTTCATTCGACTTCTGCCAAGACAACTTTGTTGTGATTCCTCATTTGGTATACCAGTAGGCTCCGTGTGTTGATTGCATACGCACCTTGCTGTATTGGAGAATTGTGAGCCAAATTTGTTGTTTAATCAGATTTTAATGTATTTCTGCTGCAAGAACTTTTTTGCATTTGGCGTATTGTCTTTTCACGTTGTTCTTTAACTTATGCCATAATGGGTGTGTTCAATGGAAGAGCCTTGGCATATAGCGAAGGATTGTGTATGTACACAAGCAATGACCACGTTGCAGCAATATGAAATTCCTATCACCTAGAAGGTTCTAAGTGTTGGGAAGATCAGTCTTCCCACGTCTATGGCGTTTTTTTGAGGTTTGGTTGGTTTGTAGGTTTCTTTTTTTTGTTAGCAATTTGTTTCGCTGGTTGACTAGTCAGAGAATTAGATTTTTCTTCCCCAAAGGTAATGGGGAAGAAGGGTGAGGTTGCCAGGAAACATTAATAATGTAAACATCAGTGTAGGTCTCAAGCCTGTAAGGTAAGGAGTGTCTTAAGCCACTGTTGACTTAGCATTTTGCAGGATTGGGGCTGGAAAGCACCTACGCAATAGTGTCCAAGCAGATAATGGAGTTTCAGAAGTGTATTACCTCCCTAGTGACAGCGTGCTCTGGGACAGGATGCTGTGCAAAAGCAAATGTGGTGTCTTGCATAAATCACTGGGCTGGAAGGAGTTGATTTTGTGCTGCTGCGTGACGTAGATAAATTACTTCATCTCTTTCAGTTCCCATGTAAAATGGAGCTGTCAAGCTGCTCTGAAGCCGAGTTCATTAAGGGAGGTAAAAGCACTTTGGGGTCATTGGGTGAGAGGTGCCATTAAAACACTGTTATCCATATGTCATCCCTGGTGAACCCAGGGACAGACTGAACAGGAGGACTTGCCTTTCTGCTTTGCTTCTGCTGGAAAAGAAATGTGATGATAACGAGTTCTCACCCACTCTCCCCAAATAAAACAGTTCTTGTATTTGTAGTGACCCTAACCTGTATAAAAGCCCTGTGAGTGTTGTTTCTAATTAAGCTTTAGCTCCTATTACTGAGTGGATTATTTTTTTTGAAGACTGAGAGGTGATGTTTTAGTCCCCAGATGCTTTGCTCAGCTGAGCTTATTTTGGAGGGACATGGTTTTGCTTTGTGACATTCCCCTCACACACACACACACACACACTCCCTTTTAGCTTTTACAAAAGTGTCAGAAAATTTGCTTCAGGTGAAAATAGATGAAAGATTTATGCTAAGTCATACCTGTATGTATTTCTCCCTAAGGGACCCATCTGTAGCAGATATTCAGAGGGCAGTATGTTGAAACGTATGCATGTTCTGCTTCCTCTTGGGTCATTCTTCCTGGTGCAGTTTTACAACTAATTCTTTTCATATTGTTGGCATACTTAAGCAGCATCTTTTTATTCCAAAAGGCTTGGAGCACCACACTGGAATCAGTATGTACAACTTGTTTTCCCTGCTGAAGTCTAGGTGTACCTGAGAGGAGATGCAGTTGATGGACAAGTAGATTGTGTTCAGCAGGGACAGCTAATGTGTCCTGTTCACTTCCACTTTTTATGTAACAGAGCTCCTTCCTCTTGCCTCACTGAATAATCTTTCTCTCATGTTTATACTGGACTGCCACATCTGTTTCAAGAAATCAGCTGACAGGGTAAAGAATATATTCAGATATTCAGACCCTGGATCTCCTCCATTCTGCCGGTCTTCACAAAACTTAAGAGAACACTGTTACCACTGGGAACTCATTTCCCCTCTCGAATGGAAGTTGTGGTTGGATTTGACCAGTGGGGTCAGAAATTAATAGTGGACATCAGTAGACCAAGGTAGGTGTATAGGATTCACATTGATCAGCTTTATGTACTGCAGGGTTCAGTCTAGTCCAAGATAATCATTTGGGCCCTTAATCACTGACTGTAGTCAGTGGTGAGAGGTAGGTGTGTGTGAAAAGCCTTCTGAGATACGTGTCTCTTCCTTAAATGTAGAGGGAGTTCAGACATCTTGTCTTGGGTTGTTTAGCCATTTGAAAGTTGTCAGGTGAATCCTTCAAGTGGTTCAGTGAATCTTGTATCCAAAGTGAATCGGGATGAAAAGTAGCTGCTGTAATCTTGCAGAACAGGAACTGAGGAGGAACTGAGCCACTTCATGGTGAAGGTGGGAGGGGTGTAAGCAGATAAGAGCACACGTGCTTAGTTGGAAGACTCTTCCTCAGCAGATGAGACTGATACCATTCTTTGCAGAAGCCGGGGTTGCAGTGCCTGTAAGTGAACGAAACTTTCCAAAGTGGCCATTGCATCTCAGTTTCTAGGTGTTCAGCTTGCGATGTCTGAAAGTAGTGTGGCAAGTGTGCAAAGCTACAGATGGTAACTCTCCTAGCTCAGGAGACAAAAGCTTTTTAAATTTACACAACTTGGAACTTCCAAACTGCCAATCGCCCTTAAAAATTAATGAGGAGCTGGAAAGTGTTGTCTTGCCAGTGTCGCTTCCTGCAGCACCCAAGTTTCCCGTCCAAATTAGCTCAGTGAGTGAAAGCTAATTGGATCCCAGCACCAGCTGGCTTTGCTGTGGACAGGGGGGCAGCGTTGACTGTGGGTGACAGCTCCTGGTCCAGATCCAACACTGGTGGATATCCAGGTCTTCCCCTCTGGTTCCTAGGCGCTAGATGCGTTTATCTGTCGGCATACTGGATGTAACCATGTCGTATGGAATCTCCTTTTCGATCCCATGTTTATGATATGAAGTCCTGATGCTCATGTTTAAGACAAGAAGGAGTTAAGACTGATTTGTATTATCCGGTAAGCTTATCTTGGCAAAAAAAGGTGGAGGGAGAGGGAACTTGAAAAGCAAAAATTAAATGTCAGCAGAACTGTGACAGACTTGCATTCCTGTTTGGCAACTTGCCATGGAGCTAGTAAAAAGCAAAATTATTGGCACAGTTACAGTGAACCAACCAACTGACCTTTCCTGGTTGAAGGACTGTTTCTGCTTAACTGTTTAGAAACTAGAAACTATCTAGTGGATTCACATTCTCAAAGCAAGGATACAGAAACTTGGAAATTGACTTTGACAAACCTTCTACAAAATCCTTCCAACTGTTTAAGGAAAAACACAAACACCCGGAGCACTTGACTGCTGTTCAGTGCTGCATTGTCATTGGTAAGTAATAATCATCTTTACTGCCAGCCTAGACTAGTTATTGCAGAGGTTACGTTCTTTGTGGTCTGCCTATGCTGATAGTTGTCATTTTAATTGAAGATGCTGTATTGCAGCTGCCCTGGTGACTCCTGGGGAGCCTCACAGTAGCGTGAGCATAGAGGAGGTAATGATTTCTGGTTTAGGAAGGAGGGTGTGTGTGAATGGTGAGAGAAGTGGATTGCTCCCCAGGTGTGTAAATAAACCATACAGAAATGGCTGTGATTTGGTTTTGGATTACTTAAGCTGGTGGGGTGGAGAGGATACTGGGAAGCTCCCTTCCTGAACTGAGACTTGCCTGTTGGTGG
>VWZZ01003555.1:51627-69118 GCA_013399095.1 Psophia crepitans | reverse complement strand
CCAGCGCACAATCCACCTCACTACCTGATCATCCAGGCCACACCTCCTCAGCTTGCCCACAAGGATGCCGTGGGAGACGGTGTCAGATGCCTTGCTGAGGTCAAGATAGACCACATCTACTGCCCTTCCATCATCCATCCACCTGGTTACATCCTCATAGAAGGCTATCAGGTTGGTCAAGCATGACTTTCCCTTGGTAAAACCATGCTGACTGTTCCCAATAACCATCTTGTCCTTGATGTGCCTGGAGAAAGTGCCAAGGACAAGTTGTTCCATCACCTTTCCCGGGATGGAGGTGAGGCTGACCGGTCTGTAGTTACCCGGGTCCTCCTTCTTGCCCTTTTTGTAGACTGGAGTGACATTTGCCTTCCTCCAGTCCTCAGGCACCTCTCCCGTCACCCATGACTTGCTAAAGATGATGGAGAGCGGCCTGGCAATGACCTCTGCCAGCTCCCTCAGCACTCGCGGGTGCATCCCATCAGGATGGGACAGACACAGCCTTCTTGGGTGCTCACTGCCATCTGCTTGTTAGCTGTGTGCTTGTTTGTGGCCAAAATTATAAATCTGCTGTCTTCTGGAAGAGGGGATCTCCTCTTTAGAATGAGGGGAACTCCTCTTTAGAATGTGTGGCAATGGCTATGTATTGACTCGGATTCTGTAAGAAAAATCTCTTTTAATTGCAGCAAACTTGCAGTTCTACTGTTAAAATATAAATTTCACTGCCAGGAAGTGGAAGGAATGTCTGTCTCCTTTAGCTGTGTCCGCTTCTGATATTCGGGTTTTTTGACTCGGTGAAGGGTACTAATGGTTTGTTCTTAAAGGAGGATTTTGTTGCTGTGAAGTGGAATTGAAATTTTGTCTGTTCCTGCTGCTACCTAGACTTTCTCATTCAACGAACGGATTAGCCCTTCATTTGTCCAGGACACCACCCCCAAACTTTTACTGTAAGCAAAACAAGCCTGTTATTAACACATGGTGTGGAGTTGTATAATTCCACCAGGAAAAATTCTGAAGGATCAAGAGATTTAATTATCTTCAACAGGTCCCTTAGGAAAATGACTGTCTCAAAAGTAGTTGTGAGCAGTCAAATATGCACAAGGTCAGCCATTGTCTTTCTTCCAGAGCATCTCCCTGCTATTGAGGATGGGCAGCTGCTGGTGGCTGTGAGGCTTTCTGGGGACTGGGAGAATGTGTCCAGAACAGCCCATCATCCTGCTGAAACTACTGCCACGTGCCTTGTCTTTGCTTATGTCAGTGGGCATGCGTGTACAAGATGTGCTTTCAGAACCAGGCTGCCAGTCCCTTGCCAACCCTCTGGAAACTTCTCCGAACAAATATTTGCTGCTTTGGTGGCAATTAGGTGAGACAAGGATCCAGTGTTTCTCCTGAACGTATCTGTTGCAGCTGTGTGTGCTGAACGTTTATTATCTTGGATAATTAGCAAAATCCACTAAGGCAGGCTGCGTAAATCATGCGGCACGTATTTGTGGAGTTTGTTCCTGGCTTCTGTATTTGATATCAGCCAAGGAGGCTGCTGCCAGGTGCAGATGAGCATGCGGAACCTCTGTAAACCTAGAAACCAGCTGTAAATCCTAGACTTGCTGAGTCACTGCCTAAGCCCGGAGAATGCAAGTGTGTATTGGGCTGGAGGGTTGTCTTGATATTTTTTTCTTAAGTTATTTTACCTTGGCGAGAAAAACCTGGACACATTTTGTGATCCCCTCTTCCAGAAGACAGCAGATTTATAATTTTGGCCACAAACAAGCACACAGCTAACAAGCAGATGGCAGTGAGCACCCAAGAAGGCTGTGTCTGTATGGTATTAGGATGAACAATTTGTCATGTTCTGGTGCCGTAGATAATTAGTGTGAGTAACTGCAGGCAGACCAACCAGCATCTCACAACAACCTCATAAAAAAACAAGGGAGGACCAAAGGGCTTGGTGTGGTATGTTCTATACAATCTCTTTGTGCCCAAATGAGTATCAACTCCTTACTCCTGTGAAGCAAGGAGCTAAATCAATTAAAGACAGTGAGAGGAGTCCAGTAGGTTTCAAATGACTCGGTGTACAGTGGTGACAATCAGCTCAGAGATTATATTCTTGCCCTCCTTTCACAAGATCCTAATGTATAACCTAGATGGGAGCCACCAGAGAACAGAGAAGAGCTGGCAGCTGATTGTTCGGTCTAGCCAAGGATTGGTCTGAACAGCGTTTAAGGAAATTGTATGTTTAGATAATAGCTCCTAAAGAAGGGTGGTGGGATTCTGTCTTTTAGGAGACCAACTGTATGTAGGCTGATAACAGAAATAGCTAATGAAGTGAGCGGCTGGTTGTGCCCTGAACTTTTTCTCTCTTGGAATATGGCTCGTGATCCTGTCTTAAGGGAGTACACATTACTGCCTAACTTTAGCACAGAACTGGATGTCTCTCAGAACATGCTTTGTAGGTCTACTCTGATTTCTTGGGTCTTTTTATAGACTACAGGTTTACCAGAAAATAAAGCAGAGCCAAGACTCAGGTCACTTCTATCACTGGTAAGCTGTTAGAACAGGGAGGGGTGGATGCAGGGATGGGACCAAAAGGCCTAGCACAAGACACACCTAATAAAAGAGCAGAGACTAAGGGACATCTGGTCATTGTATTCCACAGGCATTTTATTAGTTATGCAGCAGGGAGGAAACGGTTTGTGCTCCAAAAAGCTCTAGCTAGATTTACTTTCACCTTATCCTCCCCTCTGCCTTCTCCACTCAGAAAGTCTTCAAATTTGCTTTTGTAAAAGCATATTTTAACCTGTGTACAACTTTATAGCTTTTCAATAAACAGCTTAAAGAACACAAGGGTGTTTCAGACTTTTATGAGACTGGATTTTCTGTCAGTAATGCAAACAATCATCACAGATTAATATATAACTCACAAAAAGCCTCACAGATCTCCCAAAATGAGGTCACTCACAAAGCTTTGGATTTTATAAGTTGTTTATAAGCATCTGTACATTGCAAGAGGTTTCTGTCTTTTTACTACCTCTCAGTTCTGGTTTGGCTTGAAGTTTTTAGTCTGTAGGGAGAGGGAGGTCATGGTCCTTAAAAAAAAAAATTAAAAAAATTGCAAACCAACCCCTCACCTCCCAACAGCATCACCATTCTGATTATTTAAGAAAATAATTGTGTGGGTCTGAGAATCTAGGAGAGCATTCAACATTCACTGCAAATTTTTCTGCAACTATCTTTTTTGGGTTTGGTTTGGATTTTGTTGTTGTTTTTTTTTTTGAGAAACTGTAAGAAATAATGGTGGTATTTGATAGTAATGCTGGTTGTACAGGACCTCTGGAGGTCATCCAATGTAATCTCCTGCTCAAAGCAGAACTGTCACTGTTGCTGGATTGCATCAACCAAGGCTTTGCCAAGTCTTGAAAACCTCCAGAGGTGGAGATTTGTAACCTGAGTAACCTGCCTGTGGGTCACACTGCCCTCCTAATAAGAAAGGTTTTTTGGTTGGTTGGTGTGTTGTTTTTTGTTTTTTTTTTTAAATGTACAACCTGAACTTCCAAGCTACCATCTGTGGCTGTTGCTCCATGTTGTATCACCCAGTACTGCTGAGAAGCATTTGTTTGACTTTTGCCTTTGCAGCTCCCTTTCAGATTTTAGCTGGCAGCTAATTCAATTACTCCTTAGTCTCCTCCTTACTAGACTGAAAAAGCTCACATCCCTCAGCACTCCTGGTAGGATTCACTGTAGGCTTCTGGACCCTGGTTTGACATCCCTCTTGAAGTGGGTGTAGTATTCGGTGTGCAACCTCACCAGCACTGAGTGGGGAGGAATGGTAACTTGCCATGATTGACCAGCTGTGGCCCCCCTTGATGTAGCCTAGGACATGGTTTGCCTCACTCCCAACAAGAGTGCCTCTTTTCAGCTTTTTCAGCCTGACACCTGTTGTAATGCACAGGTCTTTTTTGGCAGGGCTGATCTTCCTGTCTGTGCTGATGATGGGATTATTCCACTTCAGGTGTGGGACTCCACACTTCCTCTTTCTGAACCCTGTGAGGTTTCTCTCAGCCCAGCTGGGTTTCACAAGGTCCATCTGGGTTGAGGTTCAGCTATTTGCCTTTTCAAGCACCTCCTCTAACTTCGTATCACCTGCAGATTTGCTGGGGGTGCAGCTGTGCTGGTATTGAGGTGGTGGTTAGGATGTTGAGCATTATGGGCCCTCCTGTTGGTGCCTGGACTATTCTTATTACTGGTTGCCAGCTGCATTGAAACAGGATGAGGAAAACTGGAGCCAAAATAGCACCACAGAGTGGTTAGTTACTGGGAATGCTGCAGCAAGCACTTAGCTATTCACCTTGTAGGCATCTGAACCTTCTGTAGTGGGGGGCAAGACAGGCATGCCGTGGTCAAGGAGTGGTGATCCTGCTGTCCTCATCCTGGCCAGAAGCTTGTGCAGGAAGCTGCAGTGCAGTTGTGATCAGGGTGATCTCTGAAGGACAGGCTGTGCTACGGCAACTGTGGTGGGCGACTGATGGAGGAGAGTTCCTGTTGTAAAACATGTTCCCTGTTGTACTTCGCACAGCAAATGAACCGTGGGATGTTGTTGAAAGAATGAGAGGGGGCTAGAATGGAAACATCTCAAACTTGGTTCCTTCTGAAGAGTGGAAACCAATTAATCATTATCTGTTTGGTAGTAAGCAAGTAAGTGTTTGCTGGTAGCAGTTAAGCTGCTGTTTTAAAGATTAATGAGTGGGAGAGACATTGGTTTCACATTAACAAACAAGTGCCTGTCTCAGAGCAAAGGCCTTGGGCCAGCACGTGATGTGCTGGTGCCTTGTTTTGTGCAGCAGCTGCGTGTTCCCTTCATGCTCCAGCTTACAGAGATTGTTCCTGCCTTCTTTTGGCTGTAGCACAGAGATGCTGAAACAAAGCGGGTGTCAAGACCTTGGCAGTACTGTATGAGAGAGGTTCACCTGGCTAAACGAGAAGCCAATTTTTAAAAATATTTGAAAATAACTGATCTTTGCTGACTGTAATTTCTGATTGGAAATTTGCTGGTTGTGATAGTGATGTCCTTTTCATGGATTCAGCACTTGTGGTCTGGTCCTCTGGTGAGGGAGGTTGACCGAGGGGGGAAATTCTGTAGCAGGCTTGGCCCCACAAAATGCACCCTCTGCATCTATTTCAGGCAAGCTGGCTTGGCCATTAGCTGCGTGCACAGGTGCTCCCGGCTCAGAGGCTGGACGGTGTCTACCAGGGTGTATTAGATGTCAACTAACCTCAGAGGAATGCTGTAGCTGTGTCATGCGGTGCTTTGGTGTTAGTGATATTGTGCAGTCTAGGTAGGCAAGACCAGAAATTGGAGACGAGATGAAATGAGGAAGAGGAGTGTATATATATCTTGGTTGATGTTACTGCAGAAGATTCAAGCTATGTGTGGTAGGGTGGGAAAAAATCTTCTAGTAGGTCAGTTGGGCACGGGCTCTGGTTACAAGGAGGGACTGGGGCAATAAAACCTCTGTGGACTCTGCAGAAAGTTGTATTTCATAATTAAGGAGTACAGGGTTTTCTCCTTTGAAAGTGGACAAGCCGATGTGTCTGTGCTGGCCTGACAATCTGTGCGCTGCTGCCAATTCCAGAAGAATGACTGCATTTTTAAAAGCGCTTGGTTTTGTTTTCTTCTATTAGCTTGCCATGGCCTAGCTTTTTCTGTTTTCCTCACTATCTTTTCAGCTAAAAACACAATCCAGCTGTTGTGCATGGTTCTCTTCTGTGCACGGCCCTGGGCAGACTAAGCAGAGAATTGCCCACGAGGGTACAGCTTTTATCCCCCCAAAAGGGATTTGTCAGGACTGACCTCCTTTCTGAAATCTGTGAATAGCTTGCAATTATGAACCCTGTCAGTACTCCTTCAATTTTACCTCATTCCTTATTTTAAAAGTTGACGTATTTTATATCGTAGTGCTCCATTTGCTTCTGCAAGTGCTGCTACTGCTTGTCACCTCTGAGTCTTCAGGAGCTGGCTGAGAGGTTCAGGGCTGCATGTGTTGGAGCTAGGGAGATTGATGGATGAGTTGGTGAGAGGAGATCGCCTGTGCAGAAGAGCACAGGGTAGATAGTGGTGAAGAGAGAAAGCTCTTGGCCATGAGGAGAGGCAGAGATGAGGGGGCTGGGTGTGGGGAGCAGGACTCTTGAGCGTGCTGCTTGTTGTAGGGGAGGGCTTTACTGTTGTGGGAGACTTGTTTGTAGCAGGTTGCTTGTCGAGTACTGAGTTGCAGAGGAGGAATGAACGCAGAGGCAGAAAGACTTGGTGCTCTGTGTGGATGGCGTGTGACAGACTGCTGTGACAGTGGGATTCTCCTTAGCTGAGATCTCTGTGGCTGCTTAATTCCGTTTCTCAAGCAGTCCCATTTTATATTTTATGCTAATAGGGGAAGGGCACGCAGTGGTGAAGACGTTCAGTTGAGTTTCCTGGCAGAAAGCACTGATGATGGGGCACAACAAGCTCCTGGTCACTGTGGCAGCGGGAGCTGGGACACAGGTTCCCCAGTTCCAAAGGTGTCAAGGCTTTCTTGTCTTCAATAAGGGGTTTCACTGGCCTAGTTCCTTCTGACTTTTTTGAAAGAGATGCTCACTTTTGTATTGGGTAGGCTCTATCAAGCACCAGCGATGTGTGTGATAGGCAGAAAAATGACATCCCACTTCCTCCAACCTCCCTCAGAGATTTTTGTTCTCATCCCTTTTTGTTCTCATCATTTTCCCAGGTGCTACTTCAGGACTAAAACCTCTCTCAACTCAAACACATTTTGTGCTTGGAAGCAAAATAAACTAGTTTTCAGCCATTTATTTGAATTTTGAATTCTGATCTTTTGAGAGAAACAGCCACTGTGCAAAACAATGACGTTCATATGCAATGTCAGGAGGTTGGATGGAGATGTGAGCTCCTGTTCTCTGTGGTTTTAAAAGCACATGAAGAACACGTCTACTCTTTCTTTCATCAAACCAAGTGACCTGCAGGCTTGAGACTGAGAGCGCGAGAGCAGTCTGTTGGTGATGATGCAGAACAACTTGTACGTGCTGCAGGGAGTTGTAAACGAAGGCTAATTATTGAGTAACTGTACTAACTAAAAAGCGTTTGAGTATCCTTCTTCACATCAGCAAAACCACAAACCTGTTGATGTTTCTCCAGTGACTCATGTATCATTCTTTACCCTAATGTTTCTTTCCCAGGCTTTCAGTAAGTTGTTTAAAAAAAAGACTGTAAACTGACTTCAGATAACTATTGAAGCTAAGTTGCTATTTGGACTAACTCTTTTTGCTTAAACCAAAAACCACTTTGTGTTCCAAAACAGTGTTTCCAAACTGCCATTGCAGAGTAGCATTGAACAAATACAGCTGGGAGAGAGTATTTAAATACGGTTTTGCTTCAGTTTTCCAGCTGTCCACACAGTCACGGGGCATGAAGCTGAACGTGGCCAGAGTTCAGCCTGCCTGCTAACAGCTTCAGCTCTCAGTGTCCTACAAGTCCAGGTGCAAGTAGAAATTTAGCTAAATCATAAATTTAGCTTCTGGTTTTCTTACTGTAAAGAACGTTTGCCTGCTGTGCAGCCAATTGTGCTTTAGAGGCTTCATGAGAAGAGCTACTGGTACTGCAAGTTACCACTAAATGTTGTTTTCCATGGGGATTTAGTCACTCAGCTCCTAATGCTCTGCAGACTTTTTGCTGGTGTAGATGTGTTGATCCCTGACCTGGGTATCTGTGCCAACAGAAACTTTCAAGTGCTGAGGCAGTTGCGGTGTGAAAACTGTACTTCTGTCCTCATGTTGCCCCTGGGATCTGGTTTTACTGGAGTTTTGAAAGCATTCACTTGCTGGTGCGGTTCTGCCTGTGCTAGGAATGGGTCTCCAGTCTGTTTTCCTGCGTTTGTAAGTTGTTTCTTGCGCGGACAGGCCCACTCCTGCAGCAGGACACCCGTAGAGCTGAAACCTTCGCTGGGGCTAGGCACCGACGGCCTTATTGCCTGGATGGTATTGGGACCTGGCTCCCTCTCGTAGGATCTTCCATGAAAACCAGTCCTGCTCTTCCTCCCAACATCCTCAGCACTGTTCTGCAGTGCTCAGTGCAGGCTCTACTGGAGTTTGCATTTTATTTCACTTTTTAAAATCCCATCTCTTTTCATGGCCTTTATTTGCATTCGATCCCTCTCCTAGTATAGGTCAAACTTACTGGAAAGAAAAAAACCCAGTTGTTAATTTTTGGAGAATTCAGCAAAGGATTTTTTGGGGACTAAGATTCAGGCTTCTTGCTGTGTCCTTTGTTGGAAGCTTAGGTTGAGCCTTGTTTAAAGATCCTCAGATGTCTTTCCAGTGCTTCATGGGTACCATGGTTTGGGTTAGTTAGTGGCTAAGTTAAAATATTCTTTAGTCAGGCTTGTTCTGAATTTATAAAGTGTTGATATGTTTGAAACAGGCAGGTGGTGACTGGGGTGGTAAGGAGATGTAATGTGTCGGGTTTTTTCCTAGACTTTGTAAGAGGAGGCATTGACGACAAATTTACACCGAGCTGCTGTTCACCACTAACATTGGCCCAACGCTCTGTGCTGCTTTGGGAAGCGCAGTCCTGCGTGGTAATTAGTGCTTTAATGGCCTGGCTCTTCACAAAGACTTTAGACAGGGTGATGTGGTGTAAGCTGCCTGAAAGCAGAAAAGGGTACTGTTAGATGAATTTCTGTGAAAAACACCAGCAGTCGCTTCAGAAGGAAATGCATCAAGGACCTTGGTTGGAAGGAAATTACTGCACTGATTGTGATGAATTTGATTTCCCTCCCCAGCTAGGAGCTGAAGGACCTCTGACACATAACTTATTTTTCCATGGTCACTTTGGGGTGAAGTACCTCCCTGTGTGATAGGGGGAAGGAAGTAAGAAGACCTTACTGCTATTTCAGGGCATTGTGAGGGAAACGTAGTGTGCTTTATTTCCTTTTGAGACTTGTGTTTAAATTAGCCCATCTCTCCTGCCACTTTGCTGGGAGGAAAGGGTTTTTTCCATTACCTTTACAAATAACTGCAGTGTCTCGAGTGTGAAGGTATTTGATGCAGCTGCTGTTGAGGAGGTGTAGCCAGCTGTTTGCTGGAGAAATGCACCATTCTTCTACTTACTTCCCATTTTGTATCAGGGATTTTTAGCCACTTTCCAAATGACCACCATTTCTATACA
Source organism: Psophia crepitans (assembly GCA_013399095.1). Classification (NCBI taxonomy): domain Eukaryota; kingdom Metazoa; phylum Chordata; class Aves; order Gruiformes; family Psophiidae; genus Psophia; species Psophia crepitans. The sequence continues at coordinate 59,916 of VWZZ01003555.1, read as the reverse complement.
GGAAAACCTCTTCCTTAATTCATCAGACCTCATCTTCCTCAGTTTAGTATTCTGTATGTCAGAATCCTTTCCCCTATTTCAGCCTCAGACTCCTTTTCTGTATATCATGACATGTAAAGTTTTATTCATTATTTTGTTCTGTCAGTCATGTCTGGTCAAAGACATTTCCCAGAGATATAAACTGGGTAATTCCAGTTTATTTTTTAAAAAATCATTGAAGTGTAAATGAAAACTGTCTTCACAGTGCTGGATGCTCAATTAATTGAATGTAAACCTTACGTTTGAAGGGTGGTGTTTCAGTGCAAAACAGCTCAGAAATACTACATTTCATAAATTTCTATTTCATATATAATGCAGAAAAGTTACGTTTGAGCTAAACAAGGTATTTGTGTGTCAACCTCAAAAGGGCTTTATAGCAGCAAAGTGCTGGTATAGTTAATAGTTAAGAGATAGCAAATGAACACAAAAGCTTCAGAAATTAAAAATTTCTGATGAAGGAAAACAATGTGAAACCTGCATGTTGGAAAGCCTGAATATTAAAATTGCTAGTTGTTCAGCGATAACTATAAAAAGGGAGAACATCTCTTATTAAAATAAACACATCAACCAACCAAAACCCAGCCAACACCAGTAATTTATGGATATTCTTTGTCTATTCATTGTAGAGTCAGCTATTTTGAACACTTGAGAATTGTCACTGATAAAGTACAACACTGCAGGCTACTGAACTCTGTGGTGGCTTTTGTCACCGCAGTACTACTGAAACCTGCAGTATGACTGGCATTACTGCTGCTTTTTGGGGCTGAATAAGCAAGGGCTTGCTGCTGCGTTAGGGACCCTGGAGGGCTGACGCTCAGCTGTGAAAAAACAGAGGTGGCTCCAGCCTGCAGGATGGGATGTGAGCGCTTTATCTGAGGACTGTTGAGAGTGGGATTTGGGTATTGTAAAGCCTTGTTAAAACCTTCAGGAGAGACAAAGGTAGTCTGTAAATGCAATATCTCAGAGAGTTTGGGGTTTTTGGTGGTGTGGTTTTGTTGGTTGTTTTTTTTTTTTTTGTCCAGAGTGAGAGAAATTGATTAGATGGCTCATTGATTAGATGGCTTCTAAGCTGTGCTTGCTTTGCTGGGAAGGTCTCATGTTTTGAGGAGTCTGTGCTCTCACAACAAGAACCATACAGTTCACCAGAAGACTCTTCTCCTCTGCTTCCATGCAGACCCTTGAAAGTGCTTCCTTCAAGCCCAAACTTTGTGTTATTTTGCTGAAAAGAAGCAGCAGTTTCCAGAGGACGTAGCAGAGCCTTTACATGTGTTTTACATACATTGCCAATTCCCTTGGTTACCTTTGTCTGTTTACTGGGGACTTGCTGCACCAGTTGTGTCTCAGTGATAGCAAGTAGAACATCCAAAGAATTAGCAGCCGCCGCCTCAGAAAACTTGTTCATGCTTTACAGCAATGTAATACTTCCAAAATATTTCCTCAGCATCATTAATGATGCACCAGATAAAAATCCACCCTGACTAAACTCAGGGAGTGCCATTCTCAATGTGTTCTTGACATGCTGTAAGTTTGCTATTGCATTTTCTTTTGTTTCTCAGTGATTAAACCTACATCATAAAGTATTTACATCTAAGCCAGGTGCTAATTTGTAGGCCATCAGCTGTCAGTTTTTTGACTATGAACACCATGAAACAGTTCGTTGTGAATTACCTGTCTGGGTGGGAACTGCTGTCTTAGGAGGATTTGCTCCAGTGAGGAAATACGCATTGCTTTCAAGTAAAAGGTTGGGTAACAGGAATGCTGGCGTGGTGTTTTTCAAGTCACAGGATTAGTGTGATAGATCTAAATGTGCCTGTGAGGGTTCCTTTGTCTCTGATCTCAACTTCTCTCTCTTTTTTTTTTTTTTTTTTAGGCACAACTGGAAGCTCAGAGGGCAACTCAGGATTTTCAGAGGGCCACAGAAGTGCTCCGTGCTGCAAAAGAGACCATTTCGCTTGCTGAGCAGAGGCTACTGGAAGATGACAAACGACAGTTTGACTCTGCCTGGCAAGAGATGCTCAACCATGCTACTCAGAGGGTAATACAAACTTGCCCCAGCATCTGTCTTTTCCATGTTTTATATTCACCTGGTGTACGGGGCTTAGTTTCTGTAAGAGCAAATTTTGTATTGGTCCAGATACATGATGTCTAGGAAATGAAGCTACAAAAAAATTACAAAGCCTAAGGTTAAATGATTTGGGCCTTAGACTGCTACTTGGACAACTACAGTTTTCTAGCCGGCTGTGCTGGTAGCTAGTGGAGTAGCTCTCTAAAGAAAAAAAAAAAATTGCCATCTATATAGTAGGGATAAACAATGTCTTAAGGCACATCTGCATTTGGAATTATGCCAGAATAATTGCATAGGGATGGCTATTCCTGAATGCACGTGTTATGGAAACTCTTACACTGGAAAAACAGGGACGTGTTCCAGTTTTAGTATAACCTGTTCTTAGTGTGCGGTAAGTTGAACAACGCACTTTGCTTTGGAAATTTGTGTTTGAGTGTGGGATTACTCAAAAATGTGTGTTGTGTTTTAAGCTTGCACACTGCTCTATCCTCAATTAACTTTCAAATTTTGGTAAGGTCTTACCTCCTTTGTAAAGTCTTTTTAAAGAGATGCACCATCTAACAATGAGAAGCTGTACTCATTTTAGCAGCTGTCAAGAAGAATTTTCCCATCATTTGCATTGTCTCTTTTTTCATGTTTGTTAAAAAAAGAAAAAGCAGAAAGGCTTTTTTTTAAACATGAAAGAATCAAAAATTGAAGTTGAAGACCTTTGTTCTGTCAGAGTTCCCTTAATATGCCAATGAAGCTGAACTTGCTATTCCAAATATGCCGTACAATGTTCGTATTGTCTTGCAGCCCTCAATGCAGTAGCTCTGTTCAGTTGCAGAAGCTTCTCAGTTATAAGAAAGCCTCTGTTTCAGAGTGAACCGTAAAAACCAGCTGCCTGATGAAGAAACAGGGAACAAAGAGAATGTTGGCTGTGCATAGGGGAGAGATGGAAAACCTGGTATAAAAACAGAAAACAAACTCCAGGGTATTGTTTGTGTTATTGTCTCTGTTATCATTAGGTATTTGGAGATCCGGTAACCTCGGTGTGTTTCTGAAGGGAGTCTCAACTTTGTGTGTGTGTGTGTGTGCCAGGACACCAGCAGCCATCATTTTCCCTGGTCGTTAACCCTATTCAATATGAGCCAAGTCCAGAAACTTACACACACTTTTTGATTCTCGGAACAAATAAATGAGAAAACTGGAAGCCTAAGATGACTATCTAAGGAGTTGCTTAGAGCTTCTGACTGCTGAAGCTGCTGAGATCTGGTGGAGAGTGGTAACAACCACGCATCAGCTGCCTCTCTCTAGCTGGCATAATGAAAATATCTGTTGGGTTGGGTAAGGACAGATATGCTACCAGTTTTGAGAGTTCAAATGGATTCCTCTTTTCCTTGGATATTTCAAGAGGATCCTTGGTCCTCCTACACCTGTTAATCCTTCCCTGACAGTCTGTGAGAGGACTACACCTGAGATGGATAAACCCAGGGATTTAGAGCAGAAGGTGGCTGCTGGCAATGTTTGGTAGTCATGCTAGTGGTGGTAATACGTATCATCACTGAAGGCAGAACATCTGCTTGTTGGAGGCCTGTTTCAAACCATCGTGTTTCTGATGGTTACACCTGAAAAGTAAATAGGAACCTTAGGTTTATTTGCTGCAGTTATAAAATCTCCTAGGCACAGACTGGAGTGTATAGAGCAGCTGATGGCTCCTTGAATGGAAAGTGTGTTGCCCAGCTCTTCCTGGTGCTTAAAATAGCCTGGGTGAGCTCAGTTCCCAGAAAGCACCTATCTGCACCTTTTCCAGGGTACAGTGGATTTTGGAAGAGCTACGTGGAAGTTTGTCTTGTGATTTTCATTGGCCATGCTGGAGACCTTAAGGCTAGGGCCAGAGCCAAGAAGGTGGAAAATGCTGTTGGAGGTCCTGACTGAACAGGCCCAGCATTAGTTTGGTTGGAGTGCTCGACTGAATTTTGTAACTTCTTTAAGGAGCAGAGTCAATGCTTCCTTGGTTTCAGTGCATGCAATTAGTGAAGTGCTTAGTGTTTGCTGAGGTAAACAGAATAATTGGGGTCGTGAGGAGAAAAAAACCATCATCATTCTCTACCAAGCTATGAATGAAAACAGATTGGAGGATGCGATCTACTACAACCAAAGTTCTCCTTGACTGCCACGGTGTTGCTGTTAACTCAGACCATTAACCATTAACTACCTTAGAAATTACTAATGGAAAAAACTGTTTCTGAGGGTTAAGAAACAGAATTCCGCTACTTCCACATACAAAAACATCCTTGGAGAAAGTTTTTGCACTTTAGTTGTTTGTATTTGCTAGCTTTTTTGTATTTATAAATGACAGTTGTACTGGGCAGAGGATAATCTTGCAGTGGGCCTTGTACAGCAATGAATCAAGCGCAGAAAAGCACCTCTGTGCCAAATGTTAGAAGTGGGCTACTAATTCATTTGTTTCTCTATCAATAGAAATGTCAGGCAAGAGTAAAGTGTTTTTACTTGCTATTCTTAGGCAGTGGTAGCAGGCAATACTGAATTAATCTGAAATTTGGAACAAACCCCGGGCCCTGTAGCAGTTTGGTAGCTGACAAACAATGCAAACAGAGAGCGTAAAGGAAAAGAGCAGGCAAGAGGACAAATGAGACACTATTTTTTTATTTTAATACAGGCACATATGGAAGTACTGCCAGGTTACTTTTGCACTTGACTCAGTGGCTGCGGCCAAAGATTTGGGTTCCAGAGTACCACACAGGAAATGGTGTTCGCAGACCTTCTCTGGGAGGAAACGGAGATAAGGGCTGCATGTTGTAATTGCTTTTTGATTTCTTCACAGACTGAAAAGCTGTTAACACTGTTTTTAACGTGGCAGTCTAACGAGCTACTGTAAACAAGGCTTTTGTAGCCACTGTTATAGAAAATCATGTAATTAAACTGATGAGAAATGGGAGAGTTACTGACATTTTGCTTATCCTGGGTGGGCTGGAAGCATAACGTGGAAGATGCTTTTATTTGTGGAGCAGACAGGACCAGCATGAATAGGTACAGGGAGTACAGGCTGTCACTCCGCAGTTTTCTCACCTTGCAGTTTGAGCTACGTTTCCCAAAGAACCTGGGTGCATAAATAGGAGCTGCCTGCCTGCCTGTGAAGATGCAATTACTGTAAATGTCTGTGCTTGAGCTATGTGTTGACCACAGTGAAGCACAGGACTGTGATGCGATCCTGCAAGTCAGACAGCTGCTTTTACCTGCTGCTACTTGTAACTCGATGGGTGTTTTTGGGTAAATTCCTGTGGGGTGTTTTTTTTTTGTTAATGTCCATTTCTCTACAGATCTAGGTTTAATGACACTGAGGCTGGGATTTAGCTCATCAGTTTAAAGTGCCTAGAACAGACATTGAGGCCCTGAAGTGTGTCCAGAGAAGGGCAACAAAGCTGGTGAAGGGGCTGGAGCACAGGTCTTATGAGGAGCGGCTGAGGGACCTGGGACTGTTTAATCTGGAGAAGAGGAGGCTGAGGGGAGACCTTATTGCCCTCTACAGCTACCTGAAAGGAAGTTGTGGTGAGCTGGGGGTCAGCCTTTTCTCGCAGATAACTAGTGACAGGACTAGGGGGAACGGCTGCAAGTTGCGCCAGGGGAGGTTCAGGTTGGAGATGAGGAGAAATTTCTTCTGGGAAAGGGTGGTCGGGCATTGGAACGGGTTGCCCAGGGAGGTGGTGGAGTCGCCGTCCCTGCGGGTGTTTAAGGAAAGGTTGGATGTGGTACTTAGGGACATGGTTTAGTGGGTAATAGGTGGTGGGGGGATGGTTGGACTAGATGATCCTTGAAGTCTCTTCCAACCTTAATGATTCTATGATTACTGTGTATGTCCCAGTCACTTGTCTAAAAGTTCAGTCAAAGGACGTCTGATCAATAAGTTGATGGTGTCTGGACAAAAATTCATGCGACCAGAGGAGCAAGTTCCTTGTAAGATGAATTCTCTGTTGATTATAATAGAAATGTAGTCACCTAGCTTGCATGTAGACAGGTTTGATGAGCTCTTAAGCTGCCTGGAGAAGAAAAGTTCTGTTACCAGGCTTTTGGTAACTGCAGTCTGTCTTGAAAATTTGGAGAAAATGTTTTTGAGAAGTGAAAGTGTGTTGCCTATCTGCTAGTACTCTGAATTATAACCCTGCAGAGAGCAGGGTTATGAAAGGGGCAAAGGATGGAGAATTTTGAAGGGACAAAGGAGAGATATCTTCACATTTATACTCCTGCTGAAAATCATTTGTAAATGTGTACAAAAAGAAAGTGCTGACAGGTGTTACCTGAAGTTTAAGACAAGCTGGAGCAGAAAGGAAGATTCTTCATGAATTTCAAGAGAAATTGCTAATTTCTAATTGTCAATGCAATCTTAAAAAGGTTCTGCTTTTGCAGTCTTTCCTGAGATATGTTCAGTTTATAAATTCTGGCAGGGAGAAGAAATGTTTTGGCTCTTGATCATAAGATATTTTAAAAAGCAAGGGATGAGGGGAGAGTGAAGAGGGAGGAGGCACGCTCCCTCTTGGTTTCATTTGGCATGTGAAGCTTCCTTTGATATTACACCGTGAAGTACCATCTGTCAGTGTAAAATGTGTGGGTGCTTTCGTGATGTAGAGAGAAGAGATGCTTCCTGCAGATAGAAATACTTGGGGGGGAAAAAAGGGGGGAAAGAGATCTGTGAAAGAAACAACAAGAATAGCCATATCCTTACCTGCCCTAGTGTCTGTCACTTCACTCTGGAAATGCAGGGGTTAAATGCAATCGTTTGTATTGTTGGTTCTGTCCTCCTGGTTTACTGATCTTGCATTGTCTCTTATCTGTTTTATTTCTAATTCTTCCCCTAGAAGAGCCATCAATTTTTTTAAAATTTTTTTTTTTTTAATTTCTTTTTTTTTTTGAGAAAGAAACTGTTGTCCAGAGTTACTGTCTGGCTTAGATGGTCAGCTTTGCTTAATTTCACTGATAGATTTTTCTTTTCCATCTGTTGTTATTACTGAAATTTTGCCTGGGGTCCATCTTTGACTTCAGATCATGCAAATCTTTTGGGGGGGAACAAAGCTACGTGTACAAATTTAGTCACTAAAAATATGTACTCCACACTAACCTTCCTTTTCTAGACATCTCGGTTGGAAATAGAGGGTAGGGAAGGAGACAAGAGGAATTGATTGATACTAATGTTGGGGTTTTTTGTTTGTTTTGTTTTCCAGTAGTTGTATCTTGTAGCCTGTGCTGCCTTGGAGAGTGAGTTCTGCCTGGAATATATGATCTAGTAATTCAGGACAGGTGTGGGCTACAGAAATGTCCAGTGAATCTGTGGGCATCCTAGAAGTTCACCCGCTCTGGATGTTTTTGTGTGAAAGTATGTACCCTGCTCGCCCCAAGGGTGTGAACAGCAGGTACCATGTAAGGACAGGAGGTGTCTCTTGAGCAGTCTTAATCTGAAGAGGTGTCATCCTCACTTTTATCTGTGCCTCTAAGTGAGACTTTTGCATTTGTGATAGCTTAGGAGCATCAGCAAGGCAAGGTTAGTGATAGAAGCACAGTGACTTATTAGACAAAAAGGCTTATAGGGTAACTGTGACCAAAAGCTTGTTTACAAGTCTGTATTACGCTTACAATGTAAACCAGGTTAGTAGGTCTGACAAAAAGTACTACTTTCCCACCCAAGCCACATTGATCATCATCTAAGAACTTTTTAAAAGGTGAGATATTTCCCTAGCTGGTTTTACATTGAACCTACCAGATGGAGAGGTGACAGCATGGTCTGAAGTCTGTTTCTGTCCACCTGCCCTGATGGACAGCTTCTCTATTTAAAGGCCGTTTGGCTTTTGTGGAGGAGTGGATGATCTTTATTTCTTCTTGTCTGAATTAAATGCTCATGTGCATCTTGGCAGGTGATGGATTTCCACAGAGATACCTCATGATCTTGCAGATACTGTCCTCCACCTCAGGCACGCACCTTGAGCTGCAGCCCCGGGGGCAGGGGACAGGCTGCTTCTGGCCTCTCCGCAGACTTGTGCGGGTAACGTGAGCATGGTGACAGAAAGCTCATAGGGAAACAAGGGAGTGTGGGGAGGTGGTTTTCCTTACATCACTAATTTCTCAACAGGATGAAGTATATACAACCTTTTTTTTTTTTTTTTTTTTTTTTGGTAAAAGTAATGAAGTCACGG
>VWZZ01003555.1:17021-41575 GCA_013399095.1 Psophia crepitans | reverse complement strand
CCTCAGCCAGCTGCTCACCCGTTGCATTATCTGTTTGTCAAACTGTGTGCTGGACGTTTTGTCCAGAAGGATACTGTCAGAGAGAGTATCGAAAGCTTTACTGAAATAAAAAAAAATGACATCAGCTGGCTTCCCTTGGTCAACCAGATGGGTGACCTTGTCACAAAAGGACACTGAGTTTGTTAAACAGGACCTTCCTCTCAGAACCCGTGTTGGCTGTGACCAATGACTGCGTTGTCCTTCAGGTGTTTTTCAATAACTCCCAGCATCATTTTCTCCGTAGATGGTGCTAAGTAAGCTGTGGTTTAAGTTTGTGCCTGTTGTAGACTGGCTGGTGTCAGTGCTGCTTGCCAAGAAGAGAGGGCTCCTGTAAGGGGAAACATCTCTTTTGCCCAACTTTTTTTTTTTTTTGCTTTCACCCCCTGCAAGGTTATCTGTAGCGCTCTCCATATATTGATAAAACTCAGCAAGCCAGAAGACAGGCCACTGTGGTCTTGGATTTGACATCGTTAAAACCAAAACCCAAACCACAACAAACAGTCTCTGAGCACAGAGTGCCCTGGCGGGGGCTCGGGAAGGTGGGTGATGCTGTCAGCCATTGTGTGTTTGAAGCCTTTTAGGTCAGCTCTGCAGTGTGTAAGCGCAGTTCTGCAGAGGCAGCAGAAAGAGGCTGGACATCTCTGCGGTAGCCATGACGGTAGCCGCCTCTGGCACCCTTTGTGTCCGAGTGGCGCACGTGAGCCCCAGGCTGCCGGGTAACAGCAGAACTACTTTGAAACTTCTCCTTTGAGCCATTTGGTTAACGCTGCTGCTTTGCTCCTGCTGCTCTTTCACGGCGGTTCTGAGCCTCTCTAGCAGTGGCAGGAATCGCAAGGAGGTGTAACTGAAGATAACCTCAGGTCACTGTAAATGTCTTGCTGTTGGTGGGACTTCTTCAGACCAGTGTGATTCCAGCACACACTTTTGTCGTGTAGAGGCTGAGGCACATAAAAAACCTTCTGATCCTAGTGGGACCACTCGTGTGCAGAAGTCTTTGGTTCATAAGTCCCTATCCTGCGATGAGCCAAGGCTGAAAAATGTTGAATTTTAGCAAAATCTATGCCCCTATTTTGCACGAAATGGAACCTTCTTTAATGGATTCCTCCTCCTGTTGCTAACAAAGAGCCTGCAGCTTAATCTAGCCAGAGAGTTTGGGGCTGGTGTTCAGATCCGAACAGGGAAAATGTGGGTGGGACTCTGGTGTTGCTCTGGTGATCCTCATCCAAAAAAAGAGATCTTGGGAGTTCATGCTGGATTTTAACCGCAAAATGGGAAGTGATCTGCTCCTGGAGTTACGTCTCCCTCATTAGTGATTTAAATAACCAGGAGTCTGTGCTGAGATCGAGATGGTGCTGGCTGAGGCAGGCACAGGGGACAGGCTCCAGCCCGAGTTCCATACTGAAGATCGCAATGGATGCGGCCGGCTGGGCGGGGGCAGCAGGGACAGTGAAAACCCAAGAGCACCATTGCACGAGGAGCAGTAGCTGGCGCAGAGCTGGTCTCGCGCGGCACAGCTGGCAGGCGTGCTGCTCCTCCGAGCAGAATCAGGCCCTGGCAATTTGCGCGTGAAATGCCGGGGTGAGGCTTTGCGCGGGGGTGGAGCACGAGAAGCAGCAGCCTGTGGGTTAGCGGCGCGTGCCTGTGCAGGAGATGCAAGCGTGAGAAACTGCCGTTGGCCGGGAAGGTGCAGGAGGGGGTTAGGTTTGCTGATTGGAATGTTCCTTGAACGTTGCAGTGGCTTCAGAAGTGTTTGAGGACGACAACGGCAGCAGCTTGGTATCCGAAGAGGATTCAGAAACGCAGTCGGTGTCCAGCTTCAGCTCCGGTCCTACGAGTCCCTGTGAGGTGCCCGCTCAGTTTCCTCCTGCGACACGACCTGGAAGCCTGGATCTGCCCAGCCCTGTATCCCTCTCTGAATTTGGGATGATCTTTCCTGTCCTCGGCCCCCGAAGCGAATGCAGCGGGGCATCCTCCCCCGAGTGCGATGCAGAAAGAGGTACACACAGCTGGATACGTCCTGGGCCAATGTTTTTCAGCTTTATAAAGGGAGCAGGAAAACCTCCTCAGCTCCCCTAGGCGTATCGCCAGCTCACAGAGCTCTGACCTGCTGGCCGCTTCCTTGGGGAAGGCAGTTCTTGAAGGCCCCGCATCCCACAGTTAATGATGACATCTAAAATGTTTTAACTGTTCTTCTCCTGGCTGGGAAGGTTTCCCAGCTCTGCCTCAGTGGAGGGGTTTCAGGTTTCTCATGAAATAAGTGATTGGGGGGTGTACAATGATGGTATATTTATTTTAAAGGAAAATTTGAGTTTAAAAAAAAAATTAAATTTTTTTAAATTACTGTCCCACTTGCTGAAAATCCTGCTTCCTGGGGGGGGGGGTGCTAAAAGGAACCTCTTGCAGGCTCTGCCAGCCCTTGCTAACAAATCCAGACTAGCGGATTACCACTGCTCTTGTGTACTCCAGCCTAGGGCTTGGAGTTCACATTGTCATTTGCTGATGCCATGCACCATCAGAAGGGCCAACTTCGGTTTTGCTGAAGCATCTTCCTCCTGTTTCTGTATTTTATTTTCTTTTTGGCGTGCTTTGGCACAGGGAGCTGCAGAGGCACTGCTTGAAGCTTAAGTTTCAGAATGAAATCCGGGTTTAACATCTAGTTTAATCCTTTCTTTGCAGGGGATAGGGCAGAAGGGGCTGAGATCAAGACAAGCGACAGAGTGAACAAGAATAGGAGCAGCAACAGGAGCAGCTCCACCGAGGGGCTGGCTTTGGATAACCGAATGAAGCAGCTCTCCCTTCAGTGCATGAAAATCAAAGAGGGAATATGCGCAGGCAGAAAAGCTGCCCAGATTGGCTGAGTCCTTCTTGTGCCCTGTCCTGATTAATGGGAGTATAAATATTTATACATGAACTTCTAAGTGTTTGAAGAACATTGTGCCAATAATATATGCCAAATCTTAAACGTTGACTCTGAGAATTTAAAACTGCACTAAGAAGTCGAATTGATGTGGAGGGCTGAAGTTTTTATTCAGTAAATCCTTTGTAGGCCGGACAAGTTATCAAATGTTTAAGCTGTGCTCGTATTTCACAGACTTTGTAAATTGTTTTGTAGCAGCCTGGCTGAAGCAATAACTAGTAATGTTCCCGTGTAAATTCATGCCAGTGGGGGATCTGAAATTCAAGCCAGACATTTGCAGAGCGCCGTTTGGCTTCAGTTTTGTAGAATGAAACGCTCTTTAGAGACGGTGGATCTCTCGAGTGCAAGTGGCATATTCTTTAAACATCTGTATTTGTCTGTATTACGCTGAAACTGTAGAAATATTTTGTATACAGGAAAGCTGTTGCATGTGTGGGGTCTAACAGCCTTCACTCTTCCCTTGGTGCTCACAGAAAGGAGAACGATGAGTCACGCCTACAAAGAACTGGTGTTGAGATGGACTGACGGACAGGGGAGGGTAACGCTTGGCGGTGGTAGGCCCTTTCCAGCCACCTTCTCGAGTCTGGCTTGGACTCTGAGGGCGATTCCAGTGACCAAAAAAAGAGTTGACTGGCCCCTTGCCCTTCCCCTCCCCTGAGAAGTGAAGGATTATTTTTCAGCACTTTAAGTGTTTTGGGTTTGGGGTTTTTGTCTGGGGTTTGGTTTTGTTCTGGGGTTTTTTTGCTCGAAAATGGGAGTAATAGATGTGTTCAGGACAGTTCTGATAAGGGATTCGCCCGTGAAATATGCATGAAGAAAAGAATTGCTGGTGTAGATTGACAGTGTGTTCTTAAGCTTCTCCGTAGGTTGTACTGTGTGGGGTTTTATAACTGTTGAAGGGACTCGGGATTTTAGTACGCCCTAGAGAAAGTGTTCAATAGAACTAGAAAGGGCACAGGCATGTTTTGCCAGCAGCTGTTAGGCAGTAGTAGTGTCTGGTAATTATGCTAATAAGTGGTAGTAAAAATCCTAGGACTCTTCGGTTTTGGTGGCTAAGCATTTCTGAAAGCACCATTTTATCTAAGATGTCGGTTTATATTGTTAATTTGATGGGAATTTTAGTATCGCCCCCGAAGTATTTTCTATTCTATGGTTTTGCAGTCCTGTTGTATTTTGTCCCTGCCACAGCTTGTGTATCTATTCTCAAAGTTAATGTAAAATTCTTCACACTACAGTAAACGTTTTTGTTTTCCACATTTCATTTGGAGTCTGTGCAAGCTAAATGTCTATCTCAAGCGCTGAGAACCGCATCTTCTCCTGCTGCAAGTTTAGTCTTCAAATACCCATTTCCAGTCGAAGGCTTCAGCCCGGTGTCGCTCCCATTGGTATCCGATTCCTTTGCAGCACGTGGACAACTGTTACCTCCTTCCGGCTTCCTGAATCCCTGCATACCTTGCTCACTTTTAATTTGGAACTGAGTGAGACCAGAGCTTCAGTAGTTTCCCAAAACCCCTTGGTACGCAGAAAAGAGGAAGGTGCTGTGTGATGTAACACCCCTGTACGTAGCACTGCTGAAATGTGCTGTAAGGCCATGCAGAATTGGAGGTAAAGAAACCAGCTTCCACAAAAAATTAGGTTCGACCCATTTCAGCTGTTTGTCTGTGATAGCTTTAAATATTTGTACACCGACATCTTCCAAAGACCCAACTTGCCGTTGGTGGCATTTCCCAGCCCAACACAAGCTTAGGGAAGAAATCTGTGGTTCCAGCTTCTGCTGTGACCGATACCTGTGAAAAGCTGGGACCGCCGGTGTGAAATCTGAAATGAAAAGCAGTGCAGAGCTACCGCGCTGTGCTCAGCGCTTTTACTTACACTTCTGCAGTTAAGCTATCGTCTGTGCCACGCACGGCTAGAAAGATTAGCAGAGGTATTTGTGGTTGAGCATCTTCTTTTTGCTGACTTGCCAGTCAACCTCTATTACGTTTTTGTGGGGTTTTTGGTGGTTTTTTGGTGATGTCTGTGCCGGTTTTTTTGGATTTTGTTTGCTTCAGCCTCTCTTGCTATCATGTTTCCTCTCACCTTGCCAGTCCTGCTTGGAAACCCAAACTCATTTTCCATTCAGCAGGCTGTCACAACAGTTGCACATGCCGTCCCGTGTGTGTCCTGATGGCGTTCAGCTCCCAGTGGGGTAAAACTGATCAGGAAGCGCAAAAGGGCGTGGAACCTGCCCAACCCTGCGTGACACCGTGCTTCTGCAGGGCTTGTGTGGAGAGCTTGCTGCAGCCGCCTGCCTTTGGCAACCCCCCGGCCCTGGCAGGTAAACCACCCTTCCAATGTCCAAGCAAACAGGCAGAACTTGTCTAATAAATGAATGGAAAATTCATTTTATTTTAAACTTCATAAAAGCCATAATTTATAAATAGGACAAAGTGAAATGGACATAGATCGCTATGGAGTACAGGCAAACGAAACAAGCTTTCTGCAGTTACTTTCCTGTTGGAGCTCTTTACATGTTCTGAAGTGTGACATGATGGTAGCTGCCTTCTTAAGTATAAAAATAAGCCTCTGATGTATCAAAGTATACGCCAGCACTTTGGCCGTCCTGAAGCGAGAACATCTAAAGCAAATGTTACCCTTGGAATTCTTCTTTGGTGTTACCAAACAATTTAAATGTCCTTTGCGATTAAGCGATGAAAACCTCTGTTATATGCACACAAACTTAATTCCAAATAGCTTTGATTGTGTGGTCAAGTGCATCATTACTGTACAAAACAGTTCCATGGAACTTGCATGAGGAAACTAGGACTGAATCTCAGACCCATGGGGCAGGAGGAAAGAAGCTGTTGTTCATCCATGGTACTGCTGCACACTGAGTCTTTGAGAACTGACGGTTCGGCTTAACCAAGGACTAACCTGCATCTTCTAAACAAAACTGGGGGATATGTGTGTCTGGGGGTGTCTCACCTGAGCTAGGAACAGCAGCATTATGGAGCTTTAAAGGAGGATTAAAAAAAAAATACAGAGAAAAGGCTTTGCAGTGTGTAAGTAAGGAGAACATCAAAACATGAAGATGCCATCTCCAGTTATCCCTCTGCACCACTGACAGAGAATCAGTTCTTCCTAATGGTCTTCCCACAGCAAATCAAAGTGTAAATCCTTGTAAAGCCCCTCAGAGCAACTGGCTTCCCTTCTGTCAGTCACCCCCTCGTTCCATAGCTCAGCAGTACTTTACAACTGTAAGCTGTGTGACAAACAACTTAGGAGTGCAGGATGCTTGTTGGTACATTTTATGAGGCTTTGTATTTTCATGTTTAAAAGCTTGAATTCATAGAATCATAGAATCACTAAGGTTAGAAAGGTCCTCAGAGATCATCAAGTCCAACCATCAACCTAACACCACCGTGCCTGCTAGGCCATGTCCTGGAGTGCCACATCTACACATTTTTTGAACATCTCCAGGGATGGCGATTCAACCACCTCTCTGGGCAGTCGTTCCAATGCCTCACTACTCTTTCCGTGAAGAGGTTTTTCCTAATATCCAACCTAAACCTCCCCTGATGCAGCCTGAGGCCATTCCCTCTTGTCCTGTCGCTTGCTACTTGGCAGAAGAGACCAACACCCTCCTCACTACAGGCAGAGAAGGCTTAAAGGTCAAGGGCTGTGTGACTATCCTTGAGGTCTCTTCCAACCTTAATGATTCTATTAACAAGTTAGCTGTTGTGTAAGTAGCGTGGCCCATGTACCTCTGTTACAGTCGTTGCGCAGCTATTTCAAGTTTTGCACATGCAAAGACTTTGTCTAAAAGTCCTGCTGTGTAACACTTCCGTGCTTACATCAGCAGCTAATAGTGTCTGTCATATGGATCAAAAAATGCTAAGGGGGATAAGGGAAAGAAAAGCTTAACCTAGATACTGGCCTGAGGCTGTGTTAAAAATCTATGGATCAGTTCACTTTCCAATGTATTTTTGAGATTGGTGGAGAAAAGGACGTATACATTTGACAGAGACTATCAAAGCAATTTGTAGGTGCTTACATGAGCAGTGTATGTCCTTAATGGATTACATTCCTTGCTTTCAGCTTAGCACAGTATGGAAGCTGAGCCTTACCCTTTTTTCACCCAGCATAAGCTTTGGCACTAGCTTGTGCTCAGGGCAGGGGGGTTGGGAAAGAAAAAAACCTTTCCTGCAGGCTGGAACCCAACTACAGAAGAACAACAACAGATTTTACTGCAGGCAAGTGACCAGCTTGATCTCTAACAGCCGGAGATGTGCAAGGACCTTAGGACTGAAAGGTGGCAGTTCTGGCATCTGCCTTTTCTACTGTCAAAAATAAGACAAAGTCTCAACTTCCTAACGACCTCTAACTTCATAGGTGATAAAATAAATGCCAGACTCCCTTGCCCCTCTGCTTTAGCCTGAGTGAAAAACTTAACACAAATTTGTGGAGAAAATGGGAGTTGAATGAAACTGATTTTGTAGGGATGCAGCGCTCCTCAGCACACACTCCCCAAGCCAAGGATAACCACAAAGAACCTAATCTGGGGTTTGCTCAGCTTGTGCCCGTGCTGTTCCCTCTCGTGATATGTTGCAATAATCATCAGAAACTTTCCTGCAAAAGAAGATAAGTCACACTCTGACAAACTTGTCACAAATTTCCTAGCCCAGATGGTTTTTGAGAGGACTGCAGTCAGAAAGGCACGTGTTTTCAGTGCCCTTCTAAAGCTCGGCATGTGTTCAGCAGCTGTGTGATGAAGGGAATCAAACAAAAGGATCCTGTGCTTTCTGGACAGGGCTAACAGCAGATTTCTGTGAGAATAATTTTAACCCACAGACTTTTCTGGTGCTCCTGTAGCACGTATGTTCACTCTGCCAATGACCAAATGGCACCTGTGCTCTAAAATAAGGTTTAAATGCTACCTTTTTGCTTAGAAAAACTGCCAAACCAACCTGAACAGCAAAAAACTTCCCATGGCTGTTTTAAAAACACCCTCTCCCCTAGCTGTCAATTATAGTGGCGTTTTAAGTCTGCCACTTGTAAAGAGACAAAATGTATTATTTTTTAGGATCAGCGAGGCAGTATTTAAATTAAACTTCATTATCTTTAATCCTCTTCAGCTACAAGGTATATAGATCTTCTAGAGGAAGAGCACATATAGTAGGCTTCTAAAAAAAGTCTCGTTCTGCACTAATCCCGCTATTTTCTGAAGAACTCTGACCCTCCTGTTGAGGACACTGACCAAGCGCTCAGTTCCTTCACTGGTTTCAACTTTGAAGAGAAAAGGTACCTTTTCAAAGATGTCTTGTGTAACGTGCATTTGTTGCAGCGGTGGTTTATTAGGGGAAGAGGTTTAAGTGGTCCTTCCCCCTCCGGGCTGCATAAAACATTTCTGTGCTGGGATGCGGATGGTGGGTGGTTCCCACCTCCTCACACCAGCCACTGAGACCACCTCGGTAGGTACAGCGCGCCTTTAGATGGAAACCTTTCGCACATGCTAAAGGAAGGTGTGCTGCACAGTCTGCACGCTGCTGGCAGCTAACCTCCCCTTTCCACCGCTGAGCTGCATCCAGCAAGGTCTTGCAGCTAGTAGGAAGAAAGCCACAGAGTGCCTCGTGCTGTAGTAATATGCACTGAAGTCATACAGGGATGAAACAACAGCTCTCAAAGTACATGTAACAGGAGTGAAGCTGCTGTTTTTCTTGTAGAAAGAGCTAAAAGCCAGAATCTTCCTTTTCCTTTACTCCTATGCACATACTCTAGATAAGCTGCATGTTAGTCTGGAATACTACATGCTTAGCAGCAGTAAATTTACATTAGATGTGAGAACCAGTTCAATGCACAAATGTGTAGTAAAAGCTATTTGGTCCTGAGACTGAATAAGCAGAATACACAAGAGTATTTTTTCTTACGTGTTTACTTTTTCAGAATAAACTCTTAAACCCATATGCCCTGGATTTTGGGAGACGAGATTTTCAATGTTAGCTTTTCTCTTGACTCGCTAGACTTTGATTTAGAAAAATTGCAATGAATTGAGTTCTGCCAGTATTTTAGCCCGTTCCCAAGCCTGTTGCACAGTGCTCACTCCAACACCATAGCAGCAAACCCCACAATTAACTGGCAAATTGGTGATTCCATGCTTTTGGCTATAACATAGAATGTAATTTTCTTTTGTGCATAGGTGTAGTAAGAGTTATTCACCTGCTCTCAGACTGTAGGACAGATCAAAAACACCTCCTTAAACAGCACTAACACACAGATCTGTCTCCTCACTGCAGCTGTGATACCTTAAGAGGGGTAGTACTATTAAAATCTAAGAAAAAAGGCCCCTCTTGTTGAGGCAGAAATGTGGTGGGTATAATGTTGTAAACTCCAGCAAATATGTTCTCTACTTCCAAGTAGCAAAATCCACACCTATGACAGAAGAAACCACCTGTTAGGAGTTTGAAACATACTTCACATTTTCATTCTAAGGCTTCATTAAGTGAGTATTACCTGTAGTCACCGCTGCTCTTTTTCTGAAAGCCATGGGAACCAGGATCTCCTACTGTTGAGACCGTGATGAGTTCAAAACCAACGCTGTATTGCCTGCAAGTGACGTGATGTAACAGCTTGTTACTTCAGTTGTTTGAGTCATCATGATTACCGTAAAGAGGGCTATCGATTAAAAACTACATGGTGGAACTGGAAGACATCTAAAAGCTTTGTCACATTTGCGACAGAAATGTTAAGTCAAACTCTTATCGTGACGTGAACACAGCTGTTGGAGGAAGACGGAACACATGCCAGGTTTGGAACTAGGCTCTATGGAAAATACGTGCTGGAAGTCAGCCTCTGCATTTAAGCAGACTTTGAGTAGTTAAACTTGTGGTGACGTACTCGGGTGCCACATGGCGCAGATCCCAGGGTGTGATCTGATACCTGTCAGAGGAATCAGTGTTGGCGATCTCAGCAGAATTTCTCATGTTGTGCTGTAACTTGGGACAGTTTGTCTACTACCTGTTAATGCATGTGACAGGCACCACTGCTCCTGTCATTCAAGCTACCCAAATATCATCTGCAAGTGCAGAAAAAAAATGCACACAAACACCTGGCTCAATTAGTGGAAGATAGACTCATCTTCATTTTGTGAGAGAAGGAGTTGCCTCAAAGCAGGGAGGATGGATAAAGAAGTGCAGCTGTTTTGTGGGGCCCACTGTACAGCTTTGCAAGGGAGAAACACTTGACTGCATGTGTTGCTATTTAGCAGTGATGGACACTGGTATTTTGAGGTAGATCCTGAATTTCACCAAAGGAACATGGCCTGTAGAGGCCTACTCTATAGGGCACTGACATCCAGTGCTTCTCCTGGCCTGCTAGTGGCAGAGTAAATGCACTCTCAGAGCCAAAGCTGTTGCCTAGACCATTATTTAAGAGCCTGTAAGCGGTCTTAGTATCCTGCACATTAACTCTACTCCAGAATAAAAGAAAGTATGAGTGTAATTAGTTCTAAGAGGAAGAAAAAGTCCTCTGTACCTTCTTGGCCTTCTGTGCAAGGCCTAGCTCTGCTCAGACCCCAAAACTAAAGAGAAAGGCGGCTCCTGCTTTCCTTGTAGGCCAAGGATTTCCTCAGTAGAAAATTTAGATTTAAAATCCCTGTTGATGGTGAAGTTAGAAATGTAAGTAGTGCTTGATGGGAGCCACCTTCCCTATCTCGTCTTCTGGATTTTCAGGAAGCATCCCACCCTCCCCATGGGGATACTGCCAAAGCTTTATCTCTACACATAATACTGTGGCTTTGTTGATGCATGCGTATTCTCTACAAACCTGGGTCCCCGTAGCTCAATTAGTAATGGCCCATTCTTGTCCAGCTGGAATTGATAAATGGGGTTATTCTTGTAGCTGTCTCTGAAATTTCCGCATCCTCCAGCACTGTGACCTTTCCACTGTCCATTAACCTGAAAGAAGGCAGAAGTACAGAAAATGTTTTACATCCTGAGGATTTGTATTGCTTATTTATACACAGAAATGAGACTAATGGCTCCTCTCACTTTAGAGGTCACTGATACTAAAGTCTCCTGGCTTAAAGTGCAAGGGAAAGACTGTGTTAAGTATTCAGAAAGTTTCACTGCAGTCTTCCAGCCACCCTCAGTCAAAGCGTACTGTGGTTTTTGGTTTACATTTAAGTGCTGAGTAACTGTTTCTGACTATAATAAATTGCATCTAATGAAGGATCTATATTCCCACCTATCCCATGACTGCTGGGTGATGCAAGTTATTTTGTTTTTTGCTCTACTACTCCTCTGTCGTGCTAAATGAGAAAGGGCAGCAGTACGGGAAGCACACACTACCCATGTTGTAACCTTTCCTTTGGAAATCGCTGCCTCCAGCACTGTCCATTCACCTCTTCCATGCGCTCTGAGAAACCAGCATTACAGGGACAAGATAGCTGTAAGGACAGATTCCGCAAGGACAAAGACACGCAAGAAGGAAAATGCTGCTCCAACTTTGAGGAATAGGCCATCTGTTTGTAAGTTCCTTCTGCTAGTCATTAAACTGAAAGGTTAGACTTGTAAGACATGCCAGGCATTCACACAAATTTATCGCTGAAATCCATTCCTCCTCTGTTACTTCCCCCCCCCCACTTTCTGTCAAACCAGCAAGGAGCTGCATTTTTTCTGATTTATTTCTTTACTCAGTGTCCAAAAGCCTCAAACAAGGTTGGAAGCAAAGGGGAGTTTCTACTACCACCACACTACTACCCAGGAACTGCTGCATGCCATTAGCTTTCCAGGCCTTTTCCAGCTCCACTGTGCTTAGTCCCAGGAATCCCCCCAGGGCTTGGTGAGCTCCAGAGGTGACGACTCACCTTTAGTATAAGATACCTAACAAACTGCTTTTACTGGTAAATCGCCAATTAGTTCTGCTTGCCTTTAAGTGCAATCACTGCTAAGCAAGCACCAAATAAGCATTCAGTGCAGGCAACTAACTGTTTGTATTTAATCATACACACAAAGCCAGCCTTGAATAGACAGAACGTGCCTTTTATTTCATTACTACACAGACATCTTCAAGTAATTACCAGGATATTTCCACATACCTGATTTTCTTTTGAAACATAATACAACATAAAACAGATGTCCTGCCTCAAACAGGCTGGTCACTTCCAATGAGTTTTTGACCTCTTAAAGTATTCCCCCAAACTAAGCCTGGTTTTTAAGAGCCGAAAAGGACAATGGTTTCTGGAAGTACCAAGCAAATAGTCTCACTGTCCCCAGGAATCTCTCTGGTCACTTACCATTCTCCAGACCAGGCTAGTTTCAGAGGGCTCTTCCAGAAATAACAACTGGGACAAAACACTGCCAGAACTCAAGAGAGCCTAGCTGCAAGCCAACACGCCCCCCACAACCACACAAAGTAATGTAATCCTTGGCTTCAGGCACAAGTGTCCCAGAAAACGGACTGTTCCGCTGTGGCTCAAACTAGCCTTGTTTTTCCCTTCCTGAAGCAGGTACTCTTTGGACAGAAGGTTTCTGCCTGTAGTGGGATCCCCAGGGTATGGATGGTTGGTACAGAGATGAAAGTTAACAGCTGCTGGCTTACTCTTTCTTGAGGATAAAATTGCTAATACATGAAAATACATGCAAGTTACTTTATCCCGTGAGCTCTTGGCTATATTTACACTGCAGCTGAAGGTATAACTTCAGCTCATGTTGACAGCTGAAATAGGAACAGCAGCTGGCCCCAAAACTGCCTGGGCTTCTGAATTAATTTCAGTCAAGTTTTTTGCTCTTGCCCCTGCTGCTGTACTGTCAGAGTGTGCGAGTAGCTTATCCCAACTGTTACAGACCTTCAAGATGTCTTTGCAAAATTTAGGAACAGAAAGTTACTGCAGTATTGCAATCGCAAGTTCATTGGTACCATCTTGCGACTGGTGCCTTTGGTTTGCCGTCGCTGATTTCGTCCCGTCATGCCAGGAATTTTCCAAAGAAAATCGTGCAATTCTCTCCCGGGAAAATGAGCAACACTTGCAGGATTTTTACTCTGCAGTAGTACTAGCACCATCTGATCTCTGCACAGTAATTGCATATTAGGGTACAGGTCATTATTCCAAAGGCTGGTGTATTCTAGAAAAGCTTTACAGTTTATCTGCCATGGTACAGCTAGAACAATACACTCCGCAACGGAGGTGGAGCTTCTATCCCAAATGCCAGTGAAAGTTAAGTCACTGTCTGTACAGTGGTGTGAACAGAGCGAGCCAGCCCAAGGACTTCTGTGTTGGTATGAATTATGCTCACTGTGTCGCTAATTCTTTGGCAAATTATACGTAACTTGAGTACAGGGTTGGTCTTCTGCTAATGATGCTTAGATTAAGCTTTAGTTAAGAAATTCCATTTGTTAGAAGACGGCCTAAGCTGGCATTTTTAGGCAGTAGTATAAAAACATACTTAAAAACCTTGTACATCTCAAATATGGAAAAACCAAACCAGAATTGTTATCCAGTGACCCATAAAAGAAAATATTTCTTTACCCGTTTGGAAATGGTGTAAGGCGTAGGAATCTTGGAAAAGGTGAACTTGCACAAGGAATACACCTGTGTGGTAAAAGAAGCAGCAGGTCACACATTCTTCTCACACTCTTCATATGAAACCATGACATGGTAAAAAAGCAGCAGCGGAATTGACTACATGTCATTTTTAGATACTTGTTCACTCCATGCCTATGTTACTCCTCAGACGACCCTGCCTGAAACTCAAAATCCAGAGTAGTGCTGGGACAAGATGACTCAGTTCTACTTACTTTTTATGAAAAAAGCAAAATGGAAACAATCTGCATTTTTACTTTTTTCAGTGACAAAGACAGACATCTAGCATTGGTCATCACATGACTCAGCAGTTACAGAAAACCCTAAATACATAGTCCAACAACTTAGAGAAGTGAACACACTTTAAATCTTAACTGGGATCCAAGATAGGCTTATTTTGGATACATAGAGAGCCAATGTTCTGCCTGTACAAAGATATTTTTTTTCTTCTAGGAAATAAAAGTATTTTTCAGCTGATTTCATTACTAGAACCACACACACTATATTGTCTTAACGACAGTGGAGAACATTATCAAGCACGTCATCCAGTGGTTCTGCTCCATCATTCATAGCCTCCCTCCCCAAAACTAACACTACTGATCCAAAGGACACTTTTTAAATCAAACTTACAAATAAATGACACTTCCTAGTTTAATTGTTTACATTCATTATGAAATCAACACTACATACCCTGACCGTGTAATGGATAGTGTTTTGTTTCTCATACTGGGACACCACTAAGGTAAAAGTATGCGGCCCCGGAGAAGTCAGCTTTATCTTGGTCAGATAATGAGGACTGTTGATTCGAATGCCATCAATATACGGTGGAGGATCAGCTGAAAAAGAAGAGGATGAACACTTTTTCCCCTGATCAAGAAATCCCCCAGCTTGGTAAAGCTCTTAGCCATTTTGTATCAGTGAATTTTGCCAGGAAAGTCAGATTATTTGTGCTAAGGTTAGACTGTAAGCAGACTTGAGTGCTCTCGGAAGAGCAGAGCCTCAAGATTTGCTCATAAAAAGCACAGATAAGAGTAACTATCATTTTCGGGAGAGGTATATCACACGTAACAGGACACAAATTCTGCACTTAGAAGTACAGCTTAAATCCCACGACTTGCAAGAGCTGCTTATCCATCTCCCACCAATGCCACTACTCAAAGGAGACCTGCTGTGATTATGTTGAAATCTAGAGAGAAAGATAAGGAATATTTGAGCAGTCTTTAAAAATCTCTGAGGTGGCTGTTCCATCTCCATTGGCTGGGCAGCTCCAGAATGCAAGCTGCCAAAATCTTTGACCACTGGGTACATAAATAAGTGAACATGTTTTAAAGTCTTAACGAACTGACACACACTTTCTTTCTCTCTTCAAATCCTTGTGATCACTACACAGATGTAGTTGCATCCCAGTACCATCTTTTACAATGAGACAATGTAATTTGTTATTTGGCCTCTAATTGGTTCTTTCCAGGCTTCTTTTCATGTCAGTGAAGCAGGAACAAGTGTAGCCAATTACTTCAATAGGCCCAGGATCAGGTCCTTCTATTTTCTTCCACAAAGCAACATGGGAGAGGGGAAAGGATTAATATAAAACAATAAGAAGCTTAGGAATGGGAAATCTCGGCCTCGCTGCCAAAGGATTAACCTGCTTTGTTCTGATCTTGTTTTAACAGATGGTAAAAATAATACTGCAGCTTGACCAATCTATTTCCATGGAAAAAGGCTTTAAATGAGTTTGAGCCCGTGAGATTAAAAGTTTCTAAGAGTTTGGGTTCCAAGACAAAACATATGAATCACCCAGTTCTTCCTAGTGATCTTGCTGGAAGACTGTCTCTGTCAAGCACAACCAAACAATTCCCTCCACTATACAAATGTGTTTGGTTTCCCTACTTAAGAAGGTTTTCAGGATGTGAAGTAAGTACTGCTACAAGTACTAACAGCACCACGAGCATGTTTTGGGCTGTAAGGAGAAGCAGATGCTTTAACAAGAGCAGCTCCTGCAAAAACACATGAGGATTTGGTCAGGTCTCAACAGGTGCTTTCTGCAGAAAGACAGCTTGGATTCTAGGGGAACTGGTCAGCAGAGTTCACTGAGCAACACCAGAGATGAACAGCGCAATCCTTACCAGCCGTTCCAATAGGCAAAAGCCACAGGTGGCACTCTTTGGTGACAAGGCCTTTAAAAGCTACTCTCTCATTAACTGTTGCTGTTACCTGTTGCATGACCTACCTGAATGCAACGCTGGTTCTAAAGAGGTGCCCTATCTGTAAAAGCAACAGGCTGAATCCTGCCTGTCTTAGGATGCACCTTTCACTGAAATACTCCAAGGAGTATTTTTACAGATATCTCTAACTTGATGGAAAGAATAATTAAAAATATTAGCTCTACCTTACAGTTGCAGTCTGCTATATTACCTTTACTTCCTGTGTACCTGTACACCCTGTGTTTCAGATCTGCTATCTATCTTGAAATAAAACATACACGGCTTTTTCACAGCTACAACACAGCTCCAAAAGCCAAGCCCCTTCGTCTCTAGGGGAGCAGAATCTGACCTACAGTGACTAAGAGTAATACTCTGATAAAATTTGAGCATCTAAATATTTTTCTTATACTCTGAAATACGTTGAAGTGTTCAGCTATATCTCACGAGCTCGCTTAGGTACTTTACTTAAGCGAAGCTCATAGAACAATTAACCTTGATTATTTTCATTCAGCGGAAGCTGTAAAGCTTCAAATATTTTCAGAAATGTGGGAAATAATTGTGCTATCAGATAAACAGAAGCACAACATCTGTTCCCTGTAAACATTAACTACTATGACTGCAAAATAAACAGAACAATAGAGAAAATGCTGCGCCAAGTTGTCAGCAGGACTACGTAGACCTCTTAGCATGCTGCCAACATCTACAGCTTGGTTTATTCCTTCAGTGTAGACTGCTGAAGGTAGTCAAGCAGAGCTAAACACCTGTTTCAGAAGATTGACCTCTTAGAGTGAGGCATCTAGTTTTAAGGCAGAAAGTGCCTCTCCTCTCACAAAATCCTTTGCAATTCTTCATTTATTTCTAACATCATCTTCTTGACAATTAAGGTGCACTAACCTGGATAGTAAACTTTTTTGCCATCAGTCTTGTATACAACCATTGTAATGAATTCCCGATTGTGAGCAAAGTCATCCTACAAAAAAAGCACAAATCAAGTAGAGTTGTATGCTTCTGTGGAATGTAACTAATGCTTAATCAGAATAGAGTACACACACTGTCATCCCCTTTGATCACCACATGGTATGATCTGATATTTACATCTACTGAGACAGCTGATCCAGTTCTTTTTAAAATACCCAAAGCAAATAAACCACCACTAATATCACTTACAACAGTCCAAGCCCTGAGATTCAAAGTTACTTCAGGACCTTTATGGTACAAAACAATCACTTAGCCCCATTTTTACTCAGGGTCTGTTTCAATCTTCTTTGTGGGTATGTGTACATACTGAACTTAAAATTTATGCATAGGCATACATACCTGAACATGAAAACATAAGCAGTAATATGCTGATAACAGAAAACTATAAATATTTACGGAAGATGTTGCAGAACTCATAATGCAGAAAAGGAATCAGGCACCTTATCTGTGATGTGCCTGCTAAGCAGAACCCAGACAGCAGCACCACCCTGTGGACACTGGACCTCCAGCTTGTACTGCGGGTTGTTAGCCAGGCTGTAGGCATCCTTCACCGGACCTTGCTTTGCATCCCAAGTGCTAAAAATAACGCAGGCATGTTGTTACGCGAGTAAGGTACCAATTTGTGCTTTGAAAATTAACTCCAAATCCCACAGATATACAGAGCAACGAAACAAAAGTTACCAAAGGCTGATTTTCTACTGAAATCTGTGACAGTGGTTACATAATACAAAGGCATCAGAAGCATCATCTTACGACTTTGTTTCACAAATTACTTCACTACAAGTGTGGTAATTAAAAAAAAAAAGCTAAATACAAACAGCTCGGCTGTTTGGTATGGTGACTGCAACCACACAAAGCACAGAAAAAGCTGAACCGTTCAAGGAGCCCGGGCTACCCAATTATAGTCATGATTCCATACATCAATGAAGTGAAAAACACGCTTTTGTAACTGTAGAAATCCAGATATAAGCTATGGTTAGTTTCAAAAGCTTTACGAATTTTTTTCCTCCAGTTTTTTATTGAGGTAATTTTTATTTTAAAATTTGATCTGTTTCAAGTTTGGAAGGGTGCCTGCGTGAATATTGAAGATCTCTGAGGTACCCTATTGCAAAATCTGCCTGCTGCCTCATTAACTGTCTAGACACGAAAAATACAGTGTAAAAAAAAAATAAACAGTGCTGATGACTGAATGCGAAGTGTGGCACGCTGGAAACAGCCGTGGATAAAGCTATTCCTACATCCCATTGGCCCTCCCATGCTTTTAAAACTGAGCAGCATGTGTGGAAGGCTGCGTTATCAACCAAGATTCAAATTGCCACCATCATTACTCCACTTTTTATGGCAACTGCCGCTGCACTAGGCATTTCCCTAGTGCACATACACAGAGGTATGATATTTACTAAAAATATAAGGAAAAGACAGGGTAATAGATGAACTTTGAGATTAGCATACACATTACCTCATCTTGCCACATCACCACAGTGTATTTTAGAATTAATTTGAACACAAAGACAGGAGGAGCCTTTACAGATAAGCTCAGCAGTTGCGCTATGGATGAAGGCGCTTGTGCAGAGTTAACGTATACAGAAACAGTGTGGAAGCAGTAGTAAAGTGCAGTGGAGTGGAAAAATGGAGAAACACTTGCTTTCCAAAACAGAGACACACACTTATCCTCACACTGGATCACAAGAATACTGAATGTGATGGATATTATGTAGGAGACAGGTATCCTGTTCAGAAAAAAAAAAAAATCAGCAGGCAAGGAAAATTACTTACGATAACTACAACTGCTGAAAAATGGAACTAAACTACTCTGACATCAGTGAACTGTAATAACGAAGACTACTCTGACATCAGTGAACACACCCTGTAGACAACATGCATTGCACAAAATGACTTGCGGCTGGCCAGGAAAATGAATTCCAAATAAAAACTAGGTCACTCAAGCACTGTCTAGCCACTGCTTAAAGATGGACTGCACAAAAATCTGATTTCTATGCCCATAGAGAGATGTGGGACCAAGGTCAGAATCTGGTTACACAATCTTAGGTCCACAGCAACATCACAAAGGTCACTGGAGTTTCAACGATGTTACAGAAGAAGTCAAAGCCAAACCCTGGACTGAAAATTTAAAAGCGTAAAGTCAGGTTCAAGGGAGCGTGGTTGGAGTCCAACCTCTTCCGCTGTAACTAGGAAGAATGGCAGGATGGAAACACCACATCAGAACATTTAGTCAGATACCGACACAGAAGTTCACTCTTGGACCAACCTGTGAATACACGTAGATTCTTTAAAGAGACTTGGGTTCCAACTCAAATAAATAACATCATAGTACTGGCACAGGTCCTCCCAGGAAATCCAGAAAATGCCTGAAAAGGAAATGCTGTTATTGTTTCCTTACCCAACACCTTGATTTTTGCTTGTTTTTCAAAAGTCTGTTCCCAGGCAAATTATAAAACTTATTATAAACCAACACTTCTGTAAAATTTAGCAGTAATGTCCGCTGTGCCCAAATTTATAAATTTAAACTTAACCCCTGAAACAAATAAATTAAACCAAGAAAAAACAAGTTTGTGCTTATCACCAGGGACTTTCTGAAGCTGTCAAGATGCTACTCATGCTCAAGCACTAAGTGGACAGCCTGAAAGAATTTGTTGTATTGAAAGAGACGACATTAACTAATTGACCTGCCTCCCCCTTTCCTAGATTTTTGGAAAAAAATAATTGAAAAATTACATAGTCAAACAGCTTTCCCCAATTCAACAATACTTCAGTAGTCATCCAGCACAATCAAGTATTCAGTCAACATGTGAGTACGTCTGAATGTATTTCTAAGGTACTTGATCCAGCATCCACGTGACTTGCTTAGCACTATGAATCTGCTTCATCTTTACAACGTTCTCACACGTTTATTCTAACTCTTTATAGCTCCCTTAATTGCAACTCCAGCCAACAACAATGCCTGCGAGCTGACAGGTTCCTAATGAAATGAACTCTCAAAAAGGTAACAGCCTCATAATTCAAGTCTCTGACATAGGCAGTTGCAGATCTTGCAGTACTAAAAAAAAATTGCAGTCAGAATAGCTACACGCTTGGAAGAGACCAGAATGTAAATCCAGTCAAAAGAAACAACTTCCTTAAAATTATTCATGTAATGTTATGTGAATTTTAACTACTAGATGTTACAGATACAGATTCCTTACTAGATGAACTGGTAAATAAAAAAAATGAACTAATCTCTTAACTGACACAAAGCCAGCGCTGCTATTCTTCTGTTTAAATCAAAAGTGTTCCTTAAGCATTTGCATGAAGCTTATCATTAAATGCTATAATTTAATACTTCTGAATGCTTATTGCTGTCAAAATAGAGAGGCATTGAACAAAAGGGCTCCCACACAGAGACAGCACCAAGATACTATAAAAAGAGCAGACATCTCTTTCTGAACGTAAAACGAAGCTTCTGCAGAATTTTTCAACTGTCAGCAGTCCGCCCTTCCACCAGCAAACCCACACTGACTTTCCAGACGCTGCTCGCTGCTGCTCCCTAGGGAAGATGGGACAGGACAATCATTCCAAGTGGTTTCTCTGGACAGCAACACAGTAGTGCGCTGTCCCAAAGATGGATCTCAAGATACTCTTACAGCTGGAAATAGAATGTGTGTAAGGATTTGTTTACAGATATATTTACGTAATGCAAGGGGGAGAAAAACCGACTTACCTCTCTGGCACATACAGGCAAGACAAATTTTAATACTGATTGCAAGTAAGCATGCTGATATGTATTTGCAAATGTTGGAGAAAAGAAAACCCACTAAAAGTCTGTTCACGTACTAACGAGCATTACACAGCGCTCTGTCAGAATGTTATCTTTGCACTGAACTCTCCCACGCCCAGACACTGAGATAGCAACACTTGAGCAAAAAGAAAACTTGTCAATGACTGAGATGCAATAAACAGTCCAGATTACTTAAACCCCAGATAAAACCGAAAGGAGAGTTTTAAATACACAAAGACATCCTAAACTTTTGGACTATTCAGTTTCTAGTATTTGTTTTACTCCCCCTCTCTGCTTAAGTATTTCCTTCCGCCTTCCTGCAGGGACACACCACAAAGATCTACATTATCTGAAAAGATAGTGACTTTTTAAACTTTATTACCATTGTCTATTTTCTGAGCTGTTCTGGGATCAAAGTTCAAGTACTTCTGTAAATCTGGGGTCCAATTTCTTGTGTCATTTTCACTGTATCGTCCCTTCCAACGTAAGTGGCTCCAGGGATTTTTCAACTGAAGAAATCGAAGTCCCTAAAGAAATGCAAAATCAAATTGCTGACAATAATTTACAAAATAACATATCTTGTCAAGGTGATTTTTATACTTATATTAACATGGAATATGGACCAATAGCTCAAGAAATAAAGCATCATTAGGTTTTCTGGAATTTCCCAATGGAGCTCAAGACAAAATAAACTACATAAGACATTAGAACAAAAAAAATTAAAAAAAAAATCAGTAGCTACCCATCACAGACAGGTTTCAAACAGGCACCCAAAAACCATCTGCAGTTTTACTTGATACCTTATATTCTCTTATATCCAAGACTGCATACGCATGTGTTGGAACTAAGCCCCATTTTTCTCCTTCCTCTTCAGACATGACCCCCGTTGCTGTTGTGATAAGGACATCTCCCTTGTGAAATCTGTTACAAAAAAAAGGTGAGGAAAAAAATACAGCTTAATTGAAATTTTGCAAGTTGCAAATTAACATTTGCCAGACACTGTAACAGTATGTTTTTACACTGTCCACTAGTGTGACCCTGCTTGAAGAAAGCTGGAATACAGGTTTTTTTGCAAGCAGAAATCACTCTTGAGAAAAAGCTTGAGAAAGTGGAACTATTTTCTTTCAGTATCGAAGCATACGTTTTAAGTGAAAAATATTATTTCCATTATAAAAGAAAAATCAGCATTTGTCAACCTGAAGTTCAACCTGTGTCACTTATTAAAGATACTCTTCACAGGTCTTCAGCTGAACACAAATGTGGTTTCATCCACACTGAGCCAATCCGTGCACACAGCCAATCACACACAAAAATCACGCTCCCAGGATTCTGAAGGAGCTGCCTGAAACCTGAAGAATGAGAAGTTTGTGCTTCTATACTTTAAAGTTCTGTGTCTCAGAGCGTAAGCTGGGGGGCTGAACTCACAACCGAGTGCTGCCATCGTTCTGAACTGCAATGGTTAATTTTGCAAAAGTTATTGTTGTGAAGACAGACTAGCATGTTTCCCATCCCACACTAACATCCAAGTCCATCCTCAGCATCCCTAGACAGTTTATGGGGTCACCCAGACAATTTGCATCAACACATTTTCAGTCTAGTGCAGGTAAACAATAGTGTTGTTATAATGGCTAGATCCCATCCTAATTGCAGTCACACCTCCAAAATATAATGCCAAAATGAATGAAAACTTGTTCACAACCAACTGAGAGCTCCTAACCTACTGAAAAAAGCACTCTAGAAAGAGTCACACTCTTATCATGGATATTTACAAGACTAAAAATTAAATCTTTAATTTTTAACTTGTATAGTGGTTCCAAGCTGCACTCCTCTGACTCTAAATTCTATTTTCATCATAAAGAAATGGACTATTTTTTTTTCAAATGTGAAGAATAAAAATAATTTCAAACAAAATTCCACAGTATTTTACTTTTCTGTTTTAGCAAACCCACCAATACCTCAATTTTTCTTCTTCCAGAAAGCATGCGGAGGTTTTATAAAGCACAATTTGCAGTAGTACCAAGATGCTATCAAAGGATCTATGGTGACTGGACTGCTTTTACAGTGGTAACACAGCTACTACACAGCAAGCATTTTAATTACTTAAGAAGGAACAAGCTTCTACCTCTGATAAAGCATTCTGAAAGTACTATCTTTATTGAAAGCTTGATTGTCAGAGTGCATAGCGATTCTTTCAGGTATCCAACCAGTCAGTGCATGGAGATCGATATTCTGAAACACAAGCATTAAAAAGAAATCAGAATAGATAATCCATCTATAAACATATATGATGTCTGTACACAAATTATAAAAGTGCCTTGAAAGAAATCAAGTATACACAAGTTACAATACAGCTCTACACATAAAAGGCTCAAACCTACATTAAAAAAAAAACACCAAACCCGAAAACTACTTTGATTAGTTAGGACCGCATTCCCAAAGAGCCTTAAAAAAAAAACCACAAGCTGGAAAGTGAGTGGATGAGAATCTGGAATTTCAGAGCAATGGAAGCATAAGGGAATGATCAATCGTGCTCAATTCTATGATGTGTTCTATTTATTTTCTTGATTCACAGACTTTTGAAGCATAGTCTCAGAAGCACTGTTTGAAACCTTGATATATATGCATTTTAAATAATTTAGATTTTACTTCTAAGGCTCAGGGTTTGGTTTTTTTATTCTTTTTGGTAATGCTGACACTGACATATATTTCCATAAAAAGATGTTTGAATCTCCCCATTTCATCTGCTTGAAATATTACTTATTCCCTTTTCTTTTGCTTTGCACTCCTCAAAGCAAAAAGCAGAGACTATAAATGCTTGAAGTGTCAATAACCAGCACTGGTGGGTGGGAACCCAAGGAATTACAACTACAACACAGCCAGTAAGTAATGCTGATTATAGAAGGAAGCTATAATACAGTCCAAGGCAGAGGGGGGCGGGGAAGGGTGGAGATTAAATGTCACAAGTCAAGCTGGTTTTCCAGATAGCAAGTTAGAAAACGATGAACATGAATAAAAACACAGCTATTCTCACCAGCTTCTGTCCTCCAAAATAAAGCAGCCCAATACCAACATAAACATACATGAAAACATATGTATGCTACATTTACCCCTTATACAAAGCCACATTTGTCTCCATAATAATGTTTCAAAAGGTGATGATTACCTAATACACCCTCCAAGAATGCGAATATCAAGACACTGACTAATATGCAAACAGCACCATGAAATAAAAAAATATACTGTTAAATTTTTAAAGAATTTTAAATTAAAATCAGAAATGCTTCCTAAGTAATGAATGACGATTATGTGGGCTACTCCAGTACACTGTCCCTCTTTGAAAGAGTAATTTGCATGTCAATTTAGCTGCAGTACGATTACTGTTTCTTTAGTAACCACATTACAGGAATCCGATACATATTTATGTAAACAAGTGGGACAATCTGATAAACAAACTTGCACAGATCAAAGTACATGTATATACATGTATCTATGTGTATATATATCTATATATCTGTACATATAGATGTATCTGTACTGAATGACTAGCCTGTTCCTTTTCTAGCTGATTGCCCTACCTAATGAGGGAGAACTGCCCTATTTATTGAACAACAGTTAGATAGCAAATTCAGCCGTATTGATATGGGGGAAGAAAAATTACAACTTTGCCCAACGCTTTTGTCTAGACTCTATATCCAGCATTGTCCTGGAGAAGCTGGTGGCCCATGGCCTGGACAGGTACACTCTTCGCTGGGTTCATAACTGGCTGGATGGCTGGGCCCAGAGAGTGGTGGTGAATGGGGTGAAATCCAACTGGCGACCAGTTGTGAGTGGTGTTCCCCAGGGGTTGGTGCTGGGGCCCATCCTCTTCAACATCTTTGTTGATGATTTGGATGAGGGAATTGAGTGCACCCTCAGTAAGTTTGCAGATGACACCAAGCTGGGGGGAAGCGTCAATCTGCCACAGGGTAGGATGGCTCTGCAGAGAGACCTGGACAGGTTGGATCGCTGGGCAGAAGCCAACGGGATGAGGTTCAATGTGGCAAAGTGCCGGGTCTTGCACTTTGGCCACAACAACCCCAGGCAGCG
>VWZZ01003555.1:0-16723 GCA_013399095.1 Psophia crepitans | reverse complement strand
TCTTCTCAGAAAGGGTGGTTGGGCATTGGAACAGGTTGCCCAGGGAGGTAGTGGAGTCACCGTCCCTGCGGGTATGTAAGGAAAGGTTAGACGTGGTACTGAAGGACATGGTTTAGTGGTTAATAGGTGGGGGGGACGGACGGTTGGACTGGATGATCCTTGAGGTCACTTCCAACCTTAATGATTCTATTCTATATAAACACATATACTTCCCAACCCTAAGTGCCAATCCTGCAGTCAGAGAACTAAGATTAACTCTGCCCATGAAGTTGTCTTGCTCATTCTATTTTGATGGAAGAAATCTCATTAAGTACAGCTAAGCATGTTTGCGAAAGAAAGAAATAGAAAAAAGAAAAAAATAAATCTAATAAAATGTCAAACTCACTATTTGCCTCCCCAAGCAATTCAGTTCAATTTCACTAGAACGAAAATTATTTGACCCAAGACTATCTAAGTGGAATTTTTGCCTCATGGAAATAATCTAGTACTTACAGAATTTGATCCAGGAAAATCATATCCTCCCATGACCTTCATGTAAGCCTTTTCTATTAGCGATACCCATAATTCATTCTTATTGTTCGAATAAGAGCAGAGAAGTTCCCCACTATGATCAACAGGTAACTGGTCATCTATGATGACCTGTGTGAAATAAACAAATGAAAAATCATCATAAAGCTAATACAGTATTTTGGAAGTATTTAAAAAATAAAATCAACCTCTTATTAATATACAACTTCTCAGACACGGCCAGGTCTGACCATCGTTCTCATGTACAGACACCTCTATCAATCCTGCAGTGGTTCGCCCAAGTGAACGAGATTGTATTGCCAGCTCTTACTTGCACTGGCCTACTGGGTGACCTGTGATCACCTGTCTCACTTTTCTCTATGTAAAATGGGGGTGATAACAGTAAGCTCTTGTGAAGTGTCTAGTACCTATTGTAAAAGGTAGCTGCAGAAAAGTTCAGTGTAATTACCAGCATAAAAAAATAAAGAAAATCCTAACAATAGTCCTCATCTAATTAGGAAACAGACCAAATACTGTGTTTGGTAGCCAGAAGAAAAATAAACAGTTATTTATCTGTAAGGAAACAAACTATGTGTCACATCACTTTCATAGCCTCTAGTTCCATATTTAAATTTCTTCTCTCTGGAAAGGAAAAACAACCCCAAGCAGCAGTTGTGAAAGTATTAACATTTCTTCTTTAAATTAGGTCGAAGGTATTGAATATTACTGCAGGTTGTTACTGCAGTATTTGTAGTGGTCTGAAACAGTTTCCCAGAACAGATGTTTCAGTTTCACAGTGACATTAGTCCGTTCCCAACACAGGCTACCAACAGAGCACATTTTCTGGTCAAATCCTATCTGTGCAGGACTGAATAATCCTTTTTGTGGAAAAGCAAATGCCCATCCATCCTAACACAATGCAGCCACTAGGAGATATTTTGGAAAAAATATTAAGAGCACGGCAAGCATCCTTGAAACATTCAGATTCTGGAATTTTGCAACTCAAGGACTTCCTGACCCAGAGGTCGTATCTGAGCAATTAATAGCTTTTGAGGACTTTCCCCTTACTCCCCCTCTCCGTGGCTATGACCACTCAACTTCTGAACTATCATAAACATTCATCAGTCACCATGATCTGCAGTAATCAGTGCTACAGTTACGTATTATATGAAGAAATACATTCTTTTATGCCTTACTTATTGCACTGAAAAGAAAATGAAGTTGTTTGTGAGTTTAAGACGTTCTACATAGATCTTCAAGCATCTTCTCTCCTTACTAAAAGTCTGTGGTCATTTGAGTTATTCCTCTATCGTCATTCCATGTCTACACTCTTCTTGGATGCCCCACTCTGTGGTTTTTATTTCTGTAACTTCCTTTCTAAGATTGAGTGGAAAAGCAGATTACTTGCACATCTTATTCATAAACATGGGATGCATAATTTTGTTCCTGTATGGTTTTCATAATTTTTTTAAGCAATATAAGGGTTTTTTAAATTTATTTAATATGAGTAAGGCTATTTTCACAAATGCCTGTAGAAGAAACACCTACATTCTATTACATACTTCACAATCAGAATGAATCTCAAAAGGTTTAACAATTAAAAACCACTTTCCAACAAAACACATTTAAAGCTTTTGCTATGCAAGCATAGCTTCACAGTGAAGCAGACCAAGCCTTTAAACTACAGGACTTAAACAGTAACAGCATTAAATCTTCCCCAAACCATTTACCTTTCTAGGTACACCATTGATATGAAGCTTCACCATGTATTTGCCACACGGATTATATTCTGGTTCTCCTTTCTTATTCTGAGGATAAATGATACTGTTTAAAAAAAAAAAAAAAGAGGAAATTGTAACATAAATGATGTGGCTGTACAAACACTGATAACAATAAAAGTGAGATTAACATAGTCTGTTTCTGGAATTTACACTGAATATAAATAGGGAATTTTTAACGAAAGAGCAACTCAAATTTAGTAAAAATGACAATGATGTTTAAATAGGTTTTATTTTTCAGCCCTTGCTCTTTCTGCAGTTCTCTGCTTAACATAGTAACAAAAAGAATATAAGTAACCTAACTGTTTCTCCAACAGAAGCAAGGCAAACAAATTTATCTTACTATGAAACAAATGGTATTTACATGTCTGTAGTATAAATACAGTATTTGCCTGAATGACAAATCAAACATTTGACGACGACAACAGTGCAGAACCCACTGCTCTTGAAAACAAGTCCAGTTCTAACGAGTATAGACTAAAACAAAAAAACCAAAAAAAATCAGGAATGACATTCACACACTGGTTTGGCAATGGGCTCCTGGCAGAATCTGTCAAACCTATGCCAGATTTATCACAGGATGGCAGTCGAGTGGAACTGAGGTAGTGTTGTTAACATTAGTTCTAGGACGAGATACAAGACGGACCACCTGTTGCACAGCAGTCGGCAAAGCAAAGTTGAAAAATAAACCCATAACACATTATAAGTAAAGTTTCTGTTAAAACCCAAACAAAACCTTCCAAACTATTTATTACTCCTCAAAGCACATCTGAAGTTAGGCTCCAGTGTCTGTATACACATCTATATAAAGCTGGCTTCCCTCTCAGAAATACTGAGGCCACACGAGTCCCAGGGAAATCAATGCTAGTTTTTACTGTGTCCAACTCTCATAGAACATACTGAAAAGCTTGGCAGTGTTAAGTCTGAAAAGATCTTAAAAAGCAACAGCTACTTACCTTGTGATCAATTTTTTGTTATATCTTCTTTCATATGCTGCACTGATGGCTAGCGATGCCACGAAAGAACAATCCGACACTATTGTCTATAAAGGAAAGAAAACCAATGAGGACATTTACTAATAAATCAGATACTGAAAGACAAACCAAGTGTGTGGAGGGAAGGAAAATTTTCAGTTAGTCATTCCCTTCAAAAGGGAAAGACTTGAACCAAGAGAAGCAAAGTTACTACTAACAAAGCTGGAAATGTCTGCATGCTCAACATGAGGCCCCTACAGAGCAAGCCAGAGTTAGAATTATTAACGACAATTAAATGCAACTTCAGCCTTCACTCACACTTACTCCCTCCTCCCCAAAACACAGTGTAATATAAACAGTTATCAATCGCATAATCTATAGCTGATTTCAGAATAGCGCAGGCCAGCTGCAACTTAACACTAAGCAAGACATTTCCACTATTCTCAATGGGCTGCTCTGCTTCCTGTCAAATAAAAATTTAGAAATCTTGCTCATTATTTTTTCCATGCCTTAAATTAAGTGAACAATTTGTGGCAGAGAGCACCTTGCCTTTCTTCAGGCAAGAAGAAAGAAATAACCTTACCGTTATTTCTGGAAAATAGGATTTTCATCTGGAATTCAAATTCTTATTTTCACTTCCACTGCTAACCCACTTGTTTATTCTCATGGCTAGAAAATGCATGGAATCTGAGGTGATACTATTTATTTTATCTATTAAAAAGCACTATCACATCTGAGACTTTGAACAAGAAGATCCTCAGCAATAAACTGCTAGCAGCAGACATTTCCCTTTAGGAATCACTTACCTGTTTTATGCTGAAACTTGATACAGTATAAATCATCGTAGGGTTATTTGTTATGTCATCTGGTCGCACCCACTTGGCAAACATTGCTTTCTGTTTGGGGGATAATGGTAACTTCCCACATTTATCGCTAGATTTAAGAGAGGAAAATAAAGTAGAAATAAATCAACAGCAGTTTAGAAAAGCTTTTCATGGTACATCCAGTCTCATATGTCTGATAGATGGTGCAAAATATGTGCAGAACAATTACAGATTTGTATACAGAGCTGTAAAACAATTTCAAAGAATACTACTGCTAAGTTGGTGATTTGGAGGGGCAAAAATACCAAAAACTTGAACTAAAACCTTTGTACAGGACTGAACAGGTGAAGAGAATTCCAAAAAGCCATCCACACCAGCAGAAACTCAAACTCTTCACTTTATTTCAATATGATAAACTGATAATAAAAAGTTTATTTAGTTCTGAAAATACTGAGGCTTGTCAATCAGACAAGCCTCAAAATAAAAAAATGATCGGCTTGTCTGATCGACACCTTTAGTGGAAAATTGAAAAACAAACTCAAAGTGTCTTTGTCTACAATGGCTATCTAATCGTAACATACTATTATTACTCCTGAATGGAGGTCTAGCAGTTACGCATCACTCTTCCTCAGAATAGCCCTTTACGAGGAAATGGCTATCACCTTCATTTTACAGGTAACCGAGGCAGAGGGAACTAAACTCATCAGCATGCGGCAGAATCAGGAATCGGACCCGAGTTGTCAGCCCAGCCCAGTACTCCAAAAAGCCAAATATAATGTGTTGTCCTTAGAGGCCTGAAGACACAACTGCAAAAGCGCTGCAGAGCAGGATCACCTTAAATTAAAGTTTTAAGATCAGACTGGAAGAAGGAAGCGGTAGTATTCAAATATGTCTGCTTGAATTATGCTTAAAAGCCTACTTAAACAGTTTTAAACTCTGGAAGAGAAAACAGAAATACCAAATATGGGAAAGCTTTGGAAATAAAAGCAAAAGTAAAGTTCAGTAATTTCATCACACTTACGAAAATGGCATAGGGAAGGCAAAACGTTCCCTCAGATCAACGCTCATGAAAGGTACATATTCAATGCCATTGATTTTTGAAGTCTTCCTGCAAGTTATAAGAAAAAAAAAAGTTACAAACCTATCACCTTTCAAAGGGTACGTTCCAGAAAGTAACAACAAAATTAGTTTTTAAAAAATCTAACAAGACACAGTGCTTCTGAAAACAAGATGCCTACTTCTTGAAAACTGAACAACCACTGTATTTATTTGGGTTTGAAATGTGCAGTACTTGATAACTCAGTCACTAATCCTGCAAGTACATACCTGCAGACAAGTCACCATCCCAGGATAGAAATGATT
This sequence comes from Psophia crepitans, assembly GCA_013399095.1. Lineage (NCBI taxonomy): Eukaryota > Metazoa > Chordata > Aves > Gruiformes > Psophiidae > Psophia > Psophia crepitans. The sequence goes on along the minus strand of VWZZ01003555.1, from coordinate 11,278 downwards.
AACAGTCACAAACCTCTACATAGTCCTAGAAGTCACATTTAAAACTACATTTGTCTAAACAGAATTTCTCAAGTCACTTAAGCCTCTCATTAAAGAGAGTCTTAGGATAAGTTGATGGCAATTAACAATTAGTAACACAGATTTGATCTAATTGGGGCAGTATTTTGGAACATGTTAACAAACAACAATAACGAAAATACTGCGTGTTTATTCATACATTTTTGACTAAAGCACACAGAATACTTTCTAAAAAAATGAGTCTCATTTAAAAGAGAATGTAATATAAGTTTCAAACAAGGAGTTAACTGAAAGAGGTATGCAAGATATTTTTAAATTAAATGATGATAAAAGATATGAAACAACTTGAAGTTCTCTTGCAAGACTGAAACAACAACAAAACTCTGGGGGGGGAAAAAAAAACCCAAACAAAACAACCCACAAACAAAAAATTACCCAAACCATCCACAAACCCAGAAACATTCACTGCACAGGCACCACAAGAGGAAAAAAGTGAGATTTTAGCAAGGCAATTCTTAATGCTCTGCAATTTTTACAACACACGCACGTTTCTATCTTCGTGACCATATCCTCGGTCCATTTAAGTCCCCTCAAGACAATAAGCAGACTAAATGTTTTATGATCAAATCATGGACAGTGTTGAACCCCACCTCTGTCACAAACTTTTTTATCACATGGGGCAGAGAAGGAAGGTTGAAACACCTTTTTTAAAGATATATTTGAGTTTTCAAAATTCACGATTTAGGATAAAGGTTATATGCATTATTTGTAGCTTATTCCATCTATAATAAAAACCAAAGCAAAAGAAACTGAATGTAACAGAAGTCACAGTCCTATAAAATATTATCCTTTCTCAAATTCCAGTGAAATAGTAGTTCTATAAACACATCTTTGTACCTTTGCTTCTCAGAGCCAGATCTTTCATGAACTCTATCAGGTAGGTTATGTATAACATACAAAATTAAGGCTATGAAAAAATCATCTTGGCAGTCAGTTAGACGAAACTGTCTTCTAAAATACAAACCAGAAAGTATGCTCTGCGAATAAAAGCCACTAATTACATTACCATAGAGAACACCAGAATTTATTAATGTGTAGATAACACCAGCAATGGGGTTTGTAAGAGGTGGTTTATACACCTCACGTTTCTACACCTCATTGCAGAATCACAGATTGGTAGGGGTTAGAAGGGACCTCTGGAGATCATCTAGTTCAACCCCTCTGCTAGCGCAGGATCACCTAGAGCAGGTTGCACAGGATCACGTCCAGGTGGGTTTTTAATATCTCCAGAGAAGGAGACTCCATAACCTCTCTGGGCAGCCTGTTCCAGTGCTCCATCACCCTCACAGTGAAGAATTTTTTCCTCATATTCAGGTGGAACTTCCTGTGTTCCAGTTTGTGCCCATTGCCCCCTGTCCTGTCGCTGGGCGCCACTGAGAAGAGTCTGGCCCCATCCTCTTGACATCCACTCTTTAGATATTTATACGCTTCAGCTGTTTCAATCTACTACACAAGACGCAAAGGATGTGAGCACAAATGATAACATTTTGAAAAAATTTGTCTTCAACTTACCTGAGTACTTCAATCTCCTCTGCAGTGTATCTCTGACCTTGAGATTCACTAGCTTGTACTGCTCTGATTGTCTGTGGTTTATCATTTAAAGAAAAATCAGGTCCCAATGGAAAGAAGGTTCTGACTGGCTGATTTGGTTTAGTTGCAGTTGACTTCTCCTTCTGAGATGACTTTGACACAGATTCCTTCAGTGCCTCTGCTCTAAAGCAAATAAAAATGCATTTTGTTTACAACAAAGATAAAAATATAGTTATGGTTCAATTATTGATTTGTTTGGTTTATGTTCCCACGTATGTTAAATAAAATGAACAAATGCCCGCATTGACCAACACCAGTTTTCCTAAGAAAAATTGATTTCTGATGCCATTGCTTTTTTATTTTCCTGTTCTAGAATCAATTAAAATATAGTATTTTCAACCCATATATAAGCTACTTTTGGCAGAACTCATTAGATTTTTGTTGTCTTTATACTAATAGGAGAATGTGTGTAAGTGTTCATTATCTGGAACCTCACAACACGACCACTGAAACACAAAGAGAAAACTTATTTGCGTCCTCTCATACCTCCAGAATTTAATTTATCTAGCATCTACAATAACAGTAAAAACCCACTAGCATTCTCACAACCGAACACTTCAACTGCTTGAAGACTGTGTATTCAGGAGCCATATTTTGTGGTCATTGCATTAAGCTGCTGGATAGTCACGCATCTGCAAAATACAGTTTTGGGTGTTTTTTTTAATACAGATGGAGAAGTGCTGAAAACCAGCTTATACTGAAACTTAGCCCAACATAGTCCATTTTTGCCATCATACAGCTGATTTGAAAAGTTATATTGAACTTACACTCATGTAACTTGTTTCAGATACAGACTCCATTCCATTAGATCTACCCATACAATTAGATTGCTACTGTCAAGATAAGCATTTCCCAGTTTCCAACCCTTCTTCCTGATGAAGGGATGGTGACACCCCGACTTAGTGCTGGCCTGAATTCAGCATTTTTACAGAAGCCAAAAACTGTAGTATAGTACTCCGATTTATATCTCAGAAGACTGAAGTAGGGTATTGGTACTAAAGAATACACAGTCCTTTCCTAATTCTGCATGTGCCAAGATTCCCAGAGGGATGGCACAACAGCTACTATATTCAGCAGTATAGCAGCTGGCAGCTATCTGCCAGAACTCTTCAAGAGCTAGGTCTACCCAGAATCCGTGTTCTGTAGGACAGAAAGACAAGGTAGATTGAGAATCCAATCCACTTATCGCCGACAGCAAGTACGTTTACCAACATTGGCAGCACTCACCTATCCAGTGCTTGTCGAGCCAGCTGTTTCAGTTTTGACTGGAGGCCCGCTTCTGAAGTTTCAGTAGCCTTAAGTGCAAAAATAAAAGAAAAAGCTACACATCAAAAAACCCTGCAGGTTTTATAGGCTCCATGCTTATAGATTACAGCAATTCCACCCATACGTATTATAGCAAATGGTGACTAGCTAATTTTTCCAATTACCTCTTGACATGAGCAAATATGTTTAAAACATCAGCATCAAAAAGCATACTAAGTAAGCAAATATAATTTTGCTGTTCTAGCGAATGTTCATGGAACAAAAGTGGTATTTAAAATTCCTCACCATTAGCGATTAAAAAATAATCATGGTAACTTAGAAAAAAAAAAGTGAATGTTTACTTTCATAAAATACAAAACCCCAAGATTGCTTGCAAGTTAAAATCTTGTTCTTGCACATCTAAGTCATAAAATAATCTATGACAGGGCACCAAAACAGATTATCAAGAGTGCTAACCTCTGTTCCCTATCAGGAGGTCAGCTATGACAATTTACTCATGCAAACCAGTTTATGCTTTTGTTTTCCTTATAGATGAAGCATGGCTACTGCAGCTAAGCAATCTGCAAGAGGCACAACGCGAGGTGTGGCTTCTCCTGTGAGAGCCAGAAGCAGGTTTCAGTTTCTAGCTTTGTACCTTGACCGATTCTCCCAGGTCAGCTAGGTCAACCAGGGAAGCAAAAGCCAAGCTGCTTTCACCCCAAGAAACAAAACTAGAAACACTCTTTATAAGTAACTATTTTCAATTGCAAATAAGTTACACTCTGGAGTTCCTGGCTGGAAAAGACTTTGAAAGACGTATGAAGGTAAGCAGTGAAGATGGAACACCAGCAGACCCATCTGGGAGTTAGCCGTGGAAAAGGAGGAAGAGCTACTCCCTGAGTACTTCAAGGGCAAGGAAGAGGGAAACCTCTCCACCTGAATATACTGAGGAAAAAGACAGAAGCAAAGCTTCAAGATAGCAGAGTTCCTTCAATTTTCTTTCATCCTGGGAAGAAGGTACTTTCTGATTGTCCTGAGGGATAAAGCCTACAGTCATCTCAATAAAATAATATCCTAGTTAAGATTAAAAGAAATTTCACCAGTATCTGTACTTAATGAAACACCCAATGAAAGCAGTTGTTAATATGAGAGAATTTCAGACTACCTTCAATATATATCAGTAATATTTGCATGCACTGACACAACAGGAGGAGGAAGACAGAGGAGAAACAGCAAGCTGCCGCAGTAAATTTTATGTAATAGACTGAAAATGTTCTGCTCCAACAGCTCAAGTGGAAAAACTTGAGCAGTTCTATTAACTCTTGGGTTACACTGCATCAGGGTTTTTTAGCCTACATAAAACCAGTTCACAGATTTCACAGAAAAGAAGGTTTTATTCTAGCATGTAGCAAAAGTAATATTCCCCTCCAAACAACCCACAAATATTCACATTATAATAAGGGAAAAGAAAGGTGAAAGAAAAACAGACTTGGTGGAGTTACATTATGATGGTGAGTTCTTCCTGTAATGAGTTAGTTAAGGCAACTGGACTTAAGGGAAAAAAAAAAAAGCAGTACCTGCGATGAATATTCTCCATCATTTACATAATGGCCAATTCATCCTTACCATTAATATCAGTGTGAACTGAATTCACTTGTAACACCACTAATGTTGAGCACTGAGTAATCAAGTAGTATTTTTACTGGTTTTGGCATCAGTAGACAGTTGTTTTCAGAAAGTGTTACACATAAAAATTTCCCTTAGATTACTTCCTTTAATGTAGTCAGAAAGTAACATAGCTGACACATTAGCAAGTCATGTTCAGTTTTAACTGGTTTTAATTTTTGCTTTGGTGTTGTATTTGCTCCAGGGCAGAAATTAACATGAAAAATTTTCCAGAATATTTCTAGTTTATGTATAATCTAGATTATATGTAATATAATCCAGTTCAGGAAAAACACCTAAATCAAAAGCCCCCAGAAATTTATAGTGTTGAATAGCAACATAAAGACTGGAAGACACACTGAAAAAACAGTAGAAAAAGATTAAAAAATACTTTTTAGAAATACAGGTACTCCTTTTTAAGCCAGCCTGTAAGGATCAATCACTTGTGTAAATGGAAGAATTTCTTACCATCACATAACTCCACCAAGTTAACCTGTAGCTTAACATACTGTTTTCAAACAGAGTTCCACCGCTTCTGTGTACAACTCTACAGCTTCTTCTGCATTGCCTTTATCATCTTCATCAAAAGCCTGTGTAACTAGGAAGTGAGCACGCTCCAAGTCCAACTGTTGTTTTGACTTCAGAGGGTCTGTGTTCTGTGACTGAACTAAATTAAAAAAAAAGTGTTTAGCTTTCTACAGCAGCACACATGTAAAAACATCCTTAACGTGGTACTGAAACACTAGCAGTTCTAATCAGATGGGTAACATCTATTTCTTGGTTGGAAACCAAGCCTTTCTAAACTTTGCTGAAACCATCTTTGCAAGGACAAGAGACCACCACCACCCCACCACCTCTCCCAAAGCAGAAAGACACTCTCAGGGTATTTCACATGTCAAATAATGCAAATAAAATCTCTTTCACACTACACTACGGACAAGGATGTTTAATTATGTAAAACATTGCATCAGTTGTGAAAATACATCACCTATGGTAATATACAAGTTCCTTAGGTGACCTGAAGCAGAAGATGGAGTGCACCTTCATCAAGGCTGCAGATCCCACCAAACCAATGCACTGAAGGACACAGCTGCTACTCAAAGGGACACAGACAAGCAAAAGTAACAGGCTGACAGGAACCTCAGGAATTCAACCAGGACAAATGCTATGCCCTGTGCCTGTGACACACTAACACCCTGCAGGGTACAGCTCTGTGGAAAAGGGCCTGGGGTCCTGAGGGACAGCTGGGTAAGCCCAAGCCAGCAGCACCCTGGGCTGTGTCAGAAGGAGCACAGCTAGGAGATGGGGGGGAAGCAATTACCATCCTCTACTCGGCACTCAGCAGACTGTCTGGAATACCACATCCAACCCTCAGGTCCCTTATGATAATTGGGGCTGGAGGACTTGGCCCTTTGAGAAGAAGCTGAGGGAGCATGATTTGTCCAGCAAGGAGGAGAGATGGCTTTGGGAGGGGTCTAATAGCAACCTGCCAGTAATTGCAAGGTTATCAAGCAAATGGATTCAGGCTCTTCACTGTGGTGCAAAGAAAGGGAATGAGAGTCATTGGCTATGAAAAGAAACAGGGGAGAATCCAAATATATATATATATATAAATTCACTAGAATGACAATTGCATCCTAAAATAGAGGCACAGAGGCACCAGGGGAATTTCTGTCCTTAGGTGTTTTCAGGACCTGACTGAACCTGAGCAACCTGGTAAAAAAAATTAAAAAAAATAAAAAAAAAATCAATGTCTACCCTGCTTCGATCAGGAGACTGGTCTACAGTTCCCCACACCCTTTTCTGGCAAAGTGATTCTATGATTCTAACTGAGAATTGCAGGTGTGCAAAAACTTGATTTTAGTCTAAGCACAAACACTGAAACTGGATCAAACAAGGATACCCTTATGAGAGCAAAGAGCTCTTTCATCTTCTCAAAATTAGTAATTCCACAGAACCCACTTGCTTCAAATCCATCATGCAGCTGAGGCTGCATGTTACAAGTGTTAATTTGTTCCTGATCAATTTTTGTTGCTATAATTAATTACTTTCTCAGGTTTGGTCTGCAGATGTGGTTCCTAAGAATATTTACAATGAAAGAATACCCACACCCAAGTCCTTAGGAATTAAGTCTCCTCTTTGTTTCTGAGGTATCAGAATTCAAAGCACTGATGTGCTTATTGTGGTCCTTCACGAAGGACAAGAAAATTAGAGTAATGAAAAACAGAGCAAACATCATTGATACATATTTCACAGCACTGAAAGGCTTTCCACTCAATTAATTTAAGCAGAGGTTTAATTAGAAAGCTCCTTACCCACCTGCTGAATGGAGAGCTTGAACTCTCTCCAAGTATTCATTTATTTTTTCTTGAATATTTTCCAAGTTGGACCCTGCCATCCCAGCATAAATCAAGGCTTGTGCAGCTTCCTGCAGGAAGAAGATTTGAGACAGAGTTAATGTTTGCTGCCTAGCCAATTACTTTCCATAGACAGAGCGCCTAGAGTAGCCATGAGTTGCATGAAAGCAAGCCCCTACATTTGCAAAAAGATTCGGTGGCTGCAGGGAAATTCTGCTGGAAAGAACAAGTTTCAAGTTATAGATGAGATCATGTTCAGTTTTTCACACATGGGACAACCTATAACACTACAAAAACACCACCAACTTTTGAGGTTCTGTAAGGCCAGATCTTAGGCCAGCCTGTAGTAATGCATGGCATTAGGAGATTTTAAGGAAATTTTTCAAACATGCGCTGCAATCAGGTAAGTAAAGCTCACAAGCCACAAAACTGCCTTTTATTTTTAAAGCTATGGATTTAAGGTTGGTGGGGGAAAAAATGCTACTCGCAAGTTATTTGAATTTAATCTGAACATAATGAAAGTGAAAAAAAAAAAAGTAAATGCTTTTGAAAATCAAATGGTTGAATTTTGGTTTAGAAAGTATTTTCTTTTAGTATTACTTACATAAATCTACCAAATCTGGAAAGTCTACAAATTTCAAGTTTCCTAGCTCCTCAAACTTTCCTTTTTGAATGTTTGTATGTGCACAAAACACCGGATATTGATGAAAGTCTCTCCCTTCCAGGAGGCAGTGTAGGCCTCCAGCTCAGAAGCACAGTACGTTACATGTATTAAGGCTTTTTCCATACTGCACAAATCTATTAAGAAAAAAACACCTTCAGTTGCATAAGCTGTCTATCCATTCACTAAATTTATGAAAAACACAAGGTTTGGCAGGACTGTAATAAACAGTTAGAGCTGACAGTCTCAGAAGCAGATGGAGAATCAAAATTTGTCACTCAGAAAAATGAGGATAAAACCCTTATTTTGTCCTCATTATTGGCATGGGAAAAACCCCATGCTTTTGTGGCAGCATGTGCTTTCCTAGCAGCAGTAGAAGAGAGGAGGCAGCTGTGTAGCAGGCTGAGTATGTAGGAAGCAGAACAGTAACTAGAGAGCTGCCCCACAAAGATGGTGCTCAGAGAGGCTGCTCTACATAGGGCAAGCACAGAGCCATGGCCAGAGGGTCTCTTATGTGCTTTATGGCCTTGATTTTTATCAAGCTTAACAGTTTGCTCCCTAGCACACCTGCCTGGTTTGCCCAAGCTTAAAACTGATCCCGATACAGCCAGTACATGTTATCAGGATAAATTTTCACTGACAAGCATCAGAGAACCAAGTACCACATACTCCCTGTCAGCATCCGTCACTGTGTTACATCACATAAAATGTCCACGGCACCAAAAAGGTCAATAGTAGCACTGTTCCATTTATATGGAGCAATTAACTACCATTAATGTCTAGCATTCCACTGTTTTTTGCAAGGAAAAAGTGCACTACAGGTACCTGCTCAAATGATGTATATATTTGTCTGTGACATGCCCCACCTATAACGGTAAGTTGTCTACATATGATGCAAAGAACAAATGTCAATTTCAAACCAGTGCTGCAAAACCAGCGCATAATTCACGTTGCTTCTGTGATTTCAGACACAACTGTTTCGGCTGATTTTAAGATGTAAACTGAATCAAGAGTCTTTTATAAATTAAGCCTGTAAAGGACTGAGGCAGTTGACCAACTGCTTGCAGAGCCAGGACACCAACTGTTTCCAGTGACAAGATGGATGTGCAATTCAGAGTTAGTATTCACGATCTCTTCAATGCCACTGATGTTCCTTGGCATGTGTGCCACAGTCACACTAAGCTAACTACTCATCATCAGTTTGCAAGGTGCTAACTGCTGGTCAACAGGCTAACGTAGCAACAGTTTTCAGCAGTTTTCCTGAAGTCATCAAGTGCCCAAATATGCTTCTGATACTTCCACAGAGCACCATTAGCAAGCTACCCTAAGCTGGTTCCCATGCAGCCCTCCTCTAGGGATCTATCAAAGTTACAGGCTATCAGGAAGCAGACAGCCCTTGCTAGCCATAGGAACTCCATTCGGACAGGTCTGTTGGTTATCTATTGGCAACAAATTGTAGCATTTCCCATGCTTCATCCTTAAGGTCAAGTTCCTGCAGAATTCAGTTCAGCACCCAAGCTTTCCCACAATTGCACCAGTGGGGTGTGAACTGCTAAGAGTAGTTGACCAGAAGGTTGGTGATGGGCCACAGCTTATTTTCGCTTTCCAAAAATGTATAAAGTACCCCCAAAATACCAGATGATATTTTGTAACTACACTTGTTTCATCTTAGATTGACAGTGAGTCTTCAAGCAACATCCAAAAAGCCAAACCTATTTAGGCTAAATTATACATAAAGAATTCTGCTTTAACAATACCTCCTGAGTTTGCTCTCACTCCTGATCACAGCAGGCTCAAACACCAACACCTTCGCATATAATCTGACGCAAGAGTCAATACCTAGTCTTGGACTGCCGGGAATCACCTGTCTGAATACGAAAAATCTGAGCTGCAGTTGTGATTCAAAGCTTTCCTATAACAGCATCCACAACTGTGCTGCTCTGTGGCCTAGCTTTTGTATAACAGAAAACATTGTCATGTGTAGCTTTAAGTGCACCAAGACTGCTAGGGATGCATTTTTGCACCTAACAGGAACATCACCCATATGCAAGTGAAAAAGATTTTTCCATATGCTGTACAAAAGTGTTCAAGAATGATTATTTGCACAAAAAAAATGTGGTTTTTTTTTCTGAAGAGCATTCGATAATTTCTTCCAGATATACTGAGATGTGTACTGTAAGACAGCAGTACTGCAAATATCTGTCAGACCACATGCACACACTGTTGCTGATTAGCACACAGCTTATCAGCATTATTATGGGTAACTATAACTTTTGCATATATATACTTCACATAAATAAACTGAGCTCACCCTACATTAACAACCAGGTTAAAAAAAAAAGATACTGCTCTTCCTACCCTTTCACACTTGCATGCCTAGGCCACCATAATAATACCACTATGGTTTTTCTACATTTCAAAGATGCCTAGTACTCATGAAGTAAAAACCAGCTACAGAGCTCCTAGCAAGTTAATGGAAAAGAATTGCTTTGGCAGGATAATGAAATATCTGGAATGATTACTACAAGGATAAACATAGGCTTCAAAGAAATCCCTTCTCACAGGTGGTAAGTACAGCCACTGGGATATGGAACTTTAGTGGAACTTTGCAAAATATAAATCCAACAGAGTGAGACAACTTACGCAGGGGGAAAAATTAGTAATGGTTGCACAGAAGCCACTACATACCCCTACTAAGACTAAAGATACTGAGCGAGACACTGAATCAACCTCATCACACCTTCAGGAACACCAACCTGAAGCTGTACTGAAATAATAAAACCAGATCCTTAACATAAAGAATATTCACGTGTGGTGAAAAACATGTCAGTGGTAGCTTGTGATCTGAAGCTGGCTTACTGCTGAGCATCCTGCATTTCACCACATACTTCTCTACTCACCTGACGGCCGATTATACAACAGAGCTGATTCCAGCCGCACCCTCCAGGGCCGCAGCTCTCCCACACGCCCAGCGCTTACACCCCCGAGGTAAAACTGAACCGCCCGTCGGGCCTGGCGGGGTCGGGCCGAGGCCGGGAATGGAAGCGGGGAGCCAGCGGGGCAGAGATGCTTTTAGCCGGCTTACGACCGAGGGGGCCGTGTCTCCGGCAGCTGCAAGAAGTGCCCCTACCCGCTTCCCAAGTACCGGAGCCGCAGTGCTACGCCTAAACCCACCGGTAAGCAGCAGCTCACGGGCAGTGCTAGTTCCCACCTAAAAATAAACCGCGGGGAACTCGCGTTTCGCAACCTGCGCTGGAGGACGTCGCTCCTCCGCAGACAGCCAAACTTTCAAGGCGCACGCCCGGCCTTCCGCCTTCTTCACGGCAGAAATGACCGCGTCTCTCCCGAGGCCGCGCAGCGCTCCGGCCTCCAGGCCATCCCCGCCAAGGCAGGCGACCGGCCGAGGCCGCGCTAACCCAGCGCACCTCTTCCCGCCGGCAGGGCCGCGCCGGGCCGGGGCCGCAGAGGCCACCCCTCCCTCCCCTGGCCCTCTGGGGGCTGAGGGGAGGAGCGCAAGCCTACCGGTAGCNGACACCGGCGCCCTGAGGGAACCGGCTGCCGCCGCCGGCCTCCCCCGTACCTTGTAGTAGAAGACCGCTTCCTGGTAGCGCCCGCTCTGGTCCCGCTGCACCGCCAGCTGCGCGAACTTCACCGCGTCCAACTCCAGCGTAGTGGCATCCAT
>VWZZ01003553.1:0-44986 GCA_013399095.1 Psophia crepitans | reverse complement strand
ACCCGACTGGACACGTTCTTGTGGGATGTACTCCAGATGGTCCTGCCCTGGCAGGAGGGTTGGACTAGATGATCTTTCAAGGTCCCTTCCAACCCCTAATATTGTATAATTCTGTGAATGTTATGATTACAGGAATTAAGATAAACTTATAATAAAAGGTTGCAAGAAAATAAACAAAGCTTTAAGATATGCTGATGAGCAAGTCATTGCTTTGACTAGCTTCCCACGAATAGCAAGGTCTGTTAGCAAGCTTTGGTATAAAGTAGGATACTGGAATTAGTCTTTTTCATCAGTAAATAAAAACTATAAATCAGATCCTGCTGCTTTTAAGCATTCCAAATCCCACTTTCACTTCTTGTTCCAGAGAGAAGTATCAAGCTAGTAAGAGTAGGTAACTACAACAAATACCAGTTAAAAGAAAAAACCACAACCGAAAAACCCCCCAAAATTTCCCAATCTCCCAAAAAAGCACCACACAAAAAGACCCACCAAAACACCTCAATGCTATTTAGACGCGACATACCTTACGTCTCTCCTGTCAGCAGAACTGGGAGCTAAAGTTCTCAACCGTGTCTTTGCTGCTGCCTGAGAAGAGCAGCATTTTGTAACCGAGAACACATTTTGTCCTGTTAACTCTATACACCCATGGCATTTGAAATGCTCCCCGAAGTGAGTGATTACTGTCAATGTCGCAAAGCAGCACATAACCAGCTTGTGCCTCCTCTCTACTTCCATTACATTTCTGTGGCCAGATCCTAAGTTTGTCCCCCTTCCTCAGTATAGGAGATCTAGGAAGCATTTGATTTATGACCTTATATTCCATATTGACCTGTACAATACAGAATTGGTCCCTTTTGGGCCAATCCTGTTCATCTTATGAAAACCAGGTGTTATTTTTACCCACACTTCAACTGTCTGTATGATCCTTCTCAGTCTCTTTGGATTCATGTGGTTTTTTAAAAAGTCTGAATTTAGTAATTTCTGAATGAAGTACCTCTTCTGGGGTAAGTGGGAAGCACTTATTTCTCTCTCACTGTTGAAGCCCAGAAGTGCTGTTAAGTAATACAGCCCAAATAGCCTGTGACAACAAAGTACCTGTGCTCCTTAAAAGCAATAATTCGAGCTATTTAAAAGGTAAATTAAGTTTCTTAATTATTTATAATTTCAGAAAAACCTTACAAGAGCAAGCTCTAGTGTACATGTGGCAGTCTTTTCTAAAATGTATTGTTCTTCCTCTTTGCAAAAGGGACACAATTCCTCTACAGAAGGCAGCAGAAGCTGTCTTTGATGCCCAGTAGGGCATCATTTCTCTTCCTCCGCAAAAATGTCTAAATCTTACATATCCTACGGTCTCAGATTCTGAACTCAAACAAAAAAAAAAAAAAAGAGTTGTGCACTTCAGAGCTAAAACTTAAAGTATCCCATTGGTGTCATCAAGTAACATAAGATTTGTAAACAAGGCCATCATATATGTAGATTACATCGCAGGTTTTCTATTTAAACCAGCAATACTGACACTTCCGTGCCACTAAGGTAACAAGCTATCAGCACTAACCTTCAAAACTCATCCAGGACAAACCAAACAAACACCCAAGGGACAAAGATGACCAGGTGTTTACATGTCATGAGCTATGAAGAATGACTAAACTGAATGACACTGTTTAGCCTGATTAACTGAGGGGAGACATGGTGGCGGTCCCCAAAACACAATGCCTAGCAGCAGCACAAGTAAGCTGGAGAAAGTTAACAGGGAGAAGCTGGCTTTAGATGGTAGGAAATTCTTTAAAGCAAAGAACCATGGAGCAGCACACGGGATTGCCGGTGGACTATCCACCACTGGGGATTTTAAAAAAAAATACACTTAGTCAAATGCCTGTCAGCAACAGGTCCCTCCAGTTCACCAACTGACCTGTTCAACCAGGACATTGTCTCCGCACCCACAGACTGTAAGCAACAGAAAACTAAGCAAATCCTCTTCCAGCCATTGGCCAGTTCCCTGGTCTTCCACGAACACCACTAACAAAACCATTCAATACGCATTCTCTGAAAGGCTAGACCAGGAAAACTGGTTCCTCAGGTACCCATGCTGCATGCAGGGTTTCTACACAACAGACATCATTTTGTAACTCCAGACAAAGCAGTTGGCAGTTGGCTATTTCTTTCATTTTCATGCTTAAACTCTCACAAGTTCAAGATAGCTCCCAAGGAACCTCTTGCATTATTTCTTCCTCTGGAGTACTGGCTATGGGTTATCAACTTTTTACTGAAGCTGCCTACAGTTTTGTTCCTACTAAACTTTCATTTACTAAGGACTAAAGCTTTTTATCCAAGACTTTAAGAAAACCTTAGGCTTAAATAACTCAAAGATGACAGCAAATGCTTTTTTTTCACCTTGAAATATTTGGGCTTCTGTTGACTATTAAAGCATACAGGCACACTTGCAGAATTGATTTTTTTCTTGTTTTAGTTTCAAGCTACCCACCATAAGCTTAATGCCAATTTAACATGCTCAGGTTTGTTTTCAACCATGGAGATCCCTTTTCTTGACACTAAATTCAGAGGTAGAAAACACTTTCTCCTCACCTAAAAAGCATGCAGAAACTAGTGTTGTACTTTGCTGTCTCTCAGCTCAAAATTACCCGACACCCATGCTACCACAACTTGCTTGCTCACACTTCTAAGCCCTTAAACTACTTTACCTCAGATGATGCGCAGTAGCTGCACATTTTACTTTGCCTGTGGCATTTAAGAAGCGAGTAACATTTAGCTACCATATCTTTGACTATTAAGGGGCTGCTCAAGGTAAACACCTCAGCAAATAAGCTAGTGCTTGGCTCGTGTTCTAGATCTGCATATCCTTAAGGCTCACTGCCTTGGATTATCATATTCCTGCTGCTCTAAACAGCCTATTTTTATGCCAGTTCTGCAGTGTTAAAGCTTAACTGAAAAGACTGTGGGGATTACAACTGACGAAGGAACACTGGGGAGCAACGAGGGTGAATACAGCAAGAAAGCATTGGATTTTTATCTCTATCAGGGCAGTAATAAAAAAACCCACCGAATAAAAACATAGCAATATTTGAGCAGGTCTTAAGGGCTTGGGGAGGGTCCCCCCCCTCCTTTTTTAAAGCCTCCGCACCACCACACATTTGTGATTATGAGGATTTCAGTTGGAAAAAAATAGAGAATTAAAAGGCATTTACTGCACTCAAATGAAATGCCATAAATATCTGCACCAATCCCTCCCTACACAGCTCAGCATCCTCCGCGCCAGCCGGCTGCATCACATGTTCCTGGAGATGATGTCACCCTTCCCCGGCCGCCGGCTGCAGCTCCCGCCGCCGCGGTGCCGCTGCAGTGCCCGCCGCCCCCTCAGCCCCNCGCTCCCGGCGCGGCGGCACCCGCGGCCGCACGGAACGCCCAGCGGGCTTGCACTCCCGGGGCACACGCTTCCCTCTCGACAGCACGACGTACACACACAGTGGGCCTTGAACGACTCAGATAACCTAACACGGCATTTCTCTTTTTGAAATGTGGGGTTTAATTATAAACCCGAGGCTGGTATCGTTTAAAGGTAATTTAGGCTTAAAGAGGAAAACCGCCCTTGATATTTTCAACAGCTATTGAAGGAAGACTCAATTTACAGCTTCACATTTTTAATAGGTAGTACATGTCCTTCTGTCATGTTATACATCATGCAGACACTGTTCCCTAACTATCAGTCAAGAGGCGAGAACCTCATATTATGCTAATTAATATTCAACTTCAGCAGATTAAGTAACACACGACTAAGTAGTCCACTGCAATTTAAGAGACTCCCCCTCGCCCCCATGAAGCTTTCAGAATTACACAATCCTCCAAGTTACAGCACCACAGCCTTGTAATAAGGCAGAGGCTGTTATCACAGCGCAGTTACTGAAGCACTGTATCACACAACTGCAGGTTTTTATAATATCCAAACAAGAAAGCAGCAAAAGACAGATCTAAACTTTTTATACAAGTGTGCACACTGGAAAATTAAGAATTTTTTCCCCACAAACACACTACCTCCTCTTTACCTCCACAACTTCAGAGCCAGAAGACACCACCAGCCAGCCAAATTCAGCAAAATTGCCTGTGCTAATCCTTTTTCTTATGCTGCATGAAGGTAAGTTATTTTGCTGCAATATATTACTTTATTAAAGTTAGAAGACCCAAGAAAAGACAGTGATCCTGGGTAGAGGCATGACCCCTAAGAGGCTTCCAAGAACCCTGTACCCAAACAGTCCCATCCCCGTCCCCCGCTGCCCCCCAAGCTGAGCTACAAGCATTCCCACATTCCATGGTGAGGAACGGGCCGCAGAGCTGCACGTCCACCTGCCCTGGAAACAGGAGAGTAACCCAGCGTAAAGTTGCCACCTTTTGCCTGGAAATCACAGCGTTCCCATCCATCTGCTGCTCCCCTGGGTACCCAACTTGCTCAAGCTTCCCACGGGCACTGAAATCCAGCAAGCAAACCACCTTTAGCACAGGAAACAGGTACCTGCGAGACAGCTCACGCATCCAAGTCAAATGCTGTACTAATCTAAGGCTGAGGCGCCCTTCAGGTACAGGAAACATGGTAACTCCCTAATCACCTTGCACTGCTGTGATCAGTAACTAGCCAGCCACACAATTAAAGGGAGCAGATTTAATTGCCTTAAACACAGTTTTTAAGCTAACCATTTGATTACAAAACTGTGATACAAAACATTGGAAACCGCTTCCTCAAAGATGCATTGCTGCCCCAGAACATGTAAAATCTGTTACTTCGAAGCTATCTTCAGTGATGTGCATAGCTCAGCTACGGCAACACATGTAAATTAAGAAACAGAAATTACGACAGCAAAAGGACTCAAACTGAGGCTGAGATCAACATCTCTTTTGCTAAGAGGCTGACGAAGCACTCGTCCATTGGTGTTCCACACAACGGACTAAACTTGTGAAGCATGGCTAGGAAAAAAACACACCACAAAAAAAGGGAATGCTCTCACCCTGAGAACTCGCACCTTTAAGAACACAACCGCTTCTCACCTTGCAAGGTAAACCCAAGACCTTTTCAGAGGTGCAAACAAAAGCCAGATTCAACCCAGAACACATCGACGCTTTAGGCTCTCACTGGACTTGAGAAGAGTGACTTGGTGTGTCATGTCACTGACAGTAAGCAAATGCCTTATCTGACAGGATGCTCCCTCCAGCAGCCGCGGTAAGTCCCCAAAATTCTTCTAATCCTTTGATAGAAATCCCATTCTGAACCAGAGAAACCTCTTTCACAGTTTTTTTTCCAACAGAGTACCATCTTTCTTTCAAAGCAACTGCTCTGATCGGCTTCTGCTCAAACATCCACACACTATGCTATGTTCCACAGGAAGGACAAATCCCAGGTAGAAACTGAAGCTGACAGCATGCAGAACAGCTACATTAATGCTACAGTTCAGGCAATCAGGGAGTTAGGTAATTATCAGACTGATTAAGTTACTTTCATAAGTGGAAGGAACTATATGCTAGAAGATGAGAGATAAAACAACTTCCATGGGTGGGGAAGGGACCGTTTCCTAGCCAAGCAGCAACTTCCTGCGTCTAGGTAAGGCAACAGGAACTGCAAACTGTTCTGCACAAATCCTTGCGTCCACAGGCCCCTTTGTGTGGATGGAACAGAAAAGCTCAAAATTGTAGCCAGTCAACATTTAAGCAAAAACAATCCTAGATGTTGCTGTCTTCAGCATTTCCTCTATTTCACAACATGAATGGTATCAACTACACTACTCTGAAATGAGAGCTCTTTCTCCTTACAATTGTAAAAAGCCATCCCAGCTACATTTTAATTGAAGGCAGTTTCTCTTAAGTAAAAGAGAAAAGGTGGCAAAACCACAAAAGAAGAACAGGAATAAAGAAGGTCAAATGTAATCATGTCAGTGCATGATTAGACTGATTCAAATTTGATTGTCCTTTTTCCTCCCTCGTATTGCAAGATCATAGAATACGAGGTTGGGAAAGGACATCAAGGAACATCTTGTCCAACTTTTCTAATCAAAAAAACATCATGGCATTGATTTTAAATCCTGCAAATCTGTAGATTTATTCAACTTTGCTGATCAGTTAACAACTGTATATGATAAACCTCAGCTACAACTTAATTTATACACTCCCTCCTGTGTTTTTCAAGTGTCCAGAACAAGTGCTCAAAGCAGCTTCCTATTCTCCCATTATACCATGGAGAGGTTTTTAAGTAGTGGACAAATTTCAAAGATGGTATTATTCCACGGAAAATAATTTTAAACAAGATGCAAGGAGCTTCACAAGCAGCCAGTG
Organism: Psophia crepitans; assembly: GCA_013399095.1. Classification (NCBI taxonomy): domain Eukaryota; kingdom Metazoa; phylum Chordata; class Aves; order Gruiformes; family Psophiidae; genus Psophia; species Psophia crepitans. Next base: position 38,656 of record VWZZ01003553.1, on the reverse strand, counting down.
TGAAGCCTTTTACATCCTTACTCTGAAGTTACTACATAGAAAGTAGTAGAACCATTTAATTCTTTCCTTCAATAAGATTTGGGAAAAATGACTGATGAAATATAAGACCTCTTGGATTTACAAATGAAATCATGCTACTGAGGTAAAAATGAGAAAGAAAACTGAACTTTCATAACGCAGAAAATGACAAAAACCAGCATTCATTACAAATACAACCCAATGGGTTGGCAAAGAGACACAAAAGGTAAAGTTATCGCATATATGGGATTACTGATAGCTTTTCTTGACTTTAACTCAAGTATTTTAAGTGCCAATTTCAATTTTGTGGTAGGCTTAACTATAAAATCATACTTTTGTACGCAAGTAAGGATTCTTAGAGCAGAGCTGTCAATTTACCAACTGCAGTTTTATCACTTCCCGTTATAGACATTGCCTATATGCCTTGCGGCTCAGCAATCTCACGCCATCTTTCACATTGCAACAAAGCAGGAGAATTCAACAAGATTACGGCAAAGACTGCAATTCTTATCTCTTCTCTGAAGCTTCATGACATTGCAGATGACCAGCTTCAAAAAGTATAATGGCAATTCATCTCAGGAACATTACTAAGTAGACCTGTCATGCCACCGTTAAGACCATACACCTTTCTTCTTAGGACAAAATAAGGAACTATCAGCATGTTTTTTTTAAGTGACAATCAGATCACTGGGCAACGCTAGTAAACCTGGCATTCATGATATATTCATTTACTTTTTCTCCATCCAGATTCTAAAGGCTCCAGGTGACTCTGACAAGGACACTGCTTAGAGGCCTAAAACCAGAGGGGCACGATTTCAGTGTTGTTCCAGCACCCATAGTCATGACCATAAGCAAAGTATTTGTTATAACTAATAGCTATTCAGTTAACATGAAAAACCCAGTTTAAATTTAAATTCCACGAGTATGCTTTTTAACTCCCTTCAGCTCTGATCAGGCTGAAGATCCACTCAGAGAAAACATGACACCTTTGAACCTTCACTTTAATCACAACATCTCACAGAAACATCCCTCCTCCTTTTGTTTTGCATCCTATATACTCTCCATACCTGCTGCAGGGAGTTGCAACACATCAGTACTGAGCTGGTATGCAGTGCTACCACATGGCAACCAGGACCTCACAGAAGCAGACAGCCTAGAAGGAAGGTGCCTCATGAGGTTACTAGCTTTTGAAGTCACTTCCAGTTTTTGGCATTTTTGCTAAGAGGTTCTCTTACCATTTTTAACAGCTCTGTGGTTTGTCCTGACACCAGGACACACCTTTCCTGACCTTAAGTTATGAGGTGAGCATAATGTCATACAGAGGGATGCAGGACAGGAAAAGGCTACCAGTTAGTTGGTAAGAAATGCTCAAGCAAGGTAAAGTTCACTGAGCGACTGTCCTCTCTAGGAAACTTGCATACTCCTCTATTCCTCAGTTAAGAGCAAGCAGCTACTGGGAAACTAGCTACCTCAGGTGTGTACTGCAAGACTTCAAGAGCTGCCATAAGAACATTAATTGAAGAAAACTCCAAATCCTGCATCACCCTATTTAAAAAAAGCCAAACCCTGCATCTTCCTTTGAATTGGGTAACAGGAACCTTACAGTATTTTGTAGTGAGGTCCTTCCCAACTTGAATTACCCTCTGATCCTACAAAATCTGCGAGCCAGAAGTACAAACATCCATTTTTCCATTGAACCTTAAGTTAAGACTATCAAAATCTGACACATGTTTCCCCTTTGAAGTGACAGTAACTGCATTCTTAAATTTCTCTCTCCATTCGGGATGTTCAACTTGTTCCTGCTGTCCTAACAACACCGCTGGGAGTTTTTTTTGTTCTGATGGGAACTGCTCATCCATCTCAAAGCACTGCAACACTCCAACTCACTGCCCCACTGAGGTGGCAAACCTTTTTGTAGTTGTGTTCCAGCACAGCAGTAGCACCATGCTCTCACTGCAAAAACTTGGCCTGTTAACTTGCTAAGGACAACCATGGTTTAGGGGTTCTACACTGTCAAGGCTAACAAGAGAGTACTCAGTCTGCTATAAAGGATTGTTTTAACATGGAATTGTTTTAACCACAAGGTCTGTAAGCCATTTGACTGACTTCTCCGTTCAAAACACAGCTCAAGTTAAAGGCAGTAGCTTCTAAATTCTGCGCAACAACAGCTGGAACGTAACATTTTAGATCATGTCCTTTGGCTCCTGTTCCAAACCACCATCTGGAGAAATCGCTTTCGACACCAAAACTGATGAAGACTACAGCAAGGGCAGTAAAAATAACCAAGCTAAAACAGATTGAAAATTGTCCTGCATTGTTTTATCCTGAGCAACAATGGGAAGAAGTATTTCCATCAGCCCCGAAATCGATCAAAAATACCAAAAAACAGACTACATACTCTTCAGAAAAGCCTTTTTATAGCACGAAGTATTGCTTTTGTGTTTCCTATCATTCATAGGGTCCAAGATCAGCTATTTACTGGATTTTTTAAGCTTTTTTTCTCTTTACTCCACCCCCTTTTTTTGTTTAAATTTACGTACCTTTTCATAACACTTTCATTAGTGATATGGAGATTCATATGCAAAAATTCAACTTGGTTATGTTCATGCTTGGAAACACTAGTACTTAAACAACTGGTTTTTCTTGCATACTCTTTGCTCCCCCCCTCCCTTTCCCTTTTTTGCATGACATTTTATATTGCTTCTGTGGCAAAACTAGCAGTTTGAACAAGAGGTATATCAAATAACTTCATTTCTGCACAGAGCTCATTCCTTCAAATTCCTGTTTTATTAGTTTGCAGCTGTAAGGAGCTCAAGCTCAGAGCATTGCGACACAAGAAATGTAGGATCCATCTGAGCTTCTCTGCTACACTACAGTGCACAAAAAACTCAACCTGAGGAGAAAGGGGGAGACACTTCTTGATGCTGCATTGTAAAAGTATTCAAGTCCATACTGATTCAAACAACAAAAAATACTGTCTGCAGCTTCTTTTATACAGCCCTCAGCACTGGACAGGCGACCAATAGAAGCATTTAAAGGGGGGAAAATAAAGCTTTACATCAGAGCTTCTCCCTGTTCTCCTATCTTCTTACCGAGAGTTGTATTTAAAACACTGGTTTACATATGCTACTGGTTAGAATGAACCAATTCTTAAAAAATAAATACAGAAACAAAGAATAGCGATCACAAGTCCACAGGGGAATTAAATCTTGGCTATTTCACTTTTAATATGCGAGCAGTTGCTAGGAGAAACCTGTCTCCCTCCCTCCCTTCAAAAGGGAGAGCAAGATTAGCATGAAATGCCAGAAGAGACATCCAATACTCATCTCGTTTGCTCTCGGATTATGTTAGAAATTATAGCTTGAATTACTCTGAGCAGGTGCATATGTATTCTTAACACACATGCTGCATTAATTAAAAACACAGGTTTATGACAATAGAAGGCAAAGACAGTGAACAAGCAATCGCTCTACTGAGACAAAAATGAGCCACACGCGGGCTTGGCAGTAGGGAAGCAGTGCAGCACAGCTCAATCTGCATGCAAGCCGATGACAGCATGTGTCCCACATGACCACCGCACTCTCAGCGGCACACATTACATCACCAGCTTTGTGCAGGGCTGAGCCATTGCTCAGCCCGGGAGGAGCTTTGCCACACACTGCATCGCCAGCTCCATCCCCCAAACCTCAGAGAGGCAGAAATATGAGCGATGTGAAGTCATGCAAACCTTCCTCTCTCTGCCCTGTCAAAAATCCTCCCCATCTGATCCCTCTGGCAAATTTAATTGGAAGCAAATGAAAGACCCTTACCACACTTAGCTTTGCGAACGGATTTCGACTCAAGGATCAACAGAAAGGATTTCGCAGGTTGTCATGACTAAGAAAAGGAGGTTTCATTCTTCATTTACCAAATTTGTTCTAGCAGATTATTTCCTTCAGATGACAAAGGCAAGCAACCCGAATCTCAATAGAGCTACATTTAACACAGCTACTTAAGTACACAAATTTAACCTAAATAAAGGCTGGGTGTTCTCCATGAACTCCACTTACTCAGCTCCTTCTATGTTACTGTAATGAGAACAAGATGAACATCTTGCCTTCCCTTTCATCCATTTCTGTGAACAGATACACACTACTATAAATGCAGCATGTGCAGCATACTCCTGAACTCAGCACTCAAAACCAGGCAAGTATTTCTCATCACCTCACTTATTCTCAAGTCACAAGTAAATTAGCTCGAAATTCGTCTTTAGTAAGGGTATGTAGCATATGTAATACCTAGACAGACAAGACAAAGTAAGCAGCTCCTAATGCTATTCAGGACAGAAACCTGTAGATGTCATGTTGCAAAGGCACCCAGATACTCAACTGCTTCTCTCTGTAGCACTGTATTCTACTCACAAACACGCTAATCAAGATCTCCTTCCATTTAAAACACAACCAAAACACACCCACACCACATACGAAACCCTGCCGATTTTACGGACTTAACTAGACAAAAGCTATTTGAACTTGACTGCAACTCACCATTTCCTACTCCCTGCCAGCACAACAAATCCAGGATGACAAATACTTGTGAGTTCCCACTCTTCCGTGTGCAAAATTTTAACACCAAATCTACAGACCCTGATACGGCTGCATTCATCCAAATAGGGAAGTGCACACCTTGACTCTTCCTTTAGCACAGGCAGCAAGTATTCACCCATCAGTTTTGTTCTTCAGCCTTCTAGAGCATGGACAGTACAAAGACTTGATATGCCCAAACTACCCCGTCATACACCTCTGTTGCAAAACACCACCACTAGCAAATGTTTTCTGTGTTATTTTATTTCAATAGAGGGCATTCATCACATGGGCATGTTATAGCACCTCTGATGCATGCCCCTAAGAAACATGCTCAGACTTAACAAGCATTATGGGGTACAGTATAGATACCATGTGATACCATCTGCAAATCGGGATAATGACAATGATTCAAGCACTGTAAGTTACATTATTTTAATTAAGTTCACAAAAACGACCTAATTTAAGCTTGATTAAAATGGGTTTGTCTGTCTTGTACAACACTGACTCACACTACACCAAATACTAAATGCATATGATTTCCTGGAAAAGCTCTTCGAGACAATAGGAGCTAACATTTTAATTGCTTTAAAAAGCAGCAATGTACTTTGGCATGTATGTAAAAGCATTACTTCAGAAGTCTACAATGTATTTTTAAAAGCACTAGGTAAAATTTAATCATCCCTCTGCCTTTATGTCTTCAGTTCCTGACATGATTAAAAATACAGACACTGCCTGTTCAGATTTTAAACACTAACACAAATTAGCAGTCCATAAGTGTACTTCTAAATCATCTAGAAAGCTTAGTTATAAATATTAACTTCTATAGAGTAGGACAGCAACAAATACAAAATGAGACTACTCTTTAGCTGTTTTCACCTTTATTTTACTATTTCTCCCCTCTCACACCACCTCATCAAGCTAAAACACAAGTTCATGGCAGCAGCACAGCAACAGCTGATATACTCTGCAGCTTGGCAAATATTTTTATTTTTACACATTATCAAGTAAAATGCACTCTATTGCAGTGCTTTTCATACAGAGCCATTTTTGTTGTAGACAGGTCACTCAGCAGTGCTCTCACTTGCTTTTGAGCTCCAATACTCTGATATCCCGTTCAAATTACCAAACTCATGTCTACTGTAATTTAAAAAACAAACAAAACAGCCCTGAGCAATTAAGTCATGTCAGAGATTTGAGTCTTTTTAGCCTGGCAGCTATTGAACACTTGAACATGAAGCGGTATCACGTTCTTTTCTAGCACAAAGTGTTTGGGTATTTCAAAGTGCATAGACAGGTAACAGGTGTATTCTGGACTCAGCACAAAGACAAGAGTGTTGAATCCAGTCCCGTGTTACTGAGCTTTCAGTTCAAAGACTGCAAGATCTGAGCTGCAACTTCTTTATTAAAGTCAGCCCCAAAAGTTTCAATAGCTGATACCTCACAACAGCCTCCCTTTGTGCCTCTTTATCCAAGCACCAGCATCTGTCTGTCAGCAACATCTCCTAGTACATCTGATATACAAGAAGATACTTGTTAACTCCTTTAGGGGCAGTTTTCCTGTTACATCCCACTACCACCGCATCAACCTTGCTTGTACTAATGACAGGTCAGTTCACTGACACTAGTTGAACCACAAAAATACAAGTAGATGGAGCACTATCTACTATGCATTTACTCCTCGTCACATGTATCAGGAGGACTAGTCCTCTTCAGAAGTTACTTACCAAAACCTTAAGTACATGTGTATCAGCCTGAGATGTCTGGTGACCCTTTCGGCAGAAGACTTGACTGAGTATACTTCTGTTCTCAAGAAGATCAGAAGACTTAGACCATGACCATATACAATTGTATACAAATTTACCCCAGTTAAATCACTACATTTCCAATGCCAACTTAGGTCTGAATTTGGTAACTGAGCACCAAACACTCCATGGCATGTAACTCTTCAAGGAAGGAGCTACAAGCAAGCTAGCAGGGTATGTTTCTGTTAGAATGCTAATACTGTTAGGAGCAACAAAACTGCCCTGATTTCAAAGTAGACTAAAAATTGTACTACCATCTCAACACCTGGCAAAAACTAATGTGAAGTCCTTGAGACTCATAAAAGGTAAAGTTGAACTCTAAGGACTTACATTGTTACCAATGCTTGGAACAACTGTATGCATGGTGATGCTAAGGATCCAAGTTACAGCACCATAACATAGCAACTCTACTTGCCTCCTCGATGGCTTTGTTGTTAAGTAATCATTTTACAGATAAATTTTCACTTGGTTTATTTTGATTCTTAGTTTTTTGTATGTACAAGAAAATACTCTGAATGAGTCCAAAATGCTTCTCAGACAGAGCCAGTATCAGAAGCTTAAGTTGCCTATCAAAGCATCCCATTACTGGCAGATGTGAGATGATCCCATCTTTACACAAGGCCTGCTTTTGACCTCTTTGGGTAATTGATTGTCATGAAAATCACTTTTCAAATGACTATTCTTAAGTCCAGATTTTTTGATCTGTCATTCTTCAAGCTCTTGGCTCAATGACTTTCTATGGATAGAAAGCTCCCTGACCTTATCAGATTTTTTTGATCTTTCCAATTTGGAACACACTATTCCACATTAATGATATTGGTATTTAAAATTTTCACTTCTCACCAAGACTTCCAATTAAATGTGACAGTCAAGTCTATTGTGATTTCCTTTTTTTTCTTGACCTGATACTTGAAATAGCTGATGATTCTGAGCAATAGCCCTTTACCTCCACTGAATATTTGCTTTGCAATATAGAAAAAAATACTCACATTTAGATTGCAATTACAGCAAAAAAGAATTGCTACAGAGCCTTGAGATAGGAAGTAAAACTTGCCAGTCTGCTTCCATTTCACCAGCTCAACCCTGTGGTGTTACTTGTTAGTCTATCAGCACCTACCAACTGATTACAGCTGACAGGTAAGTCAAATATCTAGAACTGATTTTTAACATTTTGGCTATTGTTAAAAAAAAAGTAAGTTGAAATACTCATCTGTCTTCCTTAAGTGAAGGCTGACAGACAGTTATTAGTCAACATCAAGACACTCCATCCACACAGGTATGTGCACCTCCAACATAAAGACACACGCATCAACAAGCATCCTTACTAACACACTGCTCCATCAATAGCAAAAGGGTAAGAACAAAAATATTTTATAAGCTGGCTGGAGAGCTATTCTGAGAAAACATTATAAAATACTTTTTCTAGGAACAGTCATGAAAATCTCAGATACACAGTGAATTTCTAAGGAGCACAACTGAGTTAAGAAGAAAACTTTTGAAGGCTGACAAAGTAATCTATGATTGAAGAAGTTACCTTCAGTGAGACCTATGTTTAAATCAAAGAAAAGCCATTTGTAAACAAGCTTGTTTAAACAAGCACCTAGACAAATTGTTTAAGGAACCATCCGTATTATACCTCCCCGAGTGAAACCCTGCAAGTTCTCTTCCAAACCCCAAGTTAGATTAACCAACTTGGAAAGTACATAGAAACCAGTTCAATAATTTCAGTTGTGGAATAGTCTTGAAAGGAGAGCCTGTATTTAGTCCAATAAAAACCATTTAACTTGAACTTCTAACAAGGTGACTGCCTATAATTAACACAAATCAATATATCACACAGTCTAAGAAACATAATGCAGACTTAAAAAGTCCCTTATGCTTAGACTTACATCAAAAACCCTGACAAAATATGATCTACTCATTCAATACGTGCCTGGTATCTCTGCACACTTATAAAGCGTATTTGCAAAGAGTAAGAGCTGACTTTAGTACCAGACCATGGAGCTGATCCAGTTCTGAAGTTCCAGCCCATCAAACAAACAGAAGATTAATTAAGACAGATAAACCACCTGCATCCAAATATTTCTACTCAGGGCTACCACACATTAGAAGCTCAGCTGTAAGTTCCAATTTTAACATAACATGGCAAGCCCAAGCAAAGTTAACTGGATGTCATGTGACAGCTACAGTCTTCAACTGTAAAAGATCTTCAGTGGTCCTTCTTGTTCTCAAAAAGAGATTAAGAAATTTAAATTAAGTATCATGGAAACCCTTCACTACAATATAATTCAGCTAAAGCAGACAAGAGTACTTGCTGGAAAGCCACTGGAGATGACAGATCAAGCTACAAAATCCAGATTTACTGCATTACACTAGTCAGCTACAATGCCATCCTCTGAATTTTCACTCTCCAGAATAGCAGCTTTAGAACAAGAAAACAACTGTATTATTACTGGCTCAAAGATCATCTATGAATGAATAGTTGCCAGGTAAGCAACGCTATTTTGATACAGGTGGCCATTAGCTTATCTGCACACATCCTCATCTCCCAAATCTTCATTCACTTGGAAGGGCTATGTGCCCTGGACACACCACTGGCATGTCTTCTTGTAATGAGCTCAGTATCTGCATTTACGCTCCCTTCAGCAGATGACTAATATTACAAGCACACTATTTTGATTGACATCTAATACCCTAGCTGCCATTATCACTTACATCATGCTAAAACATGAAGTGTTACCCACATCTATTTGGAGAGTAAAAGAATACAAAATTACTTTGACACATTGTCAAGAAGCACTGTCGAGTTTCACCCACCACAGCTATGTCTTCTGCTTCTCCATCTTACAAGGTCATTAACTAACATAGAAGTAGGGAGGATTCTACCATATTATAGCTACACATCCAATTTAATTTTGAATGTTATATGGTAACATGCCATTACAAGACAAAGTTCAAGAAATACTCAAGTGACTTACCACTCAGAAGTATTAGTACACTGGGTTTTTGTTTTGTATCCCATTCGTAAGAAGACACTGTTCATACCTCAGAGGCTCAGTATGTCGGTGACCATCAGAACGGTTAAACCGAACAATGCTTGGGAACAACAGCAAACTGAATCTTTATCCCTTTATCAGGAAAAATGAATCCTGACTTCAAAAACTCCGATTTGAGTTCAAGACCCCAGTGAATTTGATGTATTTTTCGTAACTGCTAGGCTTCTATCTTCTCCAAGAAGCTCTATTTTAAAGCTAAAACATTTTTCAAGCAGTCTTGTTTGAGCAGTCAGATGAAAAAGGGTACAATACATGTTCAAAACCCAAGTCATCTTTGTCAGTGCATATCTTCTGCCTGTACAGTTTGCCTGACTGTCAGTTTGCTTAACAGTTGCTCTGCCTGGATTTACTACCAAATAGGCTTTGACAATGATTGCTATTTAATCCTATGTAATACCCAGATGCAACTGTTCCTGGGTCAGAGAACAGTTTAAAAACAGTCTCCTCCTCAGCTACACACAGCTCTGCAGTCATGCACCAGAAATCTTGCAACTGCAAAATTCAACAATAGAAATGACCACTAATGCAACTAAAAGCATTAACCTTGTAAATATTTATGACATGCAAATAAATTCTAAGTCTTCTAATTCCTTATTTAAAATTCCAGTTTACTCATTTGAAGTTTCTAACGTTTGTACTGTAGGCAATGACATTCCAACAAAACTGAGCAATAGAGTTCACCACCCGAGTATCTGGACGTGAGCCACCCTTCACACAGCGCACCACAAACGGCAAAACCTGGAATACGCAATGCAACGAAATCTGAACTCGGTCAGCCTCCTCTGCTCCCTCAGCCTACACAAGCCTCATGTTTCAGTTGTAGCAGTTGAACACCAGCTGGACATTCACTAACAACTCCCAGGTATTACTGACACCCTTAGAGCTGTCAACTTCAAGGATCTGCTTTTTTTAATTATTTCTTTATTTGGATCATTTATTAATTTAATCTTACATTTTGTTTTTATCAAGTGTGCTATCTAATCATCATGGTACAATAGTAAATGTTTGTTATGTAAAAAGCTTCAGTGTACATGAGAATTTGCTAGCAAAGAGATCCCATGTAAGTATATAACAAAATCTAGAATTGTTTCTTTAATCATTTCATCTCTGCTTATATTTACATCAAACAGAATCCTTCAATTATCCCTGAACATCCACATCCCAGTTTGAAATGCTTATCCTCCTGAAGATACTGTCATGATCTAAATGAAAGTTGACAAACACACTGCCGTAGAAAATTAAAACTCATGTCATATTTTAAGTTTATCCTGATCTCAAACACTAGAAAAAATTTTCCAGAACACAAGGAAAAAGTCATTAACATCCCAATACTCTAATCCCAATATTCTCCTACTGTACAGATAAACAAATAACCTGAACAACTATTAACTGTCTAATAAATTTATCATTTTAACTTAACACATACCTAAGATTTAGATTATGTTCTACATCAACAATTTAATTAAGAACCAAATAAGCATTAGTAGGGAGAGTAACAACTCCTGCCTAAACACCAGATAAAACATAAGATTTATTACAGTGGAGAGAAACAAAATACTCTGCTTGATTTCACCTTAAAGATACTGAACACTATTATTTGATCACATTTAATTAAAAGCCATTATACCTGAAAAATAATGATCTATGGATTTAAACTATTTAACACCAGCTTTAAGTATGAGATATTACTGCACTTGCTTAAAACAAACTGGCTCATTTGGGTTGGGTTGACGAAGCCACACTGTTAAACACAATGTAAAAAATTAATTTGAATTGCCATTTTCCAAGACTGACAGTGTGTCACAGTGACACAGGGCACACATGTGCTAGGCACAAGAAATCCAGGCAGTAGCTGGAGCACTTCTAGGCAAACCAACTCAATGTCAACAGCTCTGGTCAAGTGCCACATCTTATCAGACTACAGCTTAAACCCTTCATCACAAGCTGTTGTCTTAATGCTTCAGGAAAGCTAAACTCAGATTTGGCCTCTGCATTACCTAAGACACCCAGTTTACACCAAGGAAAAAGGAATATACTTATATGCTTTAAATTAGACATTGCCACTTTTGTGCTTAAAGAACTCAAAGACATTTAAGACAAGGACCACGAATGAAATTAAGACAGTTCTTTCTCACTGTAATGTGGAATATTACTCAATACTCTGCTCTGTACAGCAGAAGCATTTGGGCAGACAAAGAATCCAGCTTCCCTGTCAGCACAGGTCTTCTACAGACTTGTTTAACAACTTCTACAGCAAAACTAGGAGCAAGACAGATAATTTCCAGATTTCTGCATACGTTTGCCAATACTTCGTGAACCTTGCCTTTTGTTTCCACGACTTCCAAACAAAGCAACACCTTTTTTTTTTAAAAGCAGCTAACCATCATATCCCTTCTTTTGAGCTGATATGCTAAGCAAACCTTTTTTAAGTAAATCAAGAAATACAGAATCCTCTTCTACCAGTTTGTCTGTGCTCACCATGCAGTGCAATGCCTCTCTGATGTGCTTTATCAGAAGGTGTGTCACTGACAGATAAATGAACAGGAAAACATTCAATCTGTGTCACAGCAACCATGTCAGCCCACAGCACGGATACCTTTCCCAACAAACTGCGGACACAGGCTGTCGTTGAGGGCCACCATTATTCCACATCAGTCTGCTACACAATTACTAAACCCCCCTGTTCTTCAGGAAATGAGTACAAAGGAAACTAACATGGAATCTTTTAGCCATTTCCAGACAACATGCCTGTAACATGACTCAGGCACTTGAAACAGTTTTACCATGAAACACTGCTCCATACATCAGCAATCACTTCAGTAAGACTATGCCAACTGTGTAAGCAATTCGACTTAGAACAGGATGACAGGGTTTACTGACGAATATGAATGCAGCTCACTGTGACAGGCCAGTACGCATCTAGGTAGCGCTACACGCTGGCCTCATCAACACCATGCGGGCAAACCCATCAATGGAATAATTATCCCCCAAAGAATTAGGGGGAAAAAAGACAGTACAGTCTAAACATACTACCTAACTCCAAGCTAAACATGGGTGACACAGGGAACCCTTTCATTCACAAGTGCAGGCACATTTGGGTGAATCCTGCAACAGCTGACTTCTCCCCAGCAACCGCCCAGCAGAGCCCCAGTGCTCCCACTATGGGGGCTGGGATGACCGAGTCTAGCTGTGCTTCCCCACAACCTGGAGAGACCACCACAGGCAGGTACTTTGCTCCACCCCCTGGTGCACCCAGACACCCCACAAAGGCACAGAAACACACGAGTTCTAACAGCCAGCAAACCCACAGAAAGCAAAAGCAAGTGTGGGTAGCGTGAAAATTCTCACGTACATTGAAGCTTTTCATGTAACAAACATTTACTATTGTACCATGATGATTAGATAGCAGACTTCATAAAAACAAAACCTAAGATTAAGTTTACAGATGATCCAAATAAAGAAATAATTAAAAAAGCAGACACTTGAAGCTGACAGCTCTAAGGGTGTCAGTACTAACTGAATTGTTAGTGAATGCCCAGCTGCTGTTCACCTGCTGCAGCTGGAGCAGGAGGCTTGTGTAGGCTGAGGGAGCAGAGGAGGCTGGCTGCTCAGTTCAGATTTCCTTGCATTGCGTATTCCAGGTTTTGCCGTTTGTGGTGCGCTGTGTGAAGGGTGGCTCACGTCCAGATACTCGGGTGGTGAACTCTATTGCTCAGTTTTATTGGAGTGTCATTGCCTACAGTACAAACGTTAGAAAGTTCAGATTACTAAACTGAAATTCTAAATAAGGAATTAGAAGACTTACTTAGCTGCTGATTTTCTGTATCCTTTCATACAAACTCATTCCCACATTAATTTTCAGGGGGGTGGGGGGTGTTGGATTGTTGGTGTGTTTGACTGTTGGATGCTGACTCCAAAAAACAGAATGGCTCAGATTGGAAGGAACTTTGGGAGGCCCCTCGTACCACGGAAGGCCTCCTACCCAAAGCACAATTTGCTCTGAGGTTGGGTTGCTCAGACTGGGTTGCTCAGGGTTTAATCCAGCTGGGTATTGGAAGCCTCCAAGGACCATATCCCACAGCCTCCCCAGGCAACCTTCTCTAGAGCTCAGTTACGCTCACAGTGAAAACCTGTCATGTTTCAGTTGAAGACTATTGTCTCTTTCTCCTCCCAACACCACATAAAGAGCCTGACTTGATCTTCTCAGTTCTCACCAGGTATCAAAAAGCTACTATTAGGTCCCCTAAAGCCTTGTCTCCAGGATGAACAAGCCCAGTCACTTCAGCCCCTCCTCACACAGCAACAGCTCCAACTCAACAATGTGGGTAGCTCACCAGCAGGAACCACTTAGGTTTACCAACCTTGGTCTTGAACTGGCCCAAAGCTCACTGTACTCCAGATACTGAGTACAGGGTGAAAATTAGTCATCTCAATCTACAAGCTACGTTCCTGTTAACATAGCCCAGGATGCTGTTACTCCGCCTGACTGCCAGAGCACACTGCTGGCTCACATTTAGCCACAACAGCAGCCATGGCCACCTACATAGAGCTGCTATCAACCACTCAGTTCCCAGAATGTACCAATGCAGTGAGTTAGACCATTCCCCATGCAGGACTTGGCATTTGTCCTTGCTGTATTTCATGAGGTCAGCACATAACTCTACCTTGTCTAGGACCCTCTGAATGGCAGCCTACCCTCAAGTATATGGGTTATTCTGCCCAGCGTGGTGACACCAACTAACTTAATGAGGGTACACTATCATCTCCTCCTCCAGGTCACTGATCAAGATGTGAGACAGCATGGAGCTTAGAGCAGAGGAACTCCATTTGTAACAGGTACAGAATTTATCATTAACTATCACCCTCTGAGCCTGAAGGTTCAGGCAATTTTTCACTCAACAGTAAGTCCGCCTACCCAGATCACAGTGTCCTGACTTGAATACAAGGTTTTTGCTGTGGGAAGACCACACCAAAAGCCTTGCTGAAATTAACATGGATTATACCCACTACTCTCTGCCTTATTCACAGACTCAGTCATTTCATCACAGAGGGCAATCAGGTTGTTCAGACATGTTTTACCTTTGCTAAATCCATGATGGCTATTCCGTATCAACACCACCACCTTCACATGCCCGCAACTGACTGAGTGGACATGGTTCATGATTTTTTCCATGGAACAAAGTGAAGCTGACCAGCTTGCAGTTCCCTGGATAATGCTTCTTGCCTTTCTTGAAGATTGGTGGAACATTTGTCATTCTTCAGTTATCGAGCAAGTCCTCCAATCTCCATTACCTTCCAAAAATGATAGAGTTTGGCTACTCGAATGTCAAGCAGATCTTTCAGCACTCTCAGATGCATTCCATCTGGTCCCATGGACTTTGTATAGATCAAGACTTTCAAAGTGTCCTGATTTGAGCCTCTTGCACTACTGGTTGTTGTTCTCCTTCCCAAATCCTGTCTGTAGGTACAAAGACTTGGTAGATAATCTTCAAGGACAAGGCACCGAATACCTCAGCCTCATCTGCATTCAAGGTAACTACATCATCCACTCCACCCAGCAGCAGACACACTTTTTCCTTCTTGATTCTTCCACTGTTAATGTAGCAGCAGCACCTCTTCTCATTGCTTTCCATGTTGATCTTTTATTTCAACTCTGGTTAAACATTTGCTTTCCTTTGTGATACTACTTGGCATTTTTACTGCAGATACACTGGTATCATGAACTTTCTTGGACTTCACATAACTCACAGTCTCAAGAGCTTTCCCTTTGAAATGCTTGCTCCTAAAGACTAATTTATCATTGGACCTGGTGAGGAAGGTACGTGACCATCTTGTTGTGCATCAAGACACTCCTCATTACCATTTAGTTTTCACAACCTGTCCCAAATATTCCAGTCTAGAGGTTAACTTTGTACAGTTACTGTTGAGCACCTAGAAATACATTTCCTAAATATATTTCTTACATTATTACTCACTCACTAAAAAACAGCTAGAAAGCAGCTTATCCTTAAAACAGGGAACAATTGCAGGAAGTGGTGGGGTAAGTAATACCACTATTTCCAGTATGACCAAATAACAACCCTAATTGTGCTGGAGCCACCTCTCTGACAGGACTATCTGCAATCAAACTTTGAGCCCCTTTACATAAACAAAGTGAGATGAACATATTGACAAACTCACTGTTAGGATTGCATACCAGCACCCGAAGCTCTGAGTTACTTTTAAGTGAATCATTTCACAAAACCCCATCTATTTTTTCACACTCTTAACCTTCCTGTTACAAATCTAGATGATTGCAGCTACTAAGTTGTTAAATAGGAAAAGATGCCAACAACATCATAGGCCTATAATTTGATCACTGAAGAAAGTGACAGAGAAGGCACTAGCATTGTAAATATATAAAGATCTAAAGATAGTTTTATTGACCATTAAATTACAGCAATATTTTTCACAATTAAATCTTGAGTTAACCACAAACTCATCAAGTTCAAAAACTCGGGTGGTCGGCCTGTTATATATAAGATGGTAATAAAACATCATAAATTACCCTAAGATTATTCACTCCTGTCTAAGCAAACCCAACAACTTGGCCATTTACATCTACCTCCCTTTAGTAATGTCCTGTCAAAGGTTAACAAAGAAAACAGCAGCTCTCTAATTTCAAACATTCTGACCAAGAAAACTGGCAAATCCTGGGGGGGTACAAAACATGGTTTATGCGCTTTTTGTGTATTTAAACTGAACAAGCCAAAAATCTAACAGATACAGTCATAGCCTGTTTGGGGAACGGTAATGAATTTTTAGACAAATAAGGCATTCTACTTGGGAGGTTGAGAAATACAATAAACATAACTGATGGTTAGATCAAAAACGCTATGCTTGCAAACTACAGCCCACAAGAAATTGTCTTTCTAGGAACACTTCCCTGACTGGAAGAACAGTTAAACAGCTTCTATGAGGGATTTTTGAAAAATAGGTGAAGCTACTTTTTTCCTTAAATAACGGCAACTGAAGTCAGGTGCTATACTGAGCATTTGCTTTGCTTTTAACCACAGTTACTTCTACTACTCCAAGTATAACAGCAGTAGTAGAAGCCCAATCTGGATCAACTCTGATACTGCCATTCCCAATTACATTGCTATTAGTCAGCACAGCTATCACAGAAAGCATAACTTCACTGATGCTTCTGCTTAACCCAGCACTTCAAACTAGTATGATTATGACTGGTTTAGTTGCACTTCATTCCTGTTGTGTCATTTTCCTCCTGCCAAGTCACACAGTGGAGAGACTTCAGTCTTCTGAATACTGTAATACAGTATTGAGAAAATCCTTCCTCTTTGTAGATGAAGTACCTGAGCTAATTTGTATCTGGCCAGTTTGATTATCACACAGAACACATGGTAAGAGGCTTCAGGTTGGAAACTCCTCCAACAAATCACCCATGAAAAACTACTTGTTTTATCTGAATTTTTGGATGTCAGTAAGGTGACAGCATTACAGCTCTGAACATACATACTTTGACTTTCATTTCTCAGTATTTTCCACTTGCTCAAGAGGTCATCTTACCGTAAAATTTCTCAGTTTAGTTTTTCAAAGAAAGCCTCTTCCATGGTGTGGCAATCCCTACAACACAGCAGCTGTAGACTCTGGCCCAAAACAGAGGTGAACTCAGCTCACTTACTTCAATGGCTGTGTTAAAGGAGCTTGTACACTGTAAACTGCCAGTTTAACAGAGATAGCCACATCTAACTGCTGGTATCTGCATTCTAGTTGTAAAATTAGACAAAGCGATCCTCTTAGAGTACATGTAAGTGTAAGCACGACAAACCAACAAATCACCATACACCCATCTATGATGCTCTTCTGACAGGAGACTAAACATTTGCTTTAGTTGCATGCCTTGAGTATTGACAAACTACTAGGTCAGCCCTACAAAACAATCCTGCCTGCAATATATAGTATTTGTTTAAAGCATGGAAAACTCACCAACATCTTTTCAAGATAGGCACCTCCACCTTCTGGATACTTGGAACCTTGTATTTCAGCAGAAAATTCTCTCCCACCTAGTTTTCCTTCTCATCCACTTGCATACTAACCTCACTTAATTTCCTCTCCATCAAAACCACAGTGATCCACATTAAGCAGTTCAGCCCACCAAATCAAACATTTACTCAACTTATTAAAAAAGAAAAATAAAAGTCTATTTCACTTGCCACTGAAATGCATCTCCTGCAGAATTTATCTAACTGGAAATATGAATCCTGTCCAGCTAAAAAAACTTCAATATCAGACCTGATTTAAAAACATGTTGATGGCAACTCATTTTCTAAATGTTTGTTGACTCTAAGAATCCTGGAAGCACTGCCCTTGTTTCTTGCACTTAGTATTTCTAGCTTTCTGAAGCTTAACCTTCACTTAACTACATGTACATATGATATGCTTCTATACATTACAAGTATTATTTACCTTCACAAAAGATTTTAATGCGGCTAAGATAGGCATTTCATTTCTGTCTCATTGAGATGAAATATGCCTAACTTTGGAAATTATCAGCCACCAGACCACGCTTCATGGTAATGCTGTCGACTTAAGGAAAGCAAAGTCAAAATGGCAGCGTTTCTTGTAACACTGCAGTCGAGTTTGTAAGTGATCTTCCTGCCTTAAAAGCTACTTCTGTTTAACTTCCTAGCTATTTTCATTTCAGATCAAATTGGAATAAAAGGTTGTTTCTGGAGACATATTCAAAAAATAGCAAGGTTTGTTGGTCTGTTTTAAACAGATTAAGAGGTCACTAGCTAACAAGTATGTCTTAAAAGCATCGAGCTTATGACAAGGCCGTAAGAAATAGTCCAAAAATGATGCACAAGTTGCCCTCTTGTCCCCCCTCCAAACCACCACACACATGAAAACACCCCCACACTCCACAACTCTCTAGGCAAAATGTATCTCCAACCGAGACGAAGTTAAACAAATTTTTGTGTGAAATTGCTACTCAGAGAAAAATCAGTTTAGATGTAGAGGTAGAAACTACAGTAATAAAGCTCTTTAATGTCTTGAAATACATAGCATGTAGAGTACTTAAAGAGAATAATTCTCAAGTGTGAAATGCCAACAACATACATGGTACCAAACACTCACGTCAGATCAGCATGTGTTACTAAATGCTTAACAACTTGGTGTATACTTAGAAAGCATTATATAATTCTTTCAGTTTTTAAAGCAAAGCTCCTCAAGCATGCAGAAATTGTCTGCAAACATACCTGCAAATTTTCTATTGCATTTGATCAAATATTCAATTAAATCAAAAAACTACTAAGCTAAAATTCCCCTGGTAGCATCTATCTTATCAAATGCTATGCCAGGTTCAAGAAGATGTCATGTTCACAGCATCAAAATCTGCTGGTTCTGTTTTGGGTTTCTTCCTGTTGGTTTTGTGTTCTAAAAGCAAGTTAATTCAACTAGAATCTACAATATTCTTCCATGTCTTTATGGCAGCCAAGCACTGAACTTGCATGTACTAAACACAATTTCCTAACCTTTACAAAGGTGCTCTATTTTTAAAACTACAGACTCATCTCTGAACTATCAAATTAAAGGACTTGAAGTCATCCACAAAGCAGTGGACTTTGCAACTACGCAAATCCATTCCACGCTCACAAATTAAGCACACTGTATCACCCATAACATAACTTAAACACAATTATGGCTGTATCAATAACATCAAGAGCCAAGATGTGAGTTGAACCTGTAGGTCCACCTCAGCTACTCACCTGCATTATGCCTGCAGTAGTTGTGCCAGTAGCACTGATTTGTAAAGCCACGTATGTACTGTAAGCAAACTACAGAGAACAGATCTTTTCAGACAAGCTGACAGCTATGCAATCATGCAGACACGAGCTGGAAGTTGCTTTCATTTCTTTCTGACACTTTAGAGCATCTCGCTCATATCCCTGTATCAATGGAAAAAATTACCTAGTTGAAAGACTTTCGCATTTCTCCGAAATAATTGTCAATAGTTGGGCTGATTGATCTTCTCTTAATACTCACTTATCAATTAATAAATTCGTTTTGGTTTAGCCCATACTCAGACTTTGTGGAATCCAAGACTGCTTAATGCAAATTGAGGATTTTTTTTTTTTAAATAAAGTGTTCTAGCTCCTGGACAGAGATTAACTCCACATCCCAGCTTTCAATAGTGAACTGAGAGGATCAGTCCTGATCAAAAGCAATACACAAAGGTGTTTAAACATGGCAAATCCTCATACAAACATACATCAGAGTTCAAACAAACTCCATTTCGAAGGATTCAGGTGAGAAAAATGACAAACAAAACAAACACCTATCTTAGAATCACCAAAATAAATTTCCCCCAACACTTTCTACTGTAATTATGACGTTTTTTCTTTGCCTTATCACTACGTTATAGATGAAAAAAGTCTGAGATTTCACTGAGAAAAGAAATCATACAATACTAGAACTTCAGGAATTTTCAAAGACTGGTGAAGGCTTGTACAACAGGTACAATCATTAACTTGAATTTTATCCACCTATAGCCCACATGCACCACCTTTCTAGGCATTGCTATACTTCACCAAGAGGATCATTAGATAGTCTAGACAGACTCCCAATTAAGCTAAATAGCCAATTTCTTTTAAGTCAATGGATCCAATGTAAAATGCTCTGACCTACTCAGAGATGAAGAAGTTCCTGGTTACAAGCTACACACAGGAGACATTAAAGCCCAGTCTTAGGTAAAAACTCAAAGCTGTATTTACTGCTTATGAACAGGTGAAAAGCACATTTGCAGACTTAAAGCTCTTCCTTATGCACTCTTAGAATCAATTTACCTACAGCCTCATTCTATAAACTGCATTCTGAGCTATACTATTTAAGTCCCATAATAACTCTGATGATTTGTCATGTAAGTAGATATTTGTGTGTGCACGTATGTATATATATACAGTGTACAGAGGAAGAGGGTTCACACACATTGTCTGCTTGCCATTAAAGGAAGACCTTACAGTACAGAGGCACATCAGCAAGCTAATCCAGGCAACCACAGCACAAAAAAATTATATAGATTTTTTTACGTAGATTCCTGCCAGAGGCAATGCTGACTTCTGCACACACTTAGTTCAAAAGTCTGTAAGACAGTCCAAAAATTGTATGGAAGGAACCCTGACCCATTCTTGCTTTTCCAGAAAAGGCCACTTATTGACTGTGTTAATACTGACTGCTCCAGACACTTCCAACACTTGAAGTCACCTTCAGTTTGAGTCAACACCAGCTTTGTCATACACATTCCTATTAGACAGCAGGACCAGCAGCAAGCTTAAACTTAAAGCAAATGGAAATCCACCAGACACACAGTGAAGCTCAACAGGAGAGACTTGAGTCCTTGCCTCCTACAATTGTTTTACATGTCTTTTATACTGCAACGCATTGTGAACTGTTAGCATCTTATATAGCTTTAAGCTTACATCTAAAAATTGTACTTCAAGTGTACAGGTTCTCCAGGCAGCAGTGGCCAAAGTTGTTTACTGAATATCCTATTTTAAACATAAAGGATTTCTTTCTAGTCTTAAAAGACCTTAAGAATTGTTCCTTTCAGGGTCAAAGGCCAACACAATTAAGCTGTCTAGATAGATCCAGTTGTAATCTACTGAAGTTAGGCTTAAATATTGCCAGTAAAGTAAGGCTTAGCCTACCAAACTATATATTGGCACTTAAGGTACCAAGAAGTACCCGAACAATTAAGTTGGGATCTGGTTTTCATTGGAAGCCTTCCTGGTTATTAGCTTGCCCATCTGAAGAGACAAGTTTCCACCATTATCAGACAGTTTAAAGCATTCATAGCATTTCTTCCTACAGCTTCCATCAAGTCCTCACCGTGCTCCTAGATAATTTAACCTGTTGAGGAACATTGAGTCACTCTTAACAGAAAAAGAGCCCCCTTCACAACAGCATGCTCAAACCTAGTGTTGACATACACTTCCAAATACAACAAAAATTCTTGAGAATTTTACTTGGGAGGCTGATATACAGACTCAAACTGATTAAGAACAGGCAAAGTTCCCAAACCAGCATCATGGTGTAGTAAGCTTACCATCACAGTTCAAATCTTCGATTTCCCTCCCCACATACACATCTATGTTCAAAGAGGAAATCTGGATATGTGGACTCCTGTCTTTTCAGTTTTCTATACCACCATGTAAGAATTCCAATAGTTCAATGCCAACATGTCAAAAATTCTGTGAAGACTATTCTCATTTCAAGGATTTTATAGAGGCCATAAACTGCAGGTATGATGAAAAGGCATGGAAAATGAGAAGAAATATCCGTTTGCCTCCCCTGCCACCTCCTCATTGTCATTGTCTTGACCAATGCATATCTAACCATCAGCAGGCATCATCTTACCAGTCTGATAGTTATAAAGTACTATTATCTAATTTTCTTTGATCTACAGCCTACAAAAGCTTACTCATTTACAGTGATTTTTAAGCTAGTTTTCACACAAAATGAAATGAGAAAGACATGAAAATCTCTGATCAGAGGGAATAAGGCTGTGACGACTCTCCTTTCTATTAATAACAACTAGGGTACAGTTCTAGGTCACTAAGTACAGCACCAACATCTTTTCTTTTTCCCACTCTGAATTGAAAATGAGACTTCAGTCAAAAAAACTTGCCATGAGCCATTCACTGGATACAACACAAAGCCAAAACTGTGTAGTTTTTCCCTAGTAGTACTCAAGAACATAGACATGGGAGCTACAAACTGCTTCAGCTCAGAGCTCAGGCAAACGCAAAAAGCCCGTACTCAGACAGTATGCACATTTAAAACTACATGTAGTGGTAAACAGCAAGAGGTTTTTTCCTGCCTTAATACTGAACGCAAAAAGCAAAACTGTCCTTCACTTCCATTTCAGACCCGCAGAAATAAACATTTGAGGTCCATTTCAGAATTTAGCTTAGCTGACATAACTTTTCCTGTTTAATGTACTGACTTGAGTAGCTTTCCAGCACCACTAAGGACTCCAATCTTGTGAGCATTTTGTGTTGCAGATCCATCCCTTACCTTCCCTGTCAGCTTTTTGCTACTGCTGGAACAGCATTCATACTAGTTTTTGTCTAATTCTTCAGTCTGCTTAGACTGTATTTACAGATTGGATTTCTCAAGTATGTTTTTCCATAGTAACAACTCCCTTCCAATATTAATTTTTAACAAAACTTTAAGTATCTTTAAAAACAATCAACCTAGAAAAATCTGTTCATCATCTTCAGCAATGCTAAATATATTGGTAGATAGAGCTTCATCCTCAGACAACACCCTACTTACTGGAGATATATCTTACAGGGAAAAAATTTCTCTGCTATTAACTGTCCCTGTAGACATGTTTTCTAACTGATAATATTACTCAGATCTTCCTTTTTGCAGAATGTTGGCGGTATTTCAAAAGTGAGTCAGTCTCTTAAAATACATATTGCATCACTGTAGGGATACCGTTCAAGAGTCCACTTAAAATTGACATGGAACATTCCTTATAAAACCTATTTTCAGAAAGTTAATGCCCTTTGAGGGCAGAGCAAGTAAAAGTGTTTCAGCTCCTGGCTCTCAAGGAGTTCCTAAGCACCAGCTAAAGCACGCAACAATTCAGCCATCAACAGACAACTACACAAGCTATTCATGTTTTGAAGACCACAAGCCACTTCTTGGAAACAGGGTTTTTTTGTTTTTCAAGATGCCTCTTCACTGTGTACCTGACTAGCTATATTCCTGCCAACTCTGTGTTATCACACAATCACAGATTGGTAGGGGTTGAAAGGGACCTCTGGAGACCATCTAACCCAACCACCCTTAATAATTATCTAAAGGGTGTACATCTAGATGATGGGGCAAGGACAAGGGGAAACAGGCACAAACTGGAACAGGAAGGTCTGCCTAAAGATAAGGAGTAAACTTCTTCACTCTGAAGGTGGCAGAGCACTGGGACAGACTGCCCAGAGACCTTGTGGAGTATCCCCCCTTCTCTGAAAAGGTCCAGCCGCCACCTAGACTCTATCCTATGCAACCTGCTCTAGGTGATCCTGCTTTAGCAGGGGGGTTGGACTAGATATCCAGACATCCCTTCCAGCTCCCACTATTCTCTGTTGTAACACTTACTTGCTTTGCCCTCAAAAGGCAACTATATATTCCACTTGCCCTGGTGTTACTTTGCTGTCAGTTGCCCTAATGTCACTTTCCATATTTCAGTGTTGTCCTCAGGCTATTTTCTCTCTAATTAGCCTACTGACAAACCTACCCATCTCTGGATCCCTTGATGTACCGCCACTCATTAGTTATTGCAAAAAAAGCAAGAATACACTAATAGAGAAAGCATAAAACCCCTAATGCCCTATCAGTGTTAAAAAAACAAAACGGCAACACAGTATTTGCATGCCAACAGTGCTGAAAGAAATTAATGCCAGTTGTCACTGCTCAAGTTATTGGTGACATCCATTGTGAAGAAATCTTAACTGAATTAATAATTTGGTAGAGTAAGTGATAGCTTGTTCAGCTGAACTCATCCACAAGGACCTCACCTTCATAAGCATGGCTTACAAGGACTTTCACAGCAAGAAGAAATTGGATACATTACATCTCCTCCACTCGGTGGTCATCCAATCCCAGTCTCTACCCACCATCAATGCTCAAATTAAGCAGTCCACGCAATTGAACAATTCCGCTTTCAGCTAGATAAGCAAAAGAAAAGCACCCACATGAAGTCCGTGTTCCCTTCTATCTACAGAGAAACTGAGAACTTCAGTGGACAACCTGCCACAGATGGTCAAGACTGAACTAGAAATACCCTCTGCATGCCACAGAGCTTCATTTGAGGGCTGCAGCAACGCTTACAGAGAACATCTCAGCCCCTCACGGCACACTGAAGTCCCTGCACAGTATAGCATTCTCAGATGTCAAATCTCCAGCAACTAAAATGGAATTTAACTGAAATATATTGGTATTTTAGAAACCTGTGCAAGCTAAAACCCTAAACTAGTCATGTAGCCTCGTAGAGCTGGGAGAGAAGCTTTCAGATAATACGTATCATGAGACTTTTCTTCTTAAACAGACTGATGACGTAGACTGTGGCTGGTGGATCCCTAAGCTGATCTAAAGGGCCCATGTCCCCAGCTGCTCATTCCTGCCCCTACACTGCTCCCACTGTTGTACCAACAGAAGGATTTGTGCAGCTGTGTGATGAAAAGCAGCAGGGATCTGATCCAGCCAAAGAATAATCTGCTGAAAAGACTGGGGAGGAGGAAGGTCTTACATTGACTCAGTTTTGTTCAAACCCAGTGCGCATAGGAACCAGCATGAGCAGCCAGGAATCCCAATCTGGCGCAGTTTCCAAATTGCAAACTCAATTATAGCCTAAGGTGAAGATCCTTTTTATCCTCTTTCTCAGCAGACTCTTTCTGCTGAGTCCCAAATCAGCTTTAAGACTTCTTGCCACCCTAAATTATGAGAGCTGGTTTAGCCGAGGCCCTGCTCTTGTCTCCTATGCTAACCAAATCCTGCTGACAGCTTTCCTGCTGGTGTCACAAAAGGAGGCTTTTGGAATGATTTTTCCCTGCAGGTGACTTCTTCAGCTAGGATAAGTACTTAACAATAACTGAAAAAACACTTAAAATGCGGTTGCAGCTCTTCCTGGCAAACAACTACAAGTATTCAACTTCCAGTATTTAGAGCTTAATTTTTCGAAGGATACATTACTGGTGCAAGATGCAATAATTACTAGCCAGTAGACATATTAACAACTTGTCCAACTAATCCATTTATTCCTCAAGGAGCAAATGGTAATGGTAAAAATTCTTATTTCCCCCTGATTGGAGGCTGAGGGAAAGTGGTCATGGAAACAGTGTGTACACACAGCCCACCCTGCGCAGCATACAACTTTAGGGCAGCACAATTAAAATCACGAACTATGGAACAAATTTCAGCGTAACTTCTGACATCTTGTAAGAAACATGAAGTACATTGAAACCGAACATGTTGGGGTTAGAGCAGATGGCAAATGTTGAGTCAAGTCTTCACAGCACTCTTGCTGCTTGGCAATCTATCAAGTGATGGCAGAAAGAGTTTAAGTGAAGTGGTGGCCGTTTTGGGTGGTTTTGCTTTTGGTTTGTTTCTGCCACACTTGTAGCTAAGCTTAGGCTCAAACCAGCGATTTCAGCATGTGACATACTATTCTATTTCTTCATTTTTGCTCTATTTCCAAGTTGCCAGGCAAGCTAATACTAGACCTCAGACTTGTGTTCTACTTTGCCTGAAAACTTCATTTCTGAAAGGCTGGGTAGAAACATTTCAGAGTATCTTCTTACTTACATCAACTCTGAAATCTTTCACACAAATATTTTACATTAAGTCTGTGAAAAAACCTCCCTATTGGGGAAAAGGAGAAATTTTAGTGCAACAGAAGGAATACTCTTAAGTGCAATAGTGTTATGTACCAGGCTTGTTCTACCAACAGAACACACTACATCCTTATTCAGACTAAAATAATCTTCATGTAGAAAAAGTTGACAGCTTTTTAGGATCAACTGATTCTAAAAATACCCTTGGCATAACATTAGGTTTCTCCTCCATGTCAATAAATTACAGCTCTGGTCTTAATTATATTCATAAATTTCCATTTCAGTTGTGCATTCTAGGAACATAATGTAATGCCAGAAAGTCCAGTGACAATTTGTTTTTTTTAAAAACAGAAATATAGAACTTAACATGTGCTTCTTTCTGCTGTTGCTTCATCACACTACAGAGAAGAAGACCCTACACTGAAATTCAACAAGTCTTTCTGTCCTTACAAGTGTGTATTTAAACAAGATCTTTCTTTTTAAGAACTTCAGTATACTGACCTGTACAAAAGGCTAATTTGTCACAGTTAAAATCACTATCCTGACTCCATTAAAAGACCAGGAACATAAAGGTCAGCACAAATTCAAGCAGCAGGGGATAAGGTGGAAACCCCTACATCAAACCTCTTCAGCCAAAAAACTAGAAGTTCCTCTATTAGAACAGCAATACGAACAATAAGGCACTCAAAGTAGGAGCTGTGGCAATTTATTCACGCAACCATGCCTTGAAGAAAAGACTTTTCTAACGGTACTCAGCAAATAAACCAAGCAAATAACTCATCAGTATGCTCTGAATAGTGAAGTGTGGTAAGAAGTTAACTTATCCTAGCAATGAAGAACTGATCCATCGCTAACTTACTCTCACAGTTCTCTATAATTCAAGTCATTTAATAGAGGAAGGCTTCTCAACACCCTAAATGAACAAACATTTAACTTTGATCACACTGCCAAATCTTTAGTTCCACTCAAATGGGAAGCATCCCCAAGTAGCTGAAACATCTACATTAGGAAGACTACACACCTGCTTTCCACATGCCTTTAAAATCAAGAAATGAGACCCTTTACCCTCCTTCAAGGATCTGCTACCCTTTGAGAATCATAGAATCACAAAATTGTTAAAATTGGAAGGGACCTCAAAGATCATTTAGTTCCACCCCACCCCCTGCCATGGGCAAGGACACCCTCCACTGCACCAGGTTGCCCTAAGCCCCATCCAACCTGGCGTTCAACACTGCCAGGGATGAGGCATCCATAGCTTCTTGCCGCACCTCAAGTACTGTGCCCAGTTTTGGGCCCCTCAATACAAGGAGGGCACTGAGCTGCTGGAGTATGTCCAGAAAAGGGCAATGAAACTGGTGAAGGGACTGGAAAATAAATCTTATGAGGAGTGACTGAGGGAACTGGGCTTGTTCAGCCTGGAGAAGAGGAGGCTGAGGGGAGACCTGATCGCTCTCTACAACTACCTGAAAGGAGGTTGTAGTGAGGAGGGTGTCGGTCTCTTCTCCCAAGTAGCAAGTGACAGGACAAGAGGGAATGGCCTCAAGTTGCTTCAGGGGAAGTTTAGATTGGATATTAGGAAAAACTTCTTCCCAGAAAGTGTAGTAAAGTGTTGGAACAGACTGCCCAGAGAGGTGGTTGAGTCGCCATCCCTGGAGATCTTCAAAAAACGCATAGACATGGCACTCCAGGTCATGGTCTAGCAGGCATGGTGGTGTTAGGTTGATGGTTGGACTTGATTATCTCAGATGTCCTTCCCAACCCTTAGTGAGTCTATGATGCTCTGGGCAGCCTGCTCCAGGGCCTCACCACCCTCACAGTCAAGAATTGCTTTCCAGTGTCTAATCTAAATCCCCCCTCTTTCAGTTTAAACCCATTACCCCTCATGCAGTCACTCCATGCCCTTGTAACCAGCCCCTCTCCATCTCTTCTGTAGCCCCCTTTAGGTATTGGAAGACCGCGATTAGGTCCTCCCCAGAGCCTTCTCTTCTCTGGGCTGAACAACCCCAACAACCTCAGCCTGCCCTCGTAGGAGAGGTGCTCCATCCCTCTGATCAATTTAACAAGAATACCAAAATCTTAAACTATTTTACGTATTTGCTAGCAGTTTTTCTGCCCTTTTACAATTTCAACTGCAAGATGAGAAAACCTGATTTATTAATCGTCACAGAGTCCCCGCAAATGATTCCCCACACACTAGCACTGCACTTCAGTTTCTAGTTCAGGAATATTTTTACTCCAAATACTGCCCTTCTAGCTATTAGAGCACTCGGTTTCCAGGCTGAACTACTCAAGAGGCAGAAGATGCTGTCTGCAGCCAGAACACCAACAGCTGTTCCTGGACTGTGCTTATCATCATCATAAGGGCCTCAGATGGAGATATCTACTGCAGCTAAGAAATGCATAGCTTCCCCCTATCCCCAATGCCATTTCCACAGTCTAATAAACTTCAGTGGACCTGTTGCTGCTACATACTGCCTTCTCTTTGAACCTCATGAAGCATTTCATGCAGTTCTCACACACTGTTTGCCAGCAGCTTAGACCTGACATAACCTTGCACGCCTTCATCTAGCTGCAACCCAAGACAACACTTCCATGATAAGCCATATGCCTCAACTGTACTCAGCCAGTGAAGTTTATTTTTTTCCAGGTAACTTGTCATTTGCACTGAACCTTCCCATTCCAAATCATAGTAATTTCCAAACAGAAAATTCAGGATTTAAATTTCTTTCCGTAAACTAAACCATTGAGGCTTTGCCTCCCAAAGCACATGCAATTTCTACATACAGAATACTTCCCAGCCTGTCACTTGGTCAGAACTCTTTAGTACCCTCTAGGAGAGCTTCACAGGCTTTGATAACAGCTAACAACCTTAAAGACAAAGGAGGACAGCTTCCTTATTTACTCTTGCACAAACAGCTTTTGTGCCACCAGCAGTTTCAAAGTAATACTAACTCATATCACTGTGTATCGGTTACTGGGAACTGCAGGTGAACCATGTCATAGATAAGAAAACCAGCTCTGAACCAGCATGATCGATGTGTGGATGTAATATATGCATCATCAAGCAGATGGTACTCGGTTATTTCAAGGGTCAGCTTAGATCCAGAAATACCAACCTTTCCAAGTTACAAAATGTCTATCTGATGAAGGCTTATGGATTACATCAGACTCCAGTCTAAGCGAAACTTTGGTGTGAGTCCTGTGCTCTTAGACTAAGCACCTCGAGTGAAGACACCACCCACATGGAAACAAACCATGCTATTTACTACAGACTCAGCCTCAACCCTGTTAGATCTCAACCAGTTTGAGAGCCACAATATCCCCTAAACCTGTAGTTGCTCTTATAAACAAGAGCAAATAAAATTCTGCTAGATGCAAAATGGCAACCATGTTGGGTAGACATCATACTACTCCCAAACCTTATTTTTATAGGGATTACTTCATCCCCTGTCAAGCCCTTCCAGCATGTCGCTGTGGCATATGCTTTTGTCTCATGACCAGACTACTATCATGGGAAGACAGGTTAAAACAAAAAAAAAAAAATCAAGAATAACATCACTGAATATCATTAATCAAAACTGACTACCTAATGCCATTTGATTCTACAAGCATTCAACTATCTAAAACAATAAAGCAAGTGAAGGTACTTTTGAGTTGACCGTGTATTTCATTACATAGTCCACATATTTCTCCTGTCTTCCAGTGAAGCCTCTAGCTGTGATTACATGGCTCTGCATCTTAAGCTCCAGTGTCTTACATCAGACAGCACTTGGGTGCATCATCAGTACTCATAGTACCTTGTCTGTACCATAGTGCCATTAGCACATGCTTACCAGCAATCCACAAGCTAACAACCCTACTAGTAATACAAAATCCCCTGGGAAAGCACATGTAAGCCCCTTGATAATACTACTGACTGCTCCCAAGTGCAACTTAATACAAATGGCTATTTGTGATACTTGACCAATTAGCTTTGAATCATAAGCAAGTTAACTAAAGAGAGGTCTAGCAGCTACCACCACCAATCTCCAACCATCTGCTAACACAATCAAAAGGTACAGAATAGAGGGGTGGGCAAAGAACTCTCCTGTGACAGACAGGGCATCCACATTCTAAACCAAAATGCTAGCTATTTGGCTACAAATAACAGAAGTCCCTCACCAATCTTGTACCTTTTTCCTGGATCTGAAAAGCAACCTACTTTTCCACTGTTCATCTTAATATCTTAGATACTGACAGTCAAATTCATCCAGGGACAACTCATGTCATGTGTATCCTCAACTCACAAGCCTACTGTCTGTGCAGCTTCTGTTGCACCAGTGGGAATCCTCGGTAACAATTCCAAAAGCCACTACCATGTCCAACTTGAACAAGTTAATGTTTTGTTCAGGAGATTAAATACTCTGTTGTCAATGTGCAAAACGGCTCAAAAACCCCATATTTAGCAACACATTTCCCTTGTATGAAGTAAACTCATGCAGTCTTTTGTATTAAGTGTTACGCAGTTCCACATAAGACAAGGGAAAAAAGCACACAAAGCTGTACCCACCAAGCTATATCATGGCCTTTTCCTTTTGGCTGAGACAAATTGTTTAAGCAAGTGTTCTAACATCCTCTTGCCAGGTCTACTCTTCCAATCCTCCATTTGCCAAACAATTTTCTAGGCTTAAATATAAAATAAGGGAGGGGAATTTAACAGAAGAGTCAAGGAAGAACTCATTAACCAGTAAGAAGTCATAATCAATTCAGGTAAATTAAAGTTCTAAACAAATTAGCAGAAATACTTAAAAGCCTGCAAGGCTCCATTTCTTCTTAAACTCTTGACAGTCTGAAGCCATCTCTCCACTGTTCCACGCTCAGCCAAAACACCTTTCTTCCCCACTGCATTGGCCATGCCTGGATATAAAGAGTATCTCTGAACAGTAACATTAATGTGAAGCACTTCCTCAAGTGTCTGATCAGTAGGTCACCTGTGTACACATATGAAGTACTGCGCTACTTTAGCACAATTAGATTTTAAATCCCAACAAAACCGGATAGCTGATTTGAAATAACACTACCTCATGAATATTTTCGTGTCCTATCTGCCACAAAACTACAAGCTACAAATTGAAAATTCAGACAAATTAGGTGCTAGAAAGATTTGACATAATACAGATATGCTTTGTACCTATGAGTTGCATGAAATGCATTGAAGTGTAGACCTAAAATTCTCTTTCAAAATATACCCCTTCTCCCACCTTTCCCCTTCCCATGTTCTTGTTTGCTCAACAACATCCAACCCATAGCCTTCTGAATCACTGAGCAGCTTCTCTTTCCTAGAAATTACTGGACTCTGAAGGGGAAAAACACCCCACTAAGCACCCATCCCATGCTTTTAATATCACAAGATGAAGAACAGTACCATGGGAATGCCTGGCAATACAGTTGTGCTCCCCCCAAGTGCTATTTGATGAAAATTAAAAGCTAGCATGGCTTAGTAGTGTCACATTGGGGATGTGCTGCTTCAAAATTGCACTTAATCTGAGTCAGTTATGAAGGAGAACTAAGAGCTATCAAAATATCCCTATAAGCCCCAGTAACTACCCTCTTTGAAGCATCTCATCACCTGCCATTTTATGTAGCCCATAAAATGCCAGATGACTGTTTCAGCCCAACTTGAGCAGTCTGGCAACTCTGACATACCCAGCACTTCATTTCACAGCTAATACTATGGTAAGAGGCCATGACTGAGGAATTATGAGGAATTATTCATGAACTGCAATAGTATCATTTTATTTTTGTCATATATACTTATTCTTCTCTGAACTACCAAAGACTGCTACATATTTCTACCTATTTCCTTCCCCTTCCAACAGCTGCCCAAAATGCTGCCAATCTTTGGCAAGTCACTGACAGGCATTAAGACCACTGCACCATCATGAAGCCCAAATGGTTCTTTTTGAGAAAGGTCAAGACTAAGTATTCATCAAAAAGCTCCCATTTTACCTATAAAATCTCATGTGCTAATTCCTAATGGCAACAGAAATCCTGATGTGTTTGTTTGCTCACAGACTGTTCAAAGCTCTCGCGAACAACTGGCTCCTCTTCCTCAATGTCATCTGGAGCTGCTCAGACTGACATTTAACACAATAAAATTCTCAAGCAGTAATTATCAGCCTCATTTTCAGTATCACATTACTTCAACCTACTGACTGCACTGACCCTAATTCATGTTTGCATAACCCATATTATCTAGAGATCAAAAAAGAAAAAAGCCCGAAGAAATCAATACCCAAACCACACCACAAAAAGAAAAACCCACTATAATCAGGTGTTCTACAGTCCTATTCTTTGAATAGTGCTTTCCTGCGGCAGGAAAGAACACATACCACAGAATGACGCAAACCTCCAAATTTGGTCATAAAAATACAGCTTTAGTTATTTTGGTTGCAAAATCAAAGTTAACTTTTTTCCCACCCCCCTCTGCCTTACACTTTCAGCCAGCAAAATTTTAAGACAATATTCATTGAAATGATAGCTCTGTATGTACTCTTTCAGCTCCTTTCTATTTCTATCAATACCAATTCGCAGGTTCTTACATGTAGATACAGTCATACCTACATTATCCAATTATTTTTATTCCATTGTCCTTTAACATTAGACTTTGAAATAAGTCTGTATTAAATGAAATTTCTGAGCACCCATGCTCCTCTGGAAAAAACCCAATAAACAAACCTAACACCCAAACCAAAAATCCAAAAGGAAATAAACTGTACAGTTATTACAGTTCACCTTAAAGAAATCTCTCTTCCATTTCAAGATCATTTTCAAAACAGTTTGTCATTTAGTGGCTGTAAATTCACTATTATATGGCAGCTACTAATATATTTGGGGAGCAAATGCACAAGCTAAAGTGGAAAAAAGGCAAATATAATCAACTTCAAGTAACTCAACTGAGCAAAATTTTTTCTGAAAGCTTACCAGTAGATGGTCTGGAAATTAAATAAAACCATTTGCTACACAACTATTGAACTCACTTTGCCAAGCAGTAAAATAAAAATGTGGATTAGCTTTTACAAAAATTCTGCACACTTGTTATTTTTTCAGAGCCATTAGATTCAAGCACACATGTTTTTAAAATATACATATCACTATGTCAGTACTATGAACAAACTCAAAGGTAAGGCATTCAAAATCTGTACATCTCAGATACACAAGTAACTCCTCACTTTGTAGTTTAAGTGAATTACCTGTTTTCAATAAGTATTTTGTATCTTAACTGAAATGTAAAAGCTTTTAATATGCAATTCTCTGGACAACATCATAAACTGGTATATCTGGTGCAGTATTTAACCTCCAGTCTGTTTCAAAATTATTTACTGTTTCAAGAGCAAAGCATACTGCAGTATTTTATAATCATAACCTGCTTTCTGCAACCAACTCTCAAGTGCTCCAAGAGAACAGTAAACTCTAACAGTAATGCACATTAGTTCTTTACTGTATTTTTTTAATTCCAAGTTTTGAAACAATTCAGACACAATCCTTTCTCAAACACCCCTTACACTTGAACATCAAGTCAGGAAATGGCTAACTTGTTCTTACCCACATCCATTTTTTCCCCTTTCAAGCTGAAAGCACAGCTACTTCACTCAGCTGTTGCACTCCCTCAGCCAAAGCCCATTCAAAGCCCATACCATTCTCACCTGCATTTACCCTGTGACTTTTTTTTGCCTTATAGCTTTAAGCTCAGATGTATTCCAAACACCACCATGAAATAGCTGGTACTTAAAACAAACTCTTGGACTACTTGGCAGTCAAATCACACAGCACTTACATACCAGTTACTGGTTTTTGGTGCCTTCACTATTACACATGAAATCACTGAGGATTAATGTAGCCTGCAATCCAAGACAACTAGGTGGGTGTTTTCATATAATTTTAAGCTTTTTCATCCAGTCTTAAAATTGAATCTTTCAAATAGTAATTGAAACATACTTATTTATAGTCAGTTTAGTAAAGTTCTTAGTTATGAACAGTTTGCTTTTATTTATATTAATTATACATAAGCTTATTAGCAAAGTACATGTTTTCGCCAAGCCAACATCCAGATTCTTGAACAAGCAAAACTAATTAGAAAGTAAATTTCCTTTTTGGACTTATATACCATTTCTCATGTGCCTCAAAATCACTTCTGTTTTCAATCGTCAGGTTTAGAATGATAATTGTTGTCATACATAAAGACAAAATTATCTTACTAATAACAGAAACAACTTGTAAAGCTGAAAATATTGAAGTCAAATCCTTTCAAAACTTTGTTACAAAACACATTT
Source organism: Psophia crepitans (assembly GCA_013399095.1). Taxonomy (NCBI): domain Eukaryota; kingdom Metazoa; phylum Chordata; class Aves; order Gruiformes; family Psophiidae; genus Psophia; species Psophia crepitans. The sequence goes on along the minus strand of VWZZ01003553.1, from coordinate 4,506 downwards.
AACTTTCAGTTTGAGTTTGGAGTTACTGTGGTACTTGTTCCAACTACAAAAGCTCTAAGAAATTAGCACTTCTGCTATAAACCCAAGCCCTAGAGTTAGCTAGGAGAGGGGATTAAGGCACTCCCATTAAATGAGAATTTACTAACTCAGCAGTGTTGTTGCATGCTGGCTACAACAGTCCTATTGCCAGGCAGGCTGCAGTAAGCCACTGTGCAATTAATACAACCAACTATTACATCCTAAGCAGTAGACCAAGGACAAGTACTAAGGACATCCTAGTTTTTCACAGCTGGCAACACAAAGACAAACAAGTTCATAATTCCAGGAAACAAAATACAGCATCCCCCCCTCCTTTTTTTTTCAAGTACTACAAGGTTACCATCAATTTCTGCCAGGAGATGTAAAACAATACAAGAAAAAAGGCATAACTGGCTTGATCTAATCTGATTAAAGCAAAATTCAAGTCTATAAACCAAACTGAAGGGGTCTCATGCTGTAACATAGCACACTCACTAAGTGATTACAAAAATAACCCTACCTCATTCAAATAAACTTTAGGCCATGACTTCTTAGTAAAAAATGCTAAAACCCAGAAATCCTTATCCAAGCTTACATTTTGCAAGCTTTTGGTATCCCTAGGCAATTTCCAAGTGAAAAGTCGGTTACATAACCAAGCACCTCGGCATCCTACGCCATGGTTCTGTGCCTTCACACCAGCAGTATTTGCTTACCTCGCCTTCAGGGATCTTCCATTTAAATACACATTTGTTGCTTTTATACCTCAATTTTAAGGCTGACTACGTTTAAAAATTGAGCACTTAGTTTACTTCACTAAACCATCCAACCCCTGGACTTGTTCTGAGTGCTCCGCAATACTCTCACTCTCCCAGGCCTGGGCAGCACAAAAGGGACACTTTCCTCAAGGCCATGGAGAAGTCCTTGTCATGACATGTGGTGCACACATGTTCCAGACACTTGCCTTTAACAGACAATGCTTCAAAGACAGTACAGATGTTATGCTAATTAAACAGCACACAAATTTGTCTACGTACATTGCACTTGATCAATAACAACCCTTTACTCAACTTGACTTCAACAACTAAAATCAGCCAATGTATGATTACAGGACTGCCTATTGCCTCTGAAGGGTACACAACCATGTCAACAAAATACTAATTTGAGCTGGTACTTAAAATTTAATACTTAAACAAAACTGCTTACATTTTCATCAAGTATAGTTAGGGACAGCTAAAAAGTTCAACAACTAAAGCCTGACTGAGATAATGTCAGTGTGCTGTGAAGATAATGATTGAAACAAATACTTGAAAAAATCCCAACAAATGAACGAGCTAGACTCCTCTGTAACTGTGGTAACCAATACTTCTTTACCTACATTAAATTCAGGATATAAATAATTCTTCACTTAAGTCAAAGTCTTCTGTTTGCATGTATATATTTCAGCATGGCGATAAACAAGACTTTCTAGGATGCTATTACTATGGGGAACATGCAAGTCCAACTAGTATCAGCACCAAGTATTTCCTAAGAAAGGCAGCCTCAAGAGAATTAAGCCACAACCCTACTAGAAGCTAATCTAGACTATGTCCTAACTTGTAGTTATGCATCCAATAGCTTTTTAAATTTCCACAGACCCAAGAGACAGCATTTTCCTTTGTGTAATTACGTACATTCACGTTCAAGCTTAATCCAAAAATATTCCTCTGCAACCACAACAGCAGCTTTGGTATTAAGTTTTTTTTTTGAGGACCACAATGTGATTAAGGAAAATAATTGGTTTTTTTAAAAGTTCTTTGGGAATAAGTATTTGAAGGTACCAACAGCTAGTTATTCGCATCTTTGTCATAAAGTGTAAGTCATGTTGTCCTACATCTAGGATATAAGTATGAACCAATGTAGTAATTTTATGCCTGCATTCCAAATTCTTTTATAATATTTTAATTCTGGAATTACTTATATCCTGTCCACTTAATGACCTTTGAAAAGGAACATCCCTACCCCACTTCCCCCCAAAAAAGAAATTTTCTATATGAACTACCACTAGTTTACAAGTGTATTTTTCTTATTTGCTTTGTATTGTACAGTTAAAGACACAGCATTTTCCACAGTTAGTCAACATACCTGACCACAAAAAGACAGCAAACTTTGCTTTGAATTTTAAGTATCTGCAGTTAATCAAGCACTCATTTTCTCACCAAATACAGGTGGCATAGATAAAGTTGATTCCAATGAGAACTTTTGAGAGATTTATTGGCTTCTCCTTGACATAAGAAAAATAGTCTGCAGATTATTAAAATTAAATTCATTGGTATTTTAATTCATCATTAGGCTTCACAATTTCACAAGACTAAACTGAATACAGGTGACACTGCCTAGAAGATACAGCAATTTGAGCACTCTGGAACATTATAGGTGCCTCTGCTTTCTTTGTAACTTCTTGTATTTTAAGGGCACTTACACCAGAGTTTATCATAAATTTATAATCATAAAGTTAATACATGTATTGCTAGAATTACAAATCACATTATAGATTATCTTTTCATAATGTTATGATTATAGTACTTATGATTATTGTTGTAAATACCAAGGTCCATAAATAGTAACCAGTTAATTCAACTGTTGCAGTAAAGGTATTATCTGGCTACAGTGACTAATACACACAGTGTATTAATATTATTACAGGATCTGTTTTCATCTCCACATCTTATAAAGCACTATAAGCAAGCAGAATTCATGAGCTACATCAGCTCATTGTTTTTCCAACAAAACAAATGACAAGCTCTCTTACAAGTGGATCTAGCTACCAGAGAATGGCCAGTATGACCTTATGAAAATTCCTCTACAAGCCTCTCAGGGCTAGTGTTGCCCTTCTTTGCACCATCCCGTATGCATGAAGCACCCTCCCAGCCACTCATGGCCACTGTTTTCATGTGCTTCACCAAAAGAGAAAGTGTTTCCCCAAGGCAGCTTTGGTATTCAAACTGCAAGGAGTTCTCAATGGGAGAAAAATAAAAGAAAATGGAAAGAACTTGCAAGTTGTAAGTGCATCCTTCATTGGACCAACTACTCCCACTTTCTTCTATGTATACTAATTCCTCAAAGATGAATGCGTTTACATAGATAAGTGCCAGTACTCACAAAAAGCTCCATTCAGTCTCAGCAATCAAATTACCTCCCGCAATACCACAAGTACACACAGTGAGATTTCACAGTACATGTGTCTGAAAACTGAGGCCATTAACAACAGTTTCAGAATTGAGTGCTAGTATCTGAGCTTAAATACCAAGCCTACTTTCAAGAACGAATTGAATATTAATGGCACTGCCATATACATATACCACCAGGCACAGGGGTTTCACCTCACCCAATGTCCAAATACAAAGAGGAAATTATGATAGCCTTGGCCCAAACTAAGCTAGACAGCAGCTGTCTTCATATGTAAGGTTTCATCTTTGTTTCCTTCACAGTGAACTAAGAAACTTATTTTTAGAATTAAACAACAGCTTACAGCCCTTTGTTTCTATATTCACTAACTGCATCACCATCTTGTTCATGAACTCCACCAACAGATGCAATAGCCTGCATACCCTTAAATGACAAATTAAACAAGGCATTCTGTGTTACAGCTATTACACAGAAGACATGAGAAGCCACGCTATCCCTTCGCAATCACACTCCCTCTCAAGCCCCAAAGGTTTCCCGAGGTCAGTTACTTCAAACTGGAGTTAACAACTATGAGACATGTTTGAAGACACTGGAAATGAACCACCTTACTTTTAAAGATTGAAAACTAATTTCAACATTGCCTTAGACTTGAGGCTTGCTGCCCATTATCGGGCAATACAAGGTCAAACACTTCCATGACAAACAGCTTCTAAAAACTAAACTTGTGTACACAGAGACGTTGTTAAACTCAGCATCTGATGCCTACACTGTTGGCTCTGATGCAGTAGTAGCCTCAGCTTAATTGACAAGTTAACCAAGTATTTCGGTCACTGTACCTTCAAGGCTATCTTCAATGTAAATAAAACCAACAGCACGCTGTTGGCTCGCTCACTCCCCTGCTCGGCAGGGTGGGGAGGAGAAGGGGAACAGCCCAGAGGTGGCCCCCTCCGGCTGAGACAGCGACACCGACCGTTCAATGGGCCAGTGAAGGGAGAGAGGAACAACAGCCAAGCTGCAGGAGTTACACCGGGGTGTACACCAAGGCGGTAACAAACGGAGCACCTTACCGATCAACGCCGGGCCCGAGGAACCGGCCGCTCAGCCCGTCCCGGAGCAGCCCCGGGCCCCTCCCGGCCAGTCCCTTTATAGGGGCCTGATGTCACGTGGTGTGGGATAGCGGCCGGCCCGGCCCTGAGCATTAACCCCGGCCTGGCCAGAGCCGGGGCACAGGCACGCTGGGAGAAGGCTATTAAAAAAAGCAGACTAAATGCTGAGAATTGGCAGCAAAGGAGGAGGCAATGACACTGTGTCCTGGTTTCAGCT
>VWZZ01003549.1:583159-620943 GCA_013399095.1 Psophia crepitans | reverse complement strand
CTTTGTCCAAGTTGCCTGTCCCTCGGTGGTCAAGCATTGGAGCAAGCTCCTTCGGAAAGTGGTTGTGGCCCCAAGCCATTTGGGGTTTGAGGAGTGTTTGGATACTGCTCTTAGGTATCCGGTTTAATTTTTCGGTTTCCCTGTGTGGAGTCAGGAGTTGGACTTGATGATCCTCATGGCTCCCTTCCAACTCAGGATATTCTACTGTAACATGAAAGATATGCAATAGTATGTTAGAGGCGTTAGAGGCCTTAGAGGACTTGAGTTTCACTGACTGTTCAGAGGATAGTATGTGCGAAAATATTTTCTTTTACTCTTGATACATTCATAGAAACTAAAAGTGACCAAAGCGCCGACATGTTTTTCAGTCTTCACTGAATCTCAAACAATGTTTTATTCAAGTCTAGTTGCCAGTGCAAAGAGAACATAATGTTAAGGCTGTGTGTAAAGGACACTAAGTTGGGAATTACTAGAGCTCTGCTGTATTTGTAGGTGGAGAATGTTATGTAAAATGTGACCATCAGGACTTTCTTTTGTGGACTGGTTAACCAGTTATCTGCTTGTTGCTTGCTTTAGAGCAAGATACTGTTGACAGGGCTGTTGGGAGAAGCTGGGGTTCACATTGAATCTGTGGGTGAAACTTCTTCATGTGCTGATGACTAGTGGCCAGCTGAATTTAAATATCCCCTTCTTTGGGGGTTTATAGTTAATATATGCAGGCATAGCTGATACAGACAGCTGTTACTTACTCCTCTTTCTCCAGTAGCTTTTTCTTGCAGCCTAGCACTGCTGGTTTTGTTGCAGTGCCTTCCTTTGATGGTTGGAAAGGGCTAATCTGTCTTTTCTGTTTTGTGCTTCTGATGTCCTGTAAGGTAAGGACGATGTTTTTTTGGTTGCTGTTGTGTTAGAGCAAGTGAACAGTATAAAACCCTTAGATCCATAACTGTCTTCATTAAAAAAAAAAAGGTTGACAAAGGTGTGAACAGATTCTCTTCTGCATTCCTGTCATTTGGAAAATTAAATCACATTAGGACATGTACTTTCCTTATAGCCAGAGACCTTAGTTGTAAACCTGATGGCCCCCAGGTTTCTTGTGCGTGTTTGTAGTGGCAACAACTTTGTTGTTACAAGCAAAGTTGGAGAGCTTATTTATGTAATGGGTGACAGGCATATTACATCAAAACATGTTAACAGTATTCCAGTGAATGTTGGAGTTGATTTCTTGATGTTTGTTTTGAAATCGTGTAGCGGAAAAGGTCAGTATTCCATGATGACGAGGAAAACCATCTGCTGTGGACTTGAGTTTGTCCTTACAGAGCAACAGGGAGCTGTGGGGACCAGTATGCTGCAAGGCAAGGCCTGGGAAGCTTATTTTATTTTGAAACTTCAAACAGCCTTTGGAAGCACTTCTATGAGAAGTTCCTCTGCCTCGTTACATGTGAACGAAGATATGAAGAGTTTGACCTTCTAAGTTAGAAAGGGGGCTTCAGTGAAAATGTGGGTTTTTAGCTCTTCTACAGTTAGAGCTTGCTTCTGAGTTTTCTAGTCAATGTTGAAATTCTCTGGAACTCATATCAGCACAGGTTTATTGTAGAGTTATTTCCTGGGAAAGTACTGTTTTTCTTTTTAAAAATTGGCTGCTGCTTTGAATGCTTAAACAGCTGCAAACTTGGAGAAAGCATGACTTCAAATGAAGCCTACATTTGATTTTTATGCTTAATTTGAAGACGCTGTCATATGTATTACTGTTTTTTGCATAGGGTTTGAATATTGAAATTCCTTCGAACCTCTGCATGCTAACTCACTAGTCAAAGTGCAGCTGCAGTTAACTCTAAGTCATATTTAAAGAGGATGTCTTGGTATGGTTATACAAGTGGTTTGGTTAGAGTTTCAGTTATCTAACTCTGTAGTAGAAGGGTATTTTCCAGGCTGTGCTAGATGAACAGATGTGCAAGCCACGTGCTTTCTATCCACCCTTCTTTTTGCAGAAAGAACCAGGAACTAGTGTTTCAGCAGTTTCATTTTTTTCTACATGGAGGACATCCTCTCTCCTTCAGCTCAGCTTGCTTCTCTTGAAGCTCTCCATTCTTCAAATCCTACAGGTCTTGTACATCTCTACTGTAGCAGTCACTTGATAGCAAATAAAAAGTTGGAGAGCTTGTGCATGACAAGCATCAAATACCTGAATGTTGGAGTGATGAAGTACAAATACCTTTAAGAGGAGTGTCTGAGAACGCACTGGGGTATAGTCTTCCAGCCCACAAATGAAACGTAGCTGTTCTAACATTTGCCTCTGTCATCAGACACTGCTCATACTCTTGTAGACTATCTTGGAATTTCAAGCATCCTTTGATTCAGGGTGGGTAATTCTACACAAGTGCTTGGTAAGATTAGGAGCACCTAGTTGTAGCTCAGGCTAATAAAGCTGTAAAGACAGACCTTCATGTCTAGTTGCTGAACTTCTGTGCTGAATTTGCAATGCTAATGACAGGAAAAGCTTCCATGTTGGTGGACTAATAAGTGGTTGGATTTTTAATATTAAGGATTTTTGTTAGCCTGAATAGCTGCATCTGAAATAATTCTTTAAGATCATTTTGATTATGACCTTATCTTTCTAAAACATTGGCTATTCTACTGGAGAAGGTACATGCTTTGCAATAACGTTGTTCTGGTTGCCATACAATTCTGAGGGCCTCTGAGCTTGCATGGATCTGCAGCTTGCTGTCATCTAGATTATGTTCTTCTTGGTCACTCAGCTGGCTAAGACTGTTGTCTGACTAGTTGGCTTGATGCTGTAGCAGGTTTAGCAGCCTTCAGGAATTTCTGTGTTTTGGAGAGTGATGATATGGTTCTGTTCACTGGTATTTGTAACTCTTTGCAAAAGTGATAATTAAAATTCCATGATTGGGGGAAAAACCCAGATTTTTTTTTTCTAGATGCTTCAAGTTGATTATTTTACATCACTTGGTAAACTACCTGGACAGGTAGTGTTTTTGCTGCCTGTGATAACAGCAGCTGAACCCCCAAATCATCTCCTCTTCTCCCTGTCCTACATTTTAAGATGAAGCTGTTAATGTTCTTTGTGTGCTCCTTCCTTGTTTGGATTTTTAGTTCCACTTCCTCCTGCTGCAAATGCATTTCTTCTGAAGCCGTCTTTTACTTCCCTTTCAAACACTATCTTTTATATCCTAGTATTCCCCATAAGAAAGAAACGCTTTGTGATGAACTTCTGCTTTGTGTAATTTCTGGTTAAAGCCACAGATGCCTTTTTTTTTTTTTGAGTGAAATGCTTGGAGATGTAAAAAAACCCCAAAAAACAACCAAACCCCAAACAACACAACACCAAACCAACAAACCACAACAAAAATCCTCCTGATTGCCACATTCATCCCCAAAGAAACTTAAAATGAAGGGAAGTAAATGCAAGACATGAAATGTAAACCCTTGCCAAATGTAAACCATTCTTCCCTCAACTGAGTGAACTGCCTACTATCAGATTTCTTTAAACCACAGAATGTTATTTTTGGCAGGAACATCAAAAAGAGTATTCTTTCTTTTAAACAGTTGTTGTTTGGAAAACAAGCATATGTCTGGCATCATCATGGATTTCTAAAAGAGGAAAAAGTGATTTTTAGTTTCAAAACATGTAGTAAAATTGTATTTTCAGCAGAATCAAATATTAAATGCTTCTGGAAGCCTAAATTTAATGATGTGTCCTTACAGTTGGTTGTCAAGGTTGAAACAACAAGCACAGTTAGCCTTTGAGCTGCTAAATGCTAATCATAGCTTGGCAAAAGTTTTCCTCAGCCAAGCTACTGGGCTCCAGAGAAGGACATGGGCAGCCTGTAATAATTTTTTGAAGTTTTTCAAAGTTAAACTTAAATGTTAGGTTCAGATATAAATACATAAGGCTTCATTTTATGCTTAGGGTAACTGTGATGTTAACTGGAAGACTCACGGCTATAAATCTGTAGCTGGAGTATCCCCTTTCTTCTTTTCATCTTGGTAGAATTATGGTTGTTAGTGCCTTTGAATATGAAGCATTAGAAAATACATTGATCTAAGTTTTTTGAACCTGAGGGATGACAGTCTAAACAGTGAACAGCTTTGATTTGTTGGTCAAAGATAACTTCCCTTATGCTTCATTACAGAACAATAAATACAACATAGAACAGTCCAAGGTACCCAAAGACGTTTGTCTAGGTTCATTCAATTACAGGAATGGGATAAGAATGGAGAAGAACTGTGTGCTTTAGCACTGACTGGGAAAAAATGAAGGAGATTTAACTGGGAGAGCAGGAAGTATGGATTTGAATCTAGAGGAATAAACCCAGTGAATTTAAATGAGGGTTATTGAAAGTTATGGTCTCTTCACAATGTTCAACCTAGTATTTTAGAGCTAAAATGTAGGGAACAAACATAGAAACAGAAGCTTGTCTGAAATACAAAGCTTGAAGGACAAGTGTTCTTGTGTCGGAAGTGTATATTTTGAGTCTTCTAAATCCACTTTGAAAAAATACTTAAACATGTAACTGTAAGAAAGATAAGACTGTAGAAATAATTAAATTCTGCTGTGGATTAATTAATATGTATGATATTACTAGTGTTCTATAAAATATGCCTTTCATGGTTTTTTTTGTTCATTTTCTGCAGGTGTATAATGAAGTGTTGATCCTCTCTCCTGGTTCAAAGCATGCAGGACTTGCTGATTTAAATCAAATTCTTATTAGGTGCTCTCACTGGCCAAAGAGGGAAGCTTGAGTATGACATTTTTTTCTATAGGCTTGAAACAACTTCTAGCGATTCTGAGTAGAAAAGAATGTGACCTATGGAACAGCTGGCCCATAAGGAACCAGTAGCTGCAGGTACCCTGTTTTCCCCTTCCCCCTCAAGACAAAGAATATTAGTTAATTGTTTTGTGTAAGATTGGATTTTACAACAATTTTGTTTAGGAACAGATACTGATACTCTAAAGGCTTAGGAGAAAGTAAAGTTTTCTTCCTTATTAATGAGTAGTCTCTGCCAGATAGATTCTTAGTAGCCCAGGAGAGGCTTTGTAAATCCCTCAACTGATCTAGTAAGAGTTCTCACCTACTCTTTATTTTTAATACTTTTTTGTTCCTAATGCACAGATAAATTGCTTTACAGCTGGTTGTGCTTGGTGATGAAAACTATTTACTGTTGATAGCATTATATCACTTCCATTAAATCAGTGTTCCCCTGTTCTGCAGAAAGAGATGGCAAAGAATGCGAGTTGCAAAGGGGCATGAAATCTCAGAGCATGCCTCTTGTGCATTCTCATATGCTTTTGTTTGAATTCTGGCTAATCCCTTTTGTTTCTTTTTTTTTCTTCAGAAGTGCATCTGGTACAAGATTTAATGTTAAACTTTGTTCTCCTAAGTGTTTACTCGAATGTAGTAGAGAAATACTTCTCAGCTATATTGTAACTGTACATGAACTTGGAAAGTTTAGTCTTGGTTTAGGCCTAGCTAGCTGTATTTTAGTTTACTGGGCTCGGTTAAGAGAGTTCCATAATCCCTCTAGGTTCCCTTGTATTTGTGGGAATAGGTACTGTGTGTGTTCCCATTGCCAGTGCGGTTGCAATAGTCCGGTTTGGGTTCAAGTTTCGCAGGAGTAAGTCCGAACTCTCCTTGGGGCAAGTTAATTTTTCAAAGAACAAGAGACCGGTACAGGAAGGGAGTTCTGCTGATACCTGAAATTCTGTTGATTGCTTGTTCAAACTTCATGCAGTATTACGGTACTTTTTGTTGTTACTCAAATGATATTGCCTGTTACTTGTTGCTAGTTACTTGTGTAAAAGCAGAAAAAGAGTGACTGACCTGAAGTGATCAGATGCAAGGAGTCTGATGGAGAAGGGGTTTTGAGATTAAAATTCCACTTAACTATACAATCCAAACTAATGTATTTTTTGCACAAAACCAGTAATCTAATTGCCTGAAAAACACAGCAAAACAGTACCAGTGGAGGATTGGTGCTGGTGTGCAATTGTATTTTAGTCTGCTTTTGGGTTTTTTGCTTTATGTTTAGGGGGGGAACATCTCTATTTTCACAGCAGTAACATTATATCTGGCAAGCTGTCTTTACCCAGGTTATAAAATCTTAAACCTAAATCTTTGAGGGCTGTATGACAGCAAAGGTCATTGTGTGGATACCAGTTATTGTTACTGTGGCCTTTTACTGGGGAAAGCCGTCTCCCCATGACTGCCTACTTGGTCCTGATGATTATTTCTTTATTTTTTAAGCACTTGAATGTGGGCTTGACCTAATAATAGCTTAAGTTGTCCATTTTAAAGTTGCAAGATTCCCTTTTAAAGTAGTTACCGCCCTCAACACCAAAACCTCTTAAAGTGGGATTCCTGCATTAATCTGCAACATGACTTGCTAAAATAAGAAAGCCAGTATACATATGTACTGTGCTAAAAGAAAGACTGTAGTATGTGGGATCAGGTGACACTTTTAAGTGGCTCTTCATAAAGAGGGCTTAAAAAATCCCATGAAACAGAAAAAAACCCAACAACCTCCCCTGCCCGGGGGAGAATAAAAAACCCAGCCAGAACCAACAAACCAAACAAGGTTCCGTGCCTTCTTGGGTGATCTGTTTTTGTTTGTACTCAACACAGCTTTTGCCAGGAGTTTTGTACCTGTAATAAACAGGAGTGGTCAACTCAGATGATTGTGGTGCTTATGCCCCCTCACCACACTTTGGTTGCAGAGGTCACCTATGAAAAGCTGCATGAGCATTTGAAACCAAGGTCACTTGTGGTGGGAGAATAAAGGTTGGATAAGGCATCAAGTTGTCAGTTTGGTGTAGCTTTACTTGCCAGCTTCCACACATCTAATGTGTGTATGTTTATGTAAGCTTAACACACTGGATATTAGCAGTTCTTAAACTTTTAATGGAACCTCCCTTTTTGGTAACAGGTTTGTTCCTCTACTGCTCTTTTGCCAGCACCAAGCAGCTGTTAAATGAAGAGGGGAAGAGGAAGCACTGAGTCACAGCAGTGTGGCTCTCGCCCCATCCTCTGGGGAGTGGAGCTGAAGCCCCAATGTGTTGTGTGGTTTCTGCTTTCCTACATGGAGGTGGGAAGAGGTGGATTTGAGGCTGTGCCAGATTCACTGCTGACCCTTCTCTCTCTTCCCATCTGAGAGCAGAGTGGTCAGTAATAACCAAAATACCTGGTTGATTCTGTTCCCGAGCATAAGCCACACTTTGCTTTGGAGCTGTCAGCTGCTCCCTTGGCAGACATGGTGTTGCCTTGGAACATCACATACTTCCTTTTTGGTGATACCTTATGTCCCTCCACTCCCGCCTACATAATGTAAAAGAGAATAGCTTTTGCTCTTTGAAAACAAAACTATTTTGGTTTTCTTGGTAGCCCATGCCTTTCAGCAACCAGTTGTGACTTTTTCAAGTCACTTAAGGTTTGTGTTTTCTTTCCAAAGTTAAGATATTTTTGCATCTTGCATGATGTAAATCTGTGTTTAATTCTTGAAAATAATCTGCATTATATATAGTTTTCAAACATTAGCGGAAGGCAAAGGCAGCAGGAAGACTGAGGAACGGACAAAGACAAGGAAGTGCGAGATAATACTGTGATTGCAGGTATGAACTGTTAAGAGAAATCTGGAATGTTTATATATACATACAGCAGTGTATGTCTTAAGAAATGCAGGCTTTTTTAGACTTGATTATCAGATCAAGATTTTCCATTGTTTCAAGGTTTCTTCATGGAAATTACTTTTGTACTGCATTTCTGGCAGCTGACTGCCTCCTCCTCTCCCAGTAGAAAATACTAAATGTGGCTGTGCAAATGATACTGAAGTAATCTGAACAATAGTATGTACTGAATTTATGAGAGTATTTAGTGGGAACAGGCTGTTTGCTTGAGTTGGTATCAGCTGCTTGGTCTTGAGTTGTCTGGTAAAGCAATTGCATAACCTGGATGGGTTATGCGATTAAGATAATGAAGTTTGTTCGTACTTTTCCTTACCCATGTTAAACAGTGTGAAGTAGTAGCAGTTTTAAAATTACCTTTTATGAAAACAAGTCTTAATTAAAAACATAAAAATCTCATGGTAACAGCAGGTATGATGACTTTAAGCCACTTCAACCTTCTTTTTGAAACAAAAAGTGGACTTTTTCACATACTTCTGGATTTCTGTGATTTGTTTGATCTTTCCAGACTGCTAAGCTCCTCTACGCTGAATGAGATTTGAGGTCACAGATCCATGCAAAACTGCTTTAGTTTAACTGGCTTATAAGTAAAAATGTTAATAGCAAAAAGACCCAAAAGAAACAAAACCACCCATCTCATCTGGCTCTTTAAAAACAGGAGGGGTAAAAACCCCAAACCCTTGAGAAATTGAGATAAACTTGAACCATGTAGCTAATACTACAGTATGGTAATATCTTCTGTGAATAGCTCTCCAGCAGGGGTGTAAAATGGAGTAATTAAATACGTAAGTTTCACCTGTTAAAAATGCTTTCATTTCTTTCCCTCTGTTCTTGCCCTCCTTATTTCTTTACATAGTAATATCCTTAATTGAACCCCACAGTTTAACTGTAAGGAGTCAGTAACTGCTTAATTCCGTTTATTTTTAATTTTATAAATGGTGGCTCTTTAATGATTAATCTGTGTGGTACCTACATCTGTCTAAAACCAGTTTAAATGCTTTAACAATTTAAAGACTTTCAAATTGGGACAAAACCCACACTTTCGGAAATTATCTTCCAGTCTGTGTCCTACTGAACCTTTATAGAGATGTGTATCTATAGATATGAAAGGCTTTATAAAGAGCGAGAATTAAACTGCAGTAATCACAGAATCATATATCTACATGCATACCTAAGTATGTGCATGTGAGAGAGAACTGTTTACAAGCAAAGGATATTTCAGTTGGAAGGAAACTACAATGACCGTGTAGTCCAACTGCCTGAGCACTCTGGGGCTGACCGAAAGTTAAAGTATGTTGTTAAGGGTATTGTCCAAACACCTCTTACACACTGACAGGCTTGGGGCATTGACCACCTCTCTAGGAAGCCTGTTCCAGTGTTTGACCACCCTCTCAGTAAAGAAATGCTTCCTAATATCAAGTCTGAACCTTCCTTGATGCAGCTCAGAATCATTCCCATGTGTCTTGTCACTGGATGCCAGAGAGAAGAGTTCAGCACCTCTCTCTCCGCATCCCCTCCTCAGGAAGCTGTACAGGGCCCTGAGGCTGTCCATCAGCCTCCTTTTCTCCAAGCTGGACAAACCCAGTCCTCAGCTGCTCCTTGTTCCAGCCATTTCACCAGCTTTGTCCTCCTCTAAATCTATTCAAGGACCTTAACATCCTTGAGTTGTGGGGCCCAGAACTGCACACAGTACTCAAGGTGAGGCCATACCAATGCTTAATACAGCAGGATAACTGCTTCTCTTGAATGGCTGCTTACACTGTCTTTGTACCCCAGGATGTGGTTTGCCCTCTTGGCTCCCAGGGCACACTGATTCATGTTGAGCAGAACTGGTCCTGGAATTGAACCCTCAGGAACACAGCTGGTCACCACTCACCAGCCAGACGTAGCCTCATTCATTACATCCCTTTGGGCTCTGCCTTTCAGCCAGTATGCTGTGAAACTCCTCATCCCACAGTTGCACAACTTGTCCAGAAGGATACTGTGGGAGGGACAATATCAAAAGCCTTACTAAAATCCAGGAAAAACTACATCTGCTGCCTTACCCTTATCCACTGGGTGGGTGAGCTTATCAGAAAAGGATATAAAATTAGTGAAACAGGACTTCCCCTTGGTGAATCCATGTTGACTGTGCTTAACGATTACATTATTCTTTAAATGTCTTTCAACAGTACCCAGTATAATCTTCATAATTTTTCCAGGAACTGAGGTTAGACTAATAGGTCTGTAGTTCCCTGGGTCTTCCTTCATGCCAGTCTTGTAAATTAGAATAATGTTGGCTAGTTTCCAGCCAGCAGGGACTTCCTCAGACTCCCAAGACCTTTACAGATGATTGAGAGGGGTCCTGCCATAACATCTGCTAGCTCCTTCAGAATGTTGAGATGAATCTCATCAGATCCCATTGGACTTATAAGGGACCAGCTGTGTCATGTTCACAATTTTGGTGTAAGACAAATGGAAAGTCACTGATTCCATGCACATGGTTCTCTGACTCAGGGGACTGAGCAGCCTAAGGTCCATCAGTATTATTAAAGACTGAGACAAAAGAAGAGTATTGAATGCCTCCACTTTTTCTTCGTCCCTGTTAGTCAGATAACCATCTTCAACAAGTATTGGTCTAATTGGAGCGTGTCTAGAGAAGGGCAACGAAACTGGTGAAGGGGCTGGAGCACAGGTCTTATGAGGAGCGGCTGAAGGAACTGGGCTTGTTTAGTCTGGAGAAGAGGAGGCTCAGGGCAGACCTTATTGCCCTCTACAACTACCTGAAAGGAAGTTGTGGTGAGCTGGGGGTTGGCCTCTTCTCACAGATAACTAGTGACAGGACAAGGGGAAATGGCCGCAAGTTGCGCCAGGGAAGGTTCAGGTTGGAGATGAGGAGAAAATTCTTCTTGGAAAGGGTGGTCGGGCACTGGAACAGGTTGCCCAGGGAGGTGGTGGAGTCACCATCCCTGAGGGTGTTTAAGGAAAGGTTAGATGTGGTATTTAGGGACGTGGTTTAGTGGGTAATAGGTGGTGGGGGGATGGTTGAACTAGATGATCCTTGAGGTCACTTCCAACCTTAACGATTCTATTCTATTCTAATGTTTTCTTTAGAATTTACTTGTCTTCTAAGGGATCATAGAGCACTTTACAAAGGAAGCTAGCAAGCTTATCTCAGTTGAGTTTTTGAACAAAGGATGTGGTGTCTGAGGAGAACATAATTATGGGGAAGTTGAGATTTTTTTCCATGAGCCCAGGTCTATACTGCAAAGCATTGTTCTGTCTGCTAGGGAGAAGGACATGCCTTCTGTTCTCCAAATACTGAATCTTAATGCTCTTCTGTTTTTTCATTTCTTTCACTTCCAAGCTATAGCGGAATTAGCCATGGAATGATGTGAGTAATTTCTTTCAGCTAGATTCAGGTGTAAAAATGCCTTGCCCATGGATGGGGTGTGATAGGGAGAGCATTTGCTTTCCTGATCCAGCCTGTGACCACCTGCATAATTCTGATTCTATGGAATTGAAGCTGACTGTCAGCTATGGCAGTGCTGATTAAGCTACTGTTAAGTATGACCTTGCTGCTGCCTCCTTCCATGTTGCACTTTATAGATGTGATATATTTACCCTTCCTAAAAAAAAAAATCAGTTTAATTTGCCTTTTTTTAGGTATTCTGAAGCCTACTGAATTTCATTTGTCAATCTTAGGTGTTTCACTTTAGTCGTATATGTAGTATTTTTGCTTAACAGATTTCAGTGGGGTTCTGTGTCCTGTGCTGGTTCACGATTCCCTTATTCTGCCCTTTCTCTGTAATGTTATGAAGCAGGAGGCTACAAACTACAAGGTCCTTACTCCTTATGGAGATATTTGAGCTGAAGAAAATCTTAAGTTTTGTTTGGGATGGGGAAGTTCACTGTTTGCTTTGAATGTTGACTGTTAGCTATCTGACAATGTTTTGTGTTGCTCATGTCACCATATCCAGTTCTTAGTGCACTTGAATAGGCTGTATCTCTCTCTTTTCCATCTAGCCTTGCACTGATCCCTTTAACGACCCCACAGGTTTTCTTCCTATCTGGGGTACTTATTTATCTAGTCTAGATCTGTCTAGATATTTATGCTTTGTAGCAGTATCTATCCACAGGCTGAATGCTCCAGAAAGTAGAATTTAATGGACTTTTTATTTTAAGAAGCATGGTACTAACTATTATTAACTGATAAACTTTGCTATATAATCCCTCCTGGTTTGGGTGGGCAGCAACTGTGAAATTACAGCGGCTCTGCTGAGGAAGGTCCATCTTGAGTATTGTTACTCAAGTGGATCTCCACTCCAGCAGCATTCCTTTAGGCAAAGCATTAGGGAGACATCTCTGGGCGCTGGGAGTAGAACTAGGAGGGAGCTCTTAGCTTTTCTCTAAAAATGTATACACCAACCTTCTGGAGAAGAGCGCTGGGCTATATTGGGAGAAGGAACAGGCTGATAGAACAGAAGGCTTGTACTGTGAAGATTTAGGTACTGTTTATGGTAAATGCTGCCAGTAAACCTTTTGAAGTGTTTGAAAACATTTTAATATTGACATCCCAGCTGAAATTTTTTTCTCTCAGATGTTAGACTTATTTCTTTGTCAGTGATTGAAGAATCTTTTTCTTTTTAGATTGAAGGTGAGAGATTGGAAGACCAACTTCCTGCTTATTGTGGTTCATACTAGTCATTTGTAGTATAGCCTTCTCTTTGTTGCTTAATTTGCAGTAAAGAATCAGTGCTAACCATTAAGGAAGAGCGTTGTCCTGGGCAAGCCTCTTACCCTTGATGTACCAAAGAGGTGAGATGTAGAGGCTGCTTGATGCTAGCGTGCTTCTTGATCAGCCAAGAATGTCTGACAAACCTGTGCTGTTGCTGGCTTGTTAACAGGCTTGATGGGCTGTCTTCTGTAGATTGCTGAATCTCTGAAGATCAAGTGTTTAACATAAGATAAATTCCACAAGATGTTAAGGATTTTTGCCGGCCTGCAGTTTAGATAGATCTCCTGTGTCCAATACTGAAGGACTGCTATACTCAGCCAAGCAGCGAGTATTTGTACCACCATCTAATGAGTGAAAGTGAATGAAAGGGACACCAGGTACTCCAGAATAGGTTGGATATTTTTTACTTTACCTGCCTGTGCTTTAAAGAATCCAAGAGCTTAAACTTGCTCATATTATGTGCACAAGTTTAAGACTGGGATCTGGATTAAGCATAATTTAAAGATAAACTTCCTAGCTGTCTCAATCAATCTCATGAAAGCTGCTTAGGATGGGCCACTGAGAGTCCCCTTGGTTCTAAGTAAATGATTGTATGGGTCTTTTACAGAAAAGCCCCTCATCCCGCTGTAGAATTATTTAAGACCAAGTGTGATGTAACCACTAATTGATACGTGGCTCTGCTCTTGAAGACTCCAGAACCTGTCTGGGTTTTCCAAATGTCTGCTGTAGAGTTACAGTGGTTTCCAAGATTTTAGTTGTGTGCTTTTAGGACTGAGTACACATAGGAAGCTAACAAGGCAAATCAGTATTGAAGATTTAAACCACTTCCTCTTTTTGTGTGTATGTGTTGGTAAAGGTTATTCTTTAATTCAGCCTACAGTAGTAAGCTTTGGATCTCCATATATGAAACTATGTTTTAAACTCCCTCCCCCCACCACAGAAAGCAGACTTTTTCACTATTTTGATGATGACCTACCGTTTGGATACTTTTAATCCTCAATCTGTATAAAAGTTATGTTTTGCATTAAATCCTTTATGTCTTTTCCCCTGTGGATTTCTGAAGTAATCCTCTGTGTGCTATATAGCTTGTTCTTCAAATTGCTTCCATACAATCTCCTTATTTCTAGCAGTCCTGTTTAGAAAGTTTTAAAACATTGATTTTTAAACAAAATTCATCCTGATACACATTTCTAACCAGAAGTCAGTTGTACATTGTTCTACATCTCTAAAATCCTATCCTGCTGAAACTGTTAAGTACTTTCTGTAATTTAGTCAGCAAATATGCATCAAATGGGGCACTTGGCAGAGGAGTTGGTGATGTACTTGATAACAAGTAGGAATCTTTTTATAATGTCTTTTGTTGAGATTTTTTCTTTTGAAGGCTTTATGGGAAAGGAAGAATCCATACAAAAGGGAATGTTTATATTCGCAGATATGCAGTAAACATGCATTGTTGGACTGATAATGGTGTACTGAAATACATAGTTACGATAAAAATATTGCAGATGCAAGGAAAATGTATCTTAAATGTTGAACATAGAGAAATGCTGGACATTCTCACTCTGGCTTATTCTGGCTCTTGTATTAATATTTTCTTTAAAAATGAAATAAAAATCTCTGTTAAAAACCCAAAATAACCCACAAGGCAAAACTGTTTGACATTGGCCGTGCATTCATGTCGTTAACCATGTAATGATTTACACTAAGCCCTGGAATACATGTCATGATCTCATTTCACTGTGAAAGCTTTGCAAGAGTCTCAGTTCTCACCATTCGTGTGGCAATCCTTGGCTTCCTCCCCATCCCTGTATAGGTCAGATGTATTGCTAATGTGAGTGGAGAGTTCTTTCATCACATGCTGGATTCAGGGATCCTGTTTATGTAGTGCAGCACTACAGACATAGCGTTTATGTACCTGATGGAAGCAGTGAACACCAGTGTTTGGACAAGAATGAGTAGCTAATGTGGGGAACTGAGAAGAACCTCATTAAGGTGCCTTTGCTGCAGAGGCTAATGTAATGTGTAAATGTGTCCTTGGCCACCCTGATAGCACTAGAAGGTTTGAGCTCTATATGAGGTTCCAGTCACCTTGTACTAGGCTAGTGCTCTGACATCTATTCTGTTGTGGTTTTCAATCTAGTATTAATTCTCTAAAGCAGATTTACAGTTTCTTGAGCCACAGGTATACTTAAATAAATCACTGTTAGTTCAAATCACTTAGGTTAGTAGGATCCTGTCTGACATAATTTTAGTCAGGATTGTGAAGATGTGTTTGGAAGGCACCTTCTTCCCCATCTATACTGGTAATCAGATAGAGGTACCTTGAGTGTGGATGAACTCTATGTACCCGAGCCCTTTATAATGTGTAGCTTTAGAATGGTTTCTTTGGTAAGCATGTAAATGCTTAAGGGGGGACCCAGGCTTTGGCCAACTGGTAGATCTTGGTAGCAAGCTAACTGGAG
The DNA here is from genome assembly GCA_013399095.1 of Psophia crepitans. Classification (NCBI taxonomy): domain Eukaryota; kingdom Metazoa; phylum Chordata; class Aves; order Gruiformes; family Psophiidae; genus Psophia; species Psophia crepitans. Next base: position 606,068 of record VWZZ01003549.1, on the reverse strand, counting down.
GGTGTTATTATGTCTGGAGTAGGTGGCCACTGCACCAGTGCTTGCTGGCATTGAGGTGGGGACATCATAAAGTTACTGAGTTTGGAAAAGACCCTGAAGATAACTGATGTTAAAGCTTTAATATTTTGAGGAGAATGAAAGAAACTTAAGAGTGGTGGCAGCGAACAAGAGATGTTGTCTAGGACACCGATGTCTTGCCTTAGAGAAATCTGTGTGCAAGGAATTTAAATGTCTTGCTCTTCTAGATGCTTTGACTTTGTTATAAATCCTGTTCTATAAATGTGTCCTTGAAATAGAAGTTTTATCTCCCTTGTAAATTTTTATGGTCTAAAATGTCTAATCAGGTTCCATCAAGGAGTGTGTAGCAGCAGCCTTTAAAAATATGGCTGTAACACTGGTCTGTTATGATCAAATGATTTAGTTTAGACGTCTTTGTACAGTTCTTACAGAAAGGGCAGTTACACCTTAACCACAAAAACTTATTTTATACAAATGTAGTATATGACTAAATGTTTGTCTAAGAATATTCTCTTGATGCTAGGATCTGTAATACTTTAATGGAAACATCTCTACTTTTTGCAAGAGGTTCTCATTGCTTTTTTTGTGGGTTTTTATTTAGTAATATTTAATTTACTGTGAAGTAGCTCAGAGGGACTCAAAGCTGGTGTTTTATTATGCTTTACTATAGGCTATTGTCTTAATGTTTTTCCATCCTCACAGTATTTAAGCAGGTAAGTGTTGCCTTTTCTGCTGGCATTTCCAGTTAAAAAAAAGGGCATTGATTATAAAATAACACAAGCTATTTTCTTACCTTGAAAAAATTAAGTTGTAATGTGAAATAATGTTTAGCTCAAAACAGTTAGAAGTCTAGTTAGAACCTAGTCTAGGTTCTAGTCATGCATGTTTTAGTAAGTTGCTTTAACTGATCACTGAGCCTGATTTTTAATATCTGTCTTTAGTTATTCTGTTATTAAAAAGCTAAGTTGCAATTTGTCTCTCTGTTTGCAGATAAAGCCCCCTGAGTGTGCTAGCAAGTTACAGAACAGCAGTCTTCTCAAACGTGTAAACAGAAAGGATATTGTCTACTCCCTTATTTAAATGGTAAGTTGTTCAAGGGAGCTCTTACTTGAATGTACCTTGTCACTTATTGGCATTTGTGTGAATCTGTTACAATTAGCTTTGAAAACTGCGGTAAATCCTTAAACTGAAGACCAGTGATGAAGTTTGAAAACTGTCCAGAAGGTTTTGAGTTAGCATTGGGAAGCAGGTTTATATTTTTGTGATGTTGAAGATACACTGTATTAGGCCCTGAAACAGATGTCAAAAGCATTGTTAGCCCAGGAGACTAGTGTCGTTTAAACACTAATCTTACTGTGTAGAACACAAATAAATTTACTTTATTCATGGATGTTCATGAGATACTGGATTTATAAATTTGCATCTGTTAATTACTTTTACCCTGTATAATCTGTACTTTGCTGATGTGTTGTCTTAGAGATTTAAACTAAATCTGCTGAGGTTAAATGTTTGACTGTTTGCCTTAAAGTGCAACGGATAATAGAAGGTTTATATTTATTGATATTAAACTAGCTTTGTGGGGAAAAGCCCCCCCTGCCCCCCAATATCTGAGCTGCAGTGCACACCAGGCTTCCAGATAAGGAATATCTGTTGCATTGGTGGAAGAATAAGGAAACAGCTGTGTAGCGCTTCCTTTGCTGGGTGACATGAGATGTGGGCCACACTGGGTGGTGCTAATGAAGGACTACTGCTGAAGTGCAGACAATTTTGTTGGAATAAGTAAAGCTGATTATAATCATGTGGGGTTTTTAGGGGGTTGCAACTTGTCTGCTTCTGCAGTGGGAAAGAGAAACCTTTTGAGCAGCAGAAGCAGCTGGAGAGCAGGTTTGCTTTTCTTCTGAGAGGATGAATAGGTTAAAAGTACTATTAGCTACTCTTAGGAGAGACGCTTTCTTCCTGCACTGCACACCACAGTCCGCCTTTGGCAGAAACTCCAGCCAGCCTTGCCTCAAGGTCTCCAAAATAAGCAAAGTACACAGCAGTGCTTTAGGGTACTGTTGATTTTGCCTGTGGCCCAGAGCTGACCCTGGCTGTGATCCTTTGGCATGCTTTATCCCCTCAGCTGAAATTCACATATGCTTATTTTAATTTTGAGTTTGATGATATATATGCTGATAAGCATCTTGAAGGTTCTGAAAGAGATTGCACTTAACTGGAACAAACTCAAAGGAGTGCTGGAAAACTCAGCTATGTATACATACGTTCACAGTGTCAACTAAGAAACTTTGTTGTGAGGGATGGGAGTGGAATGTCTCCCTTATGAGGAAAGGCTGAGGGAGCTGGGCCTCTTTAGCTTGGAGAAGAGGAGGCTGAGGGGTGACCTCATCAATGTTTATAAATATGTTAAGGGCGAGTGTCAGGAAGATGGAGCCAGGCTCTTCTCGGTGTCATTAAGCGATAGGACAAGGGGCAACGGGTCCAAGCTGGAGCATAGGTGGTTCCGTGTTAATATAAGAAAGAACTTTTTCACTGTGAGGGTGACAGAGCACTGGCACAGGCTGCCCAGAGAGGTTGTGGAGTCTCCTTCTCTGGAGACATTCAAAACCCGACTGGACGTGTTCCTGAGTGATGTGCTCTAGGTGGTCCTGCCTTGGCAGGGGGGTTGGACTAGATGATCTTTCGAGGTCCCTTCCAATCTCTACGATTCCATGATGGGGAAGCAATGTGGTGCACACAGAAATGTGAAAGATACGGCAACAGCCTTTGAAGAAGGATGAAAGAAAACCCACTCATTCCCTCTTCTGCCTCTCCTGCCATTCCCATTAAATGGTAAGGTAACTTGATGTATATATGCTGAAATCGTTTAGAAAAAAAGATCACATGTAAATTTCAAAGGCAGAGGATGTGTGTCAGGGAAAGTAAGTAGTGGGCAAAAAATTTGGTAGACTAAATTTGCATATCAGACTGAAAATATGCTTCACCAGTAGTTTATTGGATTAGTATATTACTACTTATTTAATGAAACAATGAGACATATTCATCTTTTAATATACATATTTACAGTGTCCTGAGGTGTCCTGTTGTCTCATAGGTGTATGTGCAAAGGTATCTCCAGTAGCTAATCCATACCTATGATAACTCTGGTAGCTGACTTTAAGACCTCTGATCTCTCCAGTGTCTGGCCCCGAGACTTATGGTCTCCCCCGTAGCTGGCTTTACAGACCTCTTTTCCTGCTCTGGGATTAAAAAAGGCAATGCTGTCATATTTTAACTTCCTTTTTTAACTTTCTTTTTTTTTACTATAAGCTTAACAATTGTTACAACCCTTCAGTTGCATTTCATGCTGTATGGGGATGTAATTGCTTGCTGGTTTTTTTGAGAGGTTGTAGAGATTAGTGTTATATGAATAAGAACCTAGGTTTAGGAATATTTTACTGAAGTTGTATTTATTCATAAATACTTAAATAATTGAGATATTAATTGTTTATACTCAGTGTAGTATGAAATATTTTCTATTTATTTGTGCAGGTGAAGCACAACTTTCATGCAGAGATTAATTCAAATGTATCTAGTGTTTAATAGTCAGGAGTTTAATGTAGCTGAAGGGTATTGAAAGCCAGAATGCTGAACATACCTGAAAATAATCAGTTTTTGACTTTTAAAAAGAACATGGAAAACTATTTTTAGTAAACATAATAAATTCTCATTCTTGGTAAACACTGATCATTCACATGTTCTGATAGGACATACAATTTGGAAACTCTACCTGGTCAATAAAATGACAAGCTTGTATTTAAAATAATTACTGATTTCTGTAGAAATGTAGTATTTTTCACTTTAAATTTCTGTTTCAAAGAATTAAGTTACCAGTCATAATTAAACATTTAAATGGCTTAATTAGCCTATGTTGCATGCATAGTAAGGCATTTTCATTTTAAATTGTCATTAATTTTGTCACTTAGTTTATAATTGTGCCTTGTCTTTTTTTCTTGCTTCTCTGGATTTTTTAGTGTGTTTTGCTAATATAAATGCCCCCAAAAGTTGTCAAGTTGCTCAAAATAAAATATGACAGTTACATGTTTGTGGAAGCTGCAGATTCCTTAACGTGCTATCCTGCGTTAAGTGGCATGCACTGGCTTTGCTAAACTTCCATTGTAATCCTGCAACACTACGCTACAAAAGTATTTCCCACAAAGAAAGTTAGGGAGCATATAGTCAGGAGGGAAATACTAAATGCAGGGCTTGAAAAAGGACCCTGATGTTTACCAGCCCCAGATGTCAGTTCACTGGACTGGCCAAAGAACTCCTTTGTCATCACATACAGGCAATTCTAAGAAACACATGTTTATAGTCAGTTTGGCGTATAAAAATGCTGCATATTCAGTTACATGTTTTGAAGAAAGATATTAAAATTGTTTGTGATTGGAACGGTCTTATCCACTCAGCAGTCTTTAGAAATACTTCTGTTGTGAAAGCAACCAGACTGGTTTAACCCTGACTAAAACTAATTTAGCGAAGACTTTTGCCTGTACTATCTGGCTCTACAGTCACATAACCTGTATCCTTTGTGGCTGATAAACTATAGAATCATTTAGTAACTTAAATTCTTCTCGTAGAATACCAGGTTGGAAGGGACCTCAAGGATCATGTGGTCCAGCCTTTCTTGGCACAAGCTTGGTCTAGACAAGGTGACCCAGCACCCCATCCAGTTGTATCTGAAGTGTCCAATGTTGTTGGACTGGGTTTTTTTGTATAGTGAGGACCAAAACTGAACACAGTATTCCAGGTGTGCCCTGACAGGCACTGAGTAGAATGGGATCATGACTACTTTACCTCTGATGCAGTCCAGCATCCTGGCGGCTTTTTTTGCTGCAGCAGCACACTGTTCACTTGTTATTGTCCACTAGGACCCCATGGTCCCTTTCCACAGAGCTGCTCCCGAGCTGGGTAGATTTGTGTTTTCCCAGGTGCAGAACCTTAACATCTGTCCTTTTGAACTTCATAAGGTGGTTGTTAGCCCACTCTTCCAGCCTATCCAGGTCTTCCTGCGAGGTGGCTCTCCCTTCCAAAGTATCTGCTTCCCCACTCAGTTTATCATCTACAAACTTCATCAGAGTGCGCTTGATTCTGTGGTCCAGATCACTGATGAAGACACTGAACAGAACTGGGCCCAATATCGTTCCCTGGGGGACCCTACCGGTGACAGGTTGCCAGTTGGAAAAGGAGCTATTTACCACCCTCTGGGTGTGACCTGTCAGCCAGTTCCCCACCCACTGGATGGACCACTTGTCTAGACCATAACGCATCAATTTCTCTGGGAGGAGGCTGTGGGAAACTGTATTGAAAGCCTTGGAGAAATCTAGGTAGACAATGTCTGCCGCTTGCCCCACATCAACCGAGCAGGTTACTTTGTTGTAGAAGGTGATCAGGTTTGTCGAGCCCTTGGTGAATCTGTGCTGGCTTTTCCCAGTCACATTCAAATTCTTGATTTAAAACAAACTCAGAAAAATTTCCTCCAAGTTTTCTTCAGAAGACTACAATTTGCTTTCATTGAAAGAAAGAAATTTTTCAGAATAGGAGAGAGTGAATATGAAAGGCAGGTTGGGCGGGAGGGAAGAATAGTCGTCTTGAGAATGGCAGAAGGTTTTTGGACTTCTCAGCCAGCTGTAAGTTGAAAGTGACTAGTTGCATGGCAGCAGATGAGGGGAGAAGTAGGGCAGTGTTTCCAAAATGGTCTCCTGGGGAGAAAAAAGGCCCCTCAGAGGAGAGAGAAAGTATCCCAGAGTGCTTGCCTTACAAATGGTAAAGTGAAAATGATGTGGCTGATTTAAAACGTGATAGAGAATTCTGATCTTAAGAGGTGCATACTTTTTACATGAGCTTTTCTTGTTTTCTGTCTGATTTTGATGTTAGAAGAAGCTGAATATTTGGGCTCAACTCTTGCCTGTCTTGGGTTAAACTCTATTCATTGTGCATTTATTTGTTTTGGACTTGACTGCATGGAGTTGAGGGACTTTATGTTTTTAAATTGCAATCTGGCAAAATGGATTTGATGTTAGTACGCAAGGAGGAGTAATTTGGTAAAACTGGTGTCTGTGCAATAGCATGCCCACCACGTTTTCAAGATAGTGATATCAATGTGTACAGAAATATTCTGTGGGAAATTCAGTGCTACTTCAGTACTGTGAATAAATATAGTCATTGGCCTGTTCTCTGAACTTTTTCTATGATTGGCATCATAGTAACTTCTCTTCTGAATTATGCAACTAATGCATAGGGATCTTCTTGGAGATGAGGTTTAAATCTTGGTTGCCTGTGCAATGATTAACTAAATCAGTTTCTAAATTTAAACTGATGCAGTTAAACTGCTGCTTGAACTGTGTGTAGATTAGTCTCTAAAGGCTTGATTATTTTTTCCATATGTTCAGCTCGTAGTCTTGGTAGATTACATTGACTATTTGAAAGTGTAGTTAAGAGCAGTGTAAGTATTTATGGGTTTGTTATGTAATTTGGTGGGGTGTATGGAAGATCCATGCAGTTGTAGATAACTTAAATGACAGTCCTTGAGAATCAGAGTCAATGTGTTTGTGTCTAGTGTTGCCCTCTCAGTCCCCAAAAACTCTGGCCTCCAATGCAGTTGTACTAGTTTTGCTCTGTTTGTGATTCTCAAGTAGCTTTTGGATTGTGGGATTTCATCAGCTCAATGTGGGTATAAATTTATAATTGCATTTCACAGGAGAATGCTTCTGTTTTCACCAGGATAACAGCAACAGCAGGCTAGGATGGAGGCAAATGTACAGTAACCTCAGTTCAGAATTCTGCGTCTTTCTGTTTAAGGAGAAACAAAAATATCCTGGACATCAGCATTTTACATTTTAATTTTTTTTCCTATTTTCATTTCGGCATGTTTAGTTTCAAACTCTACTTCCTGGTGTTAAGAATGAACGTCTACTTCTAGGAAACTTTTTCTTTAAAACAGTTTAACGACATATAAATATTAAGTGTTCTGGTCTGTTCTGCAAAATATTTTGAAGCAAACTTCAGGAGTGTTGTGGTTTTACCCCAGCTGGCAGCTGAGCCCCATGCAGCAGCTTGCTCACTCCCCCCCCACCATTGGAAGGGGGAAGAGAATCAGAAGAGTGAAAGTGAGAAGACTCATGGGTTCAGACACAGACAGTTTAACAGGTAAAGCAAAAGCTGTGCACAGAAGCAAAGCAAGACAAGACATTCATTCCCCACTGCCCATGGCAGGCAGGGGTTCAACCATACCCAGGAAAGCAGCGCACCATCATGTGTAATGGTTACTTGGGCAGACAAATGCCATCGCTGTGACTGCCGCCACCCTCACCCTTCTCACAGCCCCTTATAAACTGAGCATGATGTCATGTGGTATGGAATATCCCTTTGGTCAGTTGGGGTCAGCTGTCCTGTCTGTCCCCTCCCAACTTCATGTGCACCCCCAGCCATCCTCCTGGCAGGGCAGTGCAAGCAGCAGAAAAGGCCTTGGCTATGTGCAGGCACTGCTTGGCAACAACAAAAACGTCTGTGTAACAAACTTCTCCGTGTTAGCTACACTGTTCCCAGCACAAATTCAGAACACAGCACCATACTAGCTACTATGAAGAAAATTAACTCTGTCTCAGCTGAAACCAGCACAAGGACTAACCATTGTGGAACTGGAATAGGGAAAATTTTTTTTGAAATAGGTGTTAAAATTGATTTTAAGCTGCTTTAAGTTCATAAGAGACTGCAATGATCGTTAGGATCTAGATGGTTGCCCTTTTCTCTTTAACGTAAGGAGTAAAATTAAAGCGTGTTTTAGCAATACTCATTGCAGTCATATACCTTTTCTTGTAAATAAACTGCTGATTTGTAAAGCTGCTTCATTTTTTATGTGCAGTTTGTATATTTATAGGATTAAACAGTCTGCCCTTAAACTCTGTTCATCTGGTTGCAGCTATGTAGCTCCTTTATGTAGCTGCCTCAGCTGTGCATTAAAATAGTTTAAAAATAGGTATTAATGGCTTCTTATAGTTTAAAAAAAAAAAAAAGCACCGAGAATCTTTGCAGGCAGCTGCTTGATCTGAAGCCTGCCAGCATTCAGTTAGCTAGGTACATTTTCCCCATGATTTGGGGAGAAGCTGCAGGGTTTGTGAAAGAGTTGACATATGTTATGGGGCCTGTCTGGGGAGATTTCATATTCAAATAAAAATACAGTATTTGGATAAGATACTTTACCATGACAGTGGGAGGGGAGTTCGGGAAGTCTGTTGGGAATGGGTGGGAGAGAGGGACGAGCAACTACCCTCTCCCCTTCTTTTAGTTACTGGACTCTTTCTTTGAGAGTAAGAAACAGGACTGTTTGCTAGTCACAGACAGATTCTAAAGACTAATAAAAAAAATGTAAAGAACAAGGTTTTGTACCAAATAGGCCTTGTAGGCAAATACTGGATTATAAAACTACGGCGGGTAGAGGGTAGTTAGAAGCATTAGTTTATACTTCTCCCCTGTACATGTTTATTACCAGTCAAATCAGAGCAGGAAAATGAGAAATAAAACCAGATCTTTAAACACCTCCCTCTCTGGCTTAACTTCCCTCTCAGTTTCTCTCCCTCCTTCCCCAGTGGCACAGGGGGATGGTGAATGGGGGTTGTGCTCAGTTCATCACACACCCTCTCTATGCCTCCTCAGGGGGAGGACTCCTCACGTTCTTTCCTTGCTCCAGTGTAGGGTCCCTCTCACAGCAGACAGTCCTCCATGAAATAATCCAACATGAGTCCTTCCCATGGGCTACAGTTCATGAACTGCTCCAGTGTGGGTCCCTTCCTTGGGATGCAGACCTTCAGGAGCAAAGTGCTCTGTTGTGGGTCCCCCATCCCACCAGCAAACCTGCTCTGGCATGGGCTTCTCTCTCCATGGGGCCACAGGTCCTGCGAGGAGCTTGCTCCAGTGTGGGCTTCCCATGGGGTCACAGCCTCCTTTGGGCATCCACCTGCTCCAGTGTGGGGTCCTCTATAGGCTGAGGTGGATATCTGCTCCGGCATCATCCTCCAGGCTGCATGGGGACAGCCTGCCTCACTATGGTCTTCTCCATGGGCTGCAGGGGAATCTCTGCTCCAGCACCTGGAACATCTCCTCCCCCTTCTTTTTCACTGCAGAGTTGTTTCTTTCACATCTTCTCACTCCTCTTGTTGTCTGCAATTGCTCCTGGTGTTGTGCAGGGTTTTTTTCCTCCTCTTAAATATGTTACCCAAATGGAGGTGCTACCACCATTGCTGATGGGCTCAGCCTTCCCCAGTGGTGGGTCCACCTTGGAGCCAGCTGGCATTGGCTCTGTTGGATATGGAGGAAGCTTCTAGCAGCTTTTCATAGAAGCCACCCCTGTAGCCCCCTCCTGCTACCAGAACCTTGGCTACTGAATTTTGATACATGGGTGTTTGTTTCTGAAGTTATGAAATACGAATATGATCAGTTCAACTTGTAATCTGTTTGTATTTTATTTTATGACATTTATGGTTAAAGTAATGGGAAGCAAGTAAAGAAATGTTATGTTCTCTCTGAATTGTAAGAATTAAGATTTTTTAGATCCATGGAGAATAGGCTCCTTTGATTTTGTTGTTTTTGTAATGGTTTGGCTTCAATTCTGAAGAATCAGAAAGAAAAAAGGGACCTTCACAATTTACTAGGAGCTAAGAATAATTGCTTTTCTGGAGATGTGTGGTACCTTTAATCAGATTGATGGCTTCTTAGAAGAGGTTACCGATTTTTTTTCTGAGTTTCTATCTACCCTCCTGTTTTACAGTACTGTATATTTATTAAAAAAAATCCTTTATGCTTTTAAAATGAATTTGATCTTAAATATAGGTATATGCTGTTCTTTCTTTTTGTGAACAAACTACAGAAATCAATGTATACTATGCTAGCATTGACTAAAACCATATTTTTATGAAAAAGATGGAAATGATGCAGGCATAAACTACTTACGTGGATAACAAGATAAAAAGAATTTGTAATGCATACAGGAGATGTCATTATAATACAGTCCTTGTGATAACAGATGCCTCTCTGAGTAATAAATACATAAGAAATATCTATTTTCTTCTATTCAGTAAGATTCTTGTTGGCCTTTTCAGAGTTTGGTCGGACTCTTGTGTGATTTTTGGGAAGCATGGCAGCAGGGGGTGACAGAAAATTGCAACAACTTTGAGCTCCTTGATGTCATAGGTCTGTATTCCTACCAATAAGGTGAACTAGGACTAGAGGGCATAAGTTCTGAGAAGCAGCTGAGGATACAGGTTTCTTCAGCTTGGAGAAGAGAGTACTGAGGGGTGACCTCATAACTGTCTGCAACTTCCTCGTGACGAGTATCAGAAAGGGAGGTGCTGATCTCTTCTCTCTGGTGCCTGGTGATAGAGCAGGAGGGATTGACTTAGAGCTGCATCAGGGGAAGTTCAGACTGGATATCGGGGAAAAAACCCTTTGCTGAGAGGGTAGTCAAGCACTGGAGCGAGCTCCTCAGGGAAGTGGTTGTGGCTCCAAGCCATGTGGGGTTTGAGGAGCGTTTGGACACTGCTCGTAAGTGCCTGGTTTAACTCTGCCTGGAGTCAGAAGTTGGACTCTGATCCTCACATGTCCCTTCCAACTCAGGATATTCTATGCTTCTATGACTAGACATAAATCCTCTTTCTAGGACAATATTGATGCCATTTCCTACATAAAGCAATTACTAAGTCAGGTCGTGTTACCACCTTTTAGGTAACTACTTGTGCTTAGCTTGCTATTCACCTATGCAACCAGAAGTTGTAATTGGTCTTTCGAATGCCTCTGTCCTGTTTCAATATGAAATGGGAGGTTAGCTTGAATAGCTGTTAGGTTTTTTTGGTTGTGTCCCCACCCTCCTTGTACATAAGACAATGGAGTGTTCCCACTACTGCTTGCATGGTCTCAGCTGTAAGGGCAGTACTTCATAAACTGCTTTTGACTTTTCTTCCAGATTGTTTCTGTTCATCTCCAGTCTGATACCAACCCTGGAAGCAGCTCAGCCAGGAGCAGCAGCTATAACAACAGAAAAGTTGAAACAGGGACTGGGGAAAAGAATCCATTTAATTAAATCGACGAGTAGTTAGCTTACAGCTGTTTTAAAAAGCACAATTTTAAGTGGAGTGAATCCTAAGGCAATAACTACAGGTTTAGCTTCTGGGATGGGAACATAACTCATCTTGAGATTGAAGAATTTGTTGCTAAGTATTGATGTGAACTAGGTCTGATTTCTGATCCTTCTACAGGCCTTACGTGCCTGCCAGCATCAGCAAGTAGCTTTGTGCCTCTTAACTGTATAATTGAGATGCTGCTCCTTGCCTGTCTCAAGTTTGGAGAGTAAATTTAATGTCAAGGTGTACAGATACCGTAGTAATACAGGTATTATGCAATTATACTGTAATAAGCTTTCTGATGCTATTTTGCATTTGCAGCCTTGCTAGGCTTAGGCAGTCCATTCCTCCTTCAGTGGGTTTTAGTTGCCTGCATTGCCAGGAATTTGGTATGTGGTTGAGTGCCGGTTAGTGGGGAATCATAGAATGGTTTTGGTTGAAAGGGACCTCACAGATCACCTAGTTCCAACCCCCTGCCATGGGCAGGGACACCCTCCACTAGACCAGGTTGCCCAAAGCCCCATCCAACCTGGCCTTTGAACGCTTCCAGGGATGGGGCCTCCACAACTTCTCTGGGCAACCTGTTCCAGTGCCTCACCAGCCTCACAGGGAAGAATTTCTTCCTAACATTTATTTTAAATCTGCCCTTTTTTAATTTTAAAGCCATTGTTACCCCTTGTCCTATCACTGCACTCCCTGATCAACACCCCCTCTCCAGCTTTCCTCTAGGCACCCCCCTGGGTATTGGAAGGCTGCTCTAAGGTCTCCCAGGAGCCTTCTCTTCCCCAGGCTGAACAAGCCCAATTCTCTCAGCCTGTCCTCATAGGAGAGGGACTCCAGCCCTCTGAACACCTTTGTGGCCCTCCTCTGGAACCACTCCAGCAGCTCCATGTCTTTCCTGTCCTGGGGACCCCAGAACTGGACACAGTACTCCAGGTGGGGTCTCAAAAGAGCAGAGTAGAGGGGCAGAATCACCTCCCTTGACCTGCTGGTCATGCTTCTTTTGATGCAGCCCAGGACACGGGTGGCTTTCTGGGCTGCCAGCACACACTGCGGGCTCATGTTGAGTTTTTCATCCACCAGCACCCCCAAGTCCTTCTCCTCAGGGCTGCTCAATCCATTTTCCACCCAGCCCCTAGTTATGCTTGGGATTATGCTGACCCACATGGAGGACCTTGCACTTGGCCTTGTTGAACTTCATGCAGTTCACACAGGCCCACTTCTGCAACCTGTCAAGGTCCCTCTGGATGGCATCCCTTCCCTCCAGTGTGTTGACCGCGCCACACAGCTTGGTGTTCTTGGCAAACTTGCTGAGGGTGCACTCGATCCCACTGGTCCATGTTGCCGACAAAGATGTTAAACAGTGCCGGTCCCAGTACCGCCCCCTGAGGAATGCCACTCGTCACTGATGTCCACTTGGAAATCATACTGTTGACCACAACTCTTTGAGTGCGACCATCCAGCCAATTCCTTATCTACCGAGTAGTCCATGTGTCAAATCCATGTGTCTCTAATTTAGACACAAGGATGTCATGCAAGCCAGTGTCAAATGCTTTGCACAAATCCAGGTAGATGACATCTGTCCCTTTTCCCTTATCCACCAATGCTGTAACCTGTAATAGAAGGCCACCAAACATGTCAGGCACAGTTTGCCCTTAGTGAAGCCATATTGGCTGTCACCAATCACCTCCTTATTTTCCATGTGCCTGAGCACAGTTTCCAGAAGGATCTGCTCCATGACCTTGCCAGGCTCAGAGGTAAGACTGACTGGCCTGTAGTTTTCCCTTTTTGAAAATGGGGGTTTTGTTTCCCCTTTTCCAGTCAGTGAGGACCTCACTGAACTGCCACGACTTCTCAGATGTGATGGAGACTGACTTGGCCACTTCATCCGCCAGTTCCTTCAGGGCATGCAGATGCAGCTCATCAGGTCCCATGGACTTGTCACCTTCAGGTTCCTTAGATGGTCTTGAACCTGCTCATCTCCTACAGTGGGCGGTTCTTCATTCTCCCGGTCCCTGCCTTTGCCTTCTGTGACCTGGGTAGTGTGGCTGGAGCGATTCCCAGTGAAGACTGAGGCAAAAAATTCGTTGAGTACCTCAGCCTTCTCCATGTCCTGGTTTCATTCTGAGGGGACCCACATTTTCTGTAGTCTTCCTTTCATCACTAGCATAGCTATAGAGACTTTTCTTGTTGTCCTTAACATCCCTGGCCAGATTTAATTCTCTTAGGGCTTTGGCTTTCCTAACCTGATCCCTGGCTGCATAGACAATTTCTCTGTATTCTTCCCAGCCTACCTGCCCTTGCTTCTACCCTCTGTAGGCTTCCTGTTTGTGTTTGAGCTTGTTCAGGAGCTCCTTCCCCAAGTGTTGGGTGGCTGAGTACGTTATAGGGGGGGAGGGGATAGATGAAGTTCTGACTGTTGTGTAGAGAGTGTGTCTTATTTCCCTCCTTTCCCGTGGAACCTTCATTCATAAATATTGGAGGGAGACATAATTAAAAAGTACTGTGTCTCAGGCTTTGAGCTGTAAGATGATTTATCTTTTTTTTATTTTTCAACTGATATTTGCCTCTTTTCCTCCACCTTGTCCTCGTAAAATTAAACTAAAAATGTTGTTTCAGCCTTTATGTAGTGAATTAAAACACGCTGAGACAACAGGCATTTTAGGATGCATTATGCTGTCAGTTTGGATCCAGGAGTATGTTCATGATGCAAATTCCCCAGTTACGGAATATACGTAGTCTTTTCTGATAAGTCTAAAACCAAAAGATGCTCTCTAGGAGCATACCTGTCTGTGTTCAGCATCTAATTGACCATGAGATTGGGTGAGAGCTAATTTGGAACAAGTATTTCTGCTTCCTTACCACAAAAAGAAAATAATATATGTAAGATGGACACAGGATCATCAGCACCAACTGTTCTGTTCTGCAGGTCTCTCTGCTCCACTTGTACCACAACTTGCTTATGTAGTCTTTAACCTTAGTTACTGTTCCTAATTTCTTTTGAAGTCTCTGACCATCCCTAGAGGTCCAGAAGTGGAAAACCACTGATGGATAACAGAATGCTCCCTTTCTTGTGATCTCCATGTATTTTGTTGAATTCTGCTGTTACTGTGTAATACTATTAGACTATTTTTCCTTCCAATTCTTCCACACTTGGCATTGCCGAAAAGAAGAGAATGAGAGAGAGGTGTAAATCAGTTCAGATGGTGTAAATCAAATGTTCAATCTTAGGTTCTGAAATTAGCTTCTGACTCTTAAAAAGCTGTGTTTACGTTTTAAAGACTTATACATGTTTTGAAGGAAGACAAAGACTTGTGTTTACAAAAGGTTCTACAAAGGATATTTAAATATGCTGATTTGGAATGCTGGAAGAAAGCAGACTTCAGAAATTATTTAGAATTGTAACGTCTGCTTCTCCAGTAATTAGCAAAGATTTGATGACTGTAGCTGGGGAAAAAAAGTTGCTTAAGCTTCTTTTTAGTGATTGATTGTACTTGGTAAGAATGCTTTTTTTCCCCTTGTTCTCACCCCCCTCCCCCTCCTCCTTGAAGCTGGTTTCTGGAGCACTTCTACCCTGCCAGCTCCTTGGAGATCTGTTGATACAATGCCAGATTTCATGGAACACAGCTTTGCAGTCTCCAAGTCTTGAAAGGGGATTTTTAGAGAAGACTAACTGCTGTATTTGTTCCGAGACTCACTATGCTTTTATAGTAGCTTATTTGTCTCATAATGGTAATTACTGGATGTCTAATGAGGAAATCTCATCAGTGCTGCAAACAAAGTTTTGTAAACCAATGTTACTGTATCAAAACATGTTACTTTTACTAATGCCTGGTATTCATTTTAGGCTTTACTTATTCCTCTCCCCACCCTGCCCCCCCAAATACTGAAAATGCAAAAAAAACCCAAACCCCACCTGAGACAAGGATTATATAGGAAGTCAATGGTGGGAGGAACCTTGACATCTGAATTTGGGATGCTAATAAGAGGGAGGATCTGTCACAAAAGAACCAGAAACATCGAGGGAAAGTAATGTTTTCTGTTTGGGGAGATGTAGCTGCTTTCAATCTTAATGTGCTTCATATATTAATAAAACACTAGAGAGATCAAGTATATTCAGACTTTTTTTTTAAACTGCAACTTTCTTTCTCTTTGTTCTATTCCTGGTTAAAAGGTATAAATGGATATCTGTCCATGTAACTTAATTTTTTAAAAGGTCTTCAGTATTGATAAGGCCAGGAAAAGGGGTATGATCTAATCTTGATTTCCGCTGTACCCTGTTACTTGCTTGTGATTCAATTGTAGGGATATATGCTGCCCCTGTACTTCTGATAACTGAATGTTCTGCTGTGCCATTTGTAACTATTACTATTTATATTTTATGAACTGGAAAATTATGAATTGCTAATTCCTTGTGCATCAAACATGAATGATTTGTCTGATTAACTTGAAGATAGTAACCATGTGGAAGCAGAGAGGAAGGTTACCTGACAGAGAGAGATCAGATTGTTAGTGTTCAAGCTACCCAACACTGGCAGATAACATGCACGAAAGATAGGAAAAGCATCACGGCTCTGGGAAAATCTCTAATCAGACCTCAGCGCTCCTGAGGCGCCAAAGCGAAGTAACCACAGCACACAAAGCTGCAGAATACCTGGTTGCATTAGTGCTGGGGCTTAGTAAGGCTGCTTGTGTTCTGTGAAGTTGATTCCCGCTCCCCTCCCCCCCCTCTTGGTGTTGTTCTGTCATTTATAGTGTCTTTTAAGGACTGGCGCATAAATCAGGATCCATGGGATTTTGTGATATGCCATCAGAAGATGGACTTCAGGGGAACAGATGGCACGCTTGGCTCAGGATGAAAATAGTTGGGAATTTTTATGTTGATTCACTTAGACTCAGCTGTTGGATCCAAACACAAAATATTTTGTTCAGTTTTTCCTTAAAATGCACCCAAAATAAATCTGTTTTCTCCTGACATAGACTAGCTGCCATTTCCAGGTTTCTGATATGTAGAGAAAGTGAAATGTTGGTGCTAGTGTCATAATCAGGAGAATTTAGGGAAATCCTGAGCTTCCTTCTGAAATTCTATGGCATGGATGGGTGGGAAGCTCCTTGGGGAGTTGTAGGGATGTTTATTTATTTTGTATTAATTTAAGTGTTCATTGGCTGTCTGCGTGCTGGGGACGCATGCCAGGAAATTTCTTCTGCTGTCTCCAGGAACCTGGTTGTTGAGGTGGACATTGAAGTAGCTTGACTGTGAGGTATTGTAAGGATGGTGATACGTTGTGGTAGCCTGATAAAGCATCATTGCAGTTGTTTTCCAGTGCCTGGTGAGAACTGGGAGTGGAGGAGGCACGTTAGGAGTTGAGGCAGACAAAGATTAATGCTGAATTGTCGTGGTACAAAATGTTTTTCTTGTGCTGTTTGACCTATGTTATTGCTCTCTTCCATCATCGCAGTGTGTCATGTATATAATAAATGTGTATAAATCTGTGCACGTATGTGTATATATCTCAAACGTGTGTGTACACCAACTGTGGACTTGTGTATATACGCATGTGTGAGTTTTTGGAGGTTTTTTGGTATGCAAAGGAAGGATGAGAAATCTTTACACTTCCCTATGACATTTTAGATCAACCACTGTGGGAAAACAGAGTTTAAGATTTTTTTTTCTTTTTTGAAAAATGCTGTTCTTGAAAGTATTTTAGTGGTAAATTAGATAAGGGAAATAATGAACACTGTATGCTACCCTAAAATTGATATTGTTGGAATGAAGTGGGTACTTCACCCCTTTTGTACTTTTCTGTCCAGTGTCGGGTTAATTGGAGTTCTGAGGACCGAATTACTGAATTTGCATCTGGTTCGGCTTGAGGTCATCTGAGGACCTGAACGGCATGTTGTCACTGCAGGTGGGCTCCTGAGGCCTCACCGGGCTGCCTTTGTCTGGGCTGTGACCCAGACGGTTATTTTGAGCGCTTCGAATCCAGTAAGGCTCTGTTAAATGGGATCAGTGTAAGTCAGCAAGGCCTACCTGCAGCTTGCGTTTTCTTTAAGTAGTCAAGGCGTTTGCTGCTGATAACACTTATCCTTTGCGAAGGAGGAAGGCTGGGGCAAATGAGCTCAAAATGGTCTCTAAGAGCTATTTGTGAATTTTTGTAGCCTAAATTATAAGAAAAGGCTTGTTTATAGCTGCAGCTTCTTAATACACTGTTACAAATTGTTCCAACATCAGATTGTCTAGTGTAAAATATCATATGGTAACGATTTCTCTATTACAGAATTATTCCATTTCTGTTATGTAGATAAAATGTGATTTTCCATAACTCAAATGAAACTATTAGAAGAATGTGTATTAAATATCCAAACCAGATTTAAAGTGAGCACTCTGAGATGTATAAGGCCATCATTCAAGAAACCATATTGAAAGAATCACCCTTAAAATAGTCTTTCAGTTTATAGTACTAGTCCCTATAGTAAATAGGGAAATGAAAAGCCACTCTGTGCCCTCTTATTTTAATTGTCAGATTGATGAAGAGGGAATTTATGTTTTGTAGTGATGATGAACAAGAAAGAAACTTCCTTTAGGTGGGAAGTATCCTGGTATGGTTGATTGTTAGCTAAGTAACAGTATTTGTTAAATAGCTGTTCTCTTGGGTTTATCGTTTTTTAATTTTATTACCCTTTGGTGCTGCTGTGCTCGAGAAATGAAGAGGTACTGGGTAGGTGGGAACCACTAGTGTTGTAAGTGCACAGGAAGGTGTTGAAACCGTGACTTACTCTAAGGCTAGATTCATCTTGGCTGTTTCATAGGAGCACTTCTTCTGCTTGGTGGAAGAGTGGCATGTAGATGTTTCCCCAGGTATCTGGGCTGCAGAGAGTGAGAATGGTGTGACTCTGTCCACGCACCCAACTCTGTACTCAAGCAAGCCTGATGACATCTGGAAATATTTTGACCTGCTAGTTGGAGGGCTTTTCCTGACCTAATTAGGTTGGGGTTATAACTAGCTCTCTGCTGCTTTGTGATTTTGCTTCTTTTGACCTCCTCTGGTTTATACCCCTCACTGAATGTTACTGTTTCAGTCCTAAAGTTAGATTTTTTTTTTTACAGGATTCATTTTTCCAATCAATGTTTCAGTACTTCTTAACTTTCATATATGTAATCATTGGTTATTCAGAGTAGAAGCAGCTGAATAATTCAGCAGCCGTATGGTTCACACATGTCAAGATGATACAAAAGGGGGGGATGATCGATCTGAGTCTTTCTTCCTGTGCTGTGGGACAAAGCGCCGCTTCCTTCTTTCTTAACTCTGCACCGAGTTCTTTCTTGTTCTGGCTGAGTGCTTCTTTTCAAGAGACGGTATTTTTTAAAGGGCAAATGTTATTTGAGAGAGAGACTGTATACTGTAGTAAGGTATTTCTCTTTTTATTTCAACTCTGCCTAAAAACCCCGAAAGCTACCACCATGTCTTTATATGCACAAGGAAAATATTTTGAGTTGCTGTGCAAAACTATTCAAATAGAATTTAAACAAACTCTAACAAAGGCATAATGTGTATCTTTTCAGTAAAGACAAACAAAACTAAAAGGAAACAAATGGTGACTCTGTTCGGTTCTGTTTGCTTGAATAGGAGAAGGGACGATAATAAATTCTTGGAGCATAATACACATTTCAAGAAAGATCGTAGGAAAGAAAAATGTGGTTTTAGTGCAGCATAAGTACTTATTGAAACAAGTCTACTCGTAAGATAGCAAAACCTAAACAAATGCTCTTATATGACTTGCAAAGACATTTTTCCTTTCTCATGTGCACTCAGAACATTTACAGTGTATTTGGTGTTAGCCTAATAGTATTAGGTTGAAATAGTAAAATGGATAGTGGCAGTAAGTTTTTTTTGGTTTTTTTTTTTTTTTTTTAATGTATAAAGGCAGTTGAACAGATGTTCGGAACAGTGTGGAATATTCCTTCTTCCCCATCCTGCCATCCCTTTCACACCAAGCCATCTGGAAGGGACTGTGAGCAGGATGAGCAGCCTTCACACTAAGAACAAGATTAACATGTCGGCATCTTTTGTTGAGACTTAAACTGGTCACTGTGTTCGTTCAGTGGAAAGCAGTGATGTGAGTTGTCATCATTGCATGTACTTAACATTATACACGTGGATGTGGAAAGAAGACAGAAGAGGAAATGTGATTTATATAGTATGATTAATAAATTTATTCATCGTCAATCTGGACTTGGACCCACACAAGCACAGATCAACTTTTTTTCCTGTTCAGCATGCTATGCTGGTCTGACTGGCCACCTTTTAGCCTTAAGTACAGTGTAATATTGTTCTGTTAAACCAGGTAGAATTTTTCTTGACCGGGTTCAGTAACAGCTTCTGTATATGTTTTTCTGGAGTTTTGCAGTCCCTGCTTTTAATGTACTGTATTTTTCCCTTTATGTGGGGTTTTTGGGGAAGTTTTCCGTTTTGTTTTGTTTCTTCTTGTTTACAGCAACAAGTATACCACATGTGGGTGTCTTCCAGGTTAATCAGTCTGATTTCTTTAGTACCCTCTAGCCTCATTGCTTTTGAGAGGAAGTATGATTAGTGTTTTGGCTTAATGAACAAGATTTTGGTTGGAGAAAGGACAGCTTATGATGTAGAAATGAGAAACTCTAGTCGTGTGTGAAGGTGTCCTGGATCATCTGTATTCTGATACAGGATGAGTAGAAGAGTGGGTGGATCCGATGCTGGCAGAGTGATTGGGTTTAGTACAGCAAGCTATTGTATTGTGCAATCTGTGAACCTGTATTAGATTTCAGGTAAGCAAATCTCTTCTTAAATATATATCTTAGTAACAGTAAGTGTACTAAGGAAGATTAAAATGCGTTACTGAAGGAGAAATCTTATTTAAAATCTTGACAAATAGCTTCAGTGGGACCGCAGTGATTTTCTTCCATTGTTTTGTGTTTTAATACAAAGATTTTTAAGGAATGGGAATCTGACATTAGATTGAAGGTTACTTGAACATGAGATGCTTAAAGCCTGAAACTACTACTACTGTTGTGTAGTAAGCTACTGTAAGCGAGAAGGTAAATCAGAAGAAGGTGACATAACCAAACAATTACCTCAGCTTTCAGACAGAAGACAAATATGAGAAAAAGAAGAAAGATTAACATGAGCTGAGGGATATGAGTAGATATTCTGGGGAAAGTTTATCCCGTGAAGAAATGGAGCAATGAAATTAAGTAAATTATTATTGTTTAAAAAAAAAAACAACAAAGCTTCTACATGAAAAATACGGTGTGTATAAGTTTTCCTGTATTTTTATAAAAATCATCAAGTATCTTTATATTTAAATGATAGAGTGATAAACAAAATCCAAAGTTTTTTGCATATTGGGCAGTGTGACAAAATGTTGTGAATGCAAATTGCAAAATCCATTAATTTGGACAACGAGAAAGCTTAATGCACAGGAAAATATGGTATCCCAAAAATGTATTTAGTTGGGCCTGAAAAGAAGTTGTGACAGGACAAGGGACAACAGGCACAAACTGGAACGCAGGAAGTTCCATCTCAACATGAGGAAAAACTTCTTCACTCTGAGGGGTGACCGAGCACTGGGGCAGGCTGCCCAGAGAGGCTGTGGAGTCTCCTGCACTGGAGATATTCCAAACCCACCTGGATGCCATTCTGTGCAACCTGCTCTAGGTGATCCTGCTCTAGCAGGGGGGCTGGACTAGATGAACTCCAGAGGTCTCTTCCAACCCCTGCCAATCTGTGAAGCTGTATAACCAGAAATGGAGATAAAATGATGCAGTAACCTTAGTTATGCTCCTGATGGCATGCCTGTTTCATTAGCGGAGACAAAAAAAAAAATAAATCTTTATTTCTTCCTTTAACAGCGGTGTTAATTGTTAAGCCATTTAATTGGAGGAGATGTTTATGATCCTTTATTTTGGAGCAGAAGATGGAACTTCATGTACTTCGTAGTGATAAGATTTTGATTTCCTTGGAAACCGCTGGGGAACAATGTTGTGATGGAGAGAAGTTAGTGTTGGCATTGTAGTTTTGGAATATTTAATCTCCATTGGGAAGAAAAAGTTTAAAGCAGTAACGTCTTTAAAGCAATCCCTCAGTGTTGTTCATCGAGGCACACTTATTAAGCAGTGAACTGTGGACAGAAGTACTTAAGTGGAAGTTGAGGAGACTTTTGACAGCATGGCAGATGCAAAAATATCTTGAACCACAGCAAACAGGCAATGCAGAGATGGGGTTATAGAACAAAGGGGGGGGGGGAATTACTGTCCAGCAAGCTTTAGAGAAAAGAAGACAAATTTCTGATGTCTTCTGAGTTGTTGATAGTATTTTAAAACCACTTTTATATTATAATCTGTACTTTCATGAAAAGAATAGCTACTTAATTTCAGCTTAGATAATTCTCTGGACTTTTTTTTTTCCCCTGCATTAGTGAATGTCATCTTGTGTATGCTTATTTAGAGTTAATGTTAGTCTGAAATTCTGATGACAACTAAATTTGCTAAGGTAATTGCAAATGTAAATGTTAAGTGCTGTGGAGATCCATTTAATTTTTTTTCTCCTAACTTTTTAATTAAAAGAAATTTCTGAATTATTGTGTTCACCTTTTAATGGTTCTGTAAACTTTGTGTTGCAGGCCCACGGTGTTACCCCCTCAAAATTTTTATGCTGCTTAAGGGATTTTTGGAGATGTGGAGGATTGGCTGGGGAAATGTAGGCCCATGAAATGTGTTTAGGTTGTAAATAAACAAACCCGAATACCATCCCCTCCCCTGTTGTCCTTTCTCTTGTCATTGCTTAATGTCTTGATTTCTTTCATAATATCACTGGACCGGAAAATCTGCCCTGAAGAGCTCAGCACAGACAAAAAACCCTGCCAAATTAAAAAAAAACAACAACAAAACAACAACTTTCTAAGTTGGTGAACCTTCAGAAATAGCTTGTTACAACAGACATTAAAATAAAAGCTCTATTAAAGAAACAAAATTGCTTTGGGGATTTCTGTGCCCATTTCGCCATCGTTAATACTCAGGTTGGTATGACATGAGAGGAATGTCAGAAGTGGTGGTTTGATGCTAAGAAGAAAAAACTGGTTTCATTCCAGCCTTGACTGTCGTGCCTTTCATGTAGATGTGGCAATTAGGAGGAAGATCCATTGAAATAACTTTGATTTGGCCCTAAATTAAATTTATAGCTATTCTTTTGAGATGAGCATATTCTAGGTATTTCATATTGTGTTTGTATAGTCTTGTTGAAACTTGTGGTTTGCTGGGGATAAGAAAAAAATTGTTCTTGATATTTAGTTACCCTCAAGGAACAGAATTCTGTTAGACTTTGTGCATACTTCTAACAAATGTCTACCCTTGCTTCAGCAAACCCTGTGTCAAAATAGAGTTGCATTAAAAATGAGGAGAAACATGAAACAAACCTCGTATACCAACTAATAAAATAGACTGATAAATAGACTGTCCCTTAAACTGGGATATCTCTAGTAGAAGTAAAGCGCTTAGAACTTAAAGTGTAATTGTGGTGTTGTGTAAAACTTTGTCTTGATATTTGTTCCATACTAACATGCATACTTGATAAAATAATTAGAAGATGCTATAAAAATTAGTGGCAGATAGTCTTATATAGATGCTTTTTCATAGCAAATAATTTTGGGGAGAAGTTTCTTCTCGGAAAGGGTGGTTGGGCATTGGAACAGGTTGCCCAGGGAGG